>VZRI01009411.1:764217-982246 GCA_013397515.1 Upupa epops | reverse complement strand
GGGTGTCTGAGCCGGGGCGTGGGCGGCTCTCGCGGGCGGTAAGCGGCAGCTCCCGAAGACGCTCAAATGTCAGTACAGCCTGGAGCCACCCTAGCTCGGCGGTCGGTGGCGTCGTCGCCGCGGCCGCTCTGTCGCCTGCCGGCCCTAATGGTGCCGGTTCGTGCGTGTCGGAGGAGTTTTTAGTGTGATCGTAGCCCTTCCCGGGCAGGCGCCTGGGCCTCGGGTCGGGCTTACCCCTCTGGCGTGCAACTTCTTTCCCGCATTGTAAGATGGCGGCGGGTTCGCCTAGTTCGGGCTCTTTCCGGGATCTCTGGCTTTCTGCAATAACATGACACACACACACGCACGTCCGCGCCCCCGTCGGCTCTGAAGCAGCTGCCGCGGTGCTATCCGGTCCCCGCATTCACCCCCTGCGGCTCGGCCAGACCCAGCCCTCTCGCCGCTCCGGGATGGGATCGCCTGGTTTCGGCCCCGCGCCGGGCGGGAGCGCGCACTGCGCCGCCGCCTCCTCCTCCCCCCGTTGCACAATCGGAGCCGGGTGGAGTAACTTCGCGGCTAACTCGGAAAAAATGCCGAGGTGATGAAAGTTTTTTTTGGTTGCCTTTTTAAAAAAAAAAAAGCCAAAACAAACCCACACCAGACCAGACCTCTCTCCCAAAAAAGAAATCTCCCTGCGTAAGGTTGTTTTAGAGTTTCTCGACGGCGACGCTTGAGGTTTGGGAATTGGTGGGATGGATGGAGTTGCAAAGGCGATGGGAGAGTAGCGACGTTACCGGGAAGTCGCTGTTGATCTGCGCCTACGCTAGCTACGTGGACCGTTTACGTATTTGAGATGAGAGGAGTTTCTCGGTCATCTCATAATCCAGCAAGATGGCAGAAAGTCAGTGTGTTTTGAGGTCTGTGAACTAAACTTCAATGCGTGAAGTGTCCTTTATGGGTGATGTGTAAAGTTTGCTCCCTGATAGTCTTTTCTGTATTTTCACAGTGCTTCTGTGGTATATTTGAGACAAAATGAGGTTATTTGAAATTTATTAATAAAAGGGTAGTTCTGTGATCCCTGAACATTTTTCATCTGTTTTGCTAGCTAAATTAGCTGTCTTCAAATTGCACCTACAGTTTCACAAACTTTCAAAAGAAAGCTATTTCTTTTGAAGCAACCATCAGGACATATTCCCCAGTCTAAGTGGTTGATACCACTTGAGCTAGGATACTCCCTGCTATGCTTTGTCATCAGCTCATGCTTATGAAACACATTCAAGTGCTGCAGGTAAGAATTTGTCAAATACAAATAAAGGCAACCCCCCACTTATGGAGTAATCTTGTGGTCAAAACCTTAAAACTATTAAGGATGACTGTCAAATCTGTAACTTGTCTTTGTGACTTCCAAGGTTTTGGCCTGTTGTGTCCAGTCTTTTGTCCTCATTTGGTCCTTAAGCTTCAAGGCACAGTCCAGTAGTAGCAAACTTCTTCTTTCACTCAGTGATAGAGTTTAGAATTGGTGAGATGGCTGGGTTAAAGTTGGGGTGTTTTTTGGTTGTTTGGTTTAGATTTTTGCTTGAAGGGGTTTTTTGCGGTTGTTTTGAAGGTGCTATTTTTAATCAGCTTAAAATGCACTATGCCACAAGATAGAGTTCCAAGTTCACATAGGGTTTACAGTTTTGATTTTGTATTTACCAACCTGGAAAGTGATATTTTGCTGTGCTGAAACCATTTCTTGCAAGTTGCTTTCTTCCCGGGCGTGGTTTTCAATATGACTGTTTACTGGGATTGAGGCTGAAATCACAAAATACCAAGGCAAATTTTGTGACAAGATGGTTTGAATTTAGATTTTAATCTTGCCAGCCAGTAAAGCCAGAGAATGGCACTCTTTGTCACCCGTGAGTTGAGATCCACTGCCTTCCCATTGTAAGGTTACAGATCAGACCTTGAAACTATGCTGTACATTATGAAACAGTATGTTCCTGAACAGTATATTGTCACCACTATATCAGAACACGCTGAGGAGAGACAAGGACCTCAGGAAACTGAAATCACACATAGGCAATTTAGTCTGTCTTGTGGGTAGTATCCGTCAGGACTAGAACTTGTCTCCTGCAGGAGAGGACATCCTGCATGCACCAGAAAATGTATTTTCAGTCTGTTTGGTGACTCCCTCTTTGTAGACTTGACATACAAAGGCAAACATTGCATTGGGTAAATCAGACTTTCAGCCTATATTTGGTCTCAAGTATGTTACACATTCTGAATATAACAACCTCTGCTTAAAACATAACCAGCAAATTCTGGTTTTGGCTTGAAAATTAAAGCATGTGAGTATTCCTATGTTATGTGTTGGGTTATCTACTCTGGAACTTCCTGTATGAAGCATTTTCCAAACGCTAGTAGTGATCAGGTACATAACTGGTTCCAGAAGGATTACATTGCGCTGCAGCTCATCATCACATCTGTGCCATCTGCCCTGGAGGTAGCCTGCATTTGATTGGCAATCTTTCTTTTATTGATAGGGCTTGCCTTGTACTAGAATGACAGTTGTCATAACAAGTAAGTGTTTTGCCATGGAACAGTGTGAACCTACGTCTTACTTTTAACTGTTTCCAGAGGATGAAGATTTTCCCTTTCTTTTTCCCTACCTCGGTTTTCAACAAATTTGTGTTACGAATGCTTGATACATGCTTGTAGCATGTTTTCCTGATCTCAAGTGTCAAGTGGTACCTGCTAAATGCACCTCTTGTAATTCCTGTAGCATGTCAGTATTTCTGGTTTGCATGATGATGGCCCTGTACTAGGGTAACGTTTATGTAGGAGTAGTGAATTGGGAACGTGTAAAATTGAGAAAGCTTGGGAATGTCATATTGTTAATATACATCTGTTTTATCGCTGCCATGTGTGTCCATTAAAGCAAGTATGAAAGGCCTAAGAAAATTAGAGTTAATACAGGAGTACATGAGATGTCTCATCTGCGAAATCTTTAAGAAAACTTGTCCTAGCTGTATTTGCTGTCTGTTTGGTTAAGCATAGTACAAGCCAGCATCATTACGTCACAGTATTTTATTAGAAGACCTTAAGTGGATCGAGCATCCAGGAAGCTCAAGGCTGAAGGTGGCAAAACCATTTTTTGTTGCTAAGTACACATAGGAGGCTTCAATTGACAGAGGTGGAATGGAGATGAAATAATGATTTTCCTTAAGGCTATAGCCTCTAGCACTATTCCTAGATGTATAATTAATTACAACTTTAACCTCGTCCTCCAGATGCTCATAACCCTGGAGATGTCTGTAATATTCAAGGATTTGGTGTAGTAGGCAGCATAGAAATCTGTGTTGGTTGAACCAAATGTAGAGGTGATTCAGTTAAAGAGTCATAAAGCCTGCTTGTTTTTGTTTAAAACGGCTACTCTTGTATACTTAGTATGAAATTTTAAAATATTTGCTTAACTAGAAAGAGTTGTTTGGAATTAAGTGTTGTTATGTGGGTAAGACCCACAATATTTTGCAGGCAGTCTTGGATTTAGTTTACTGGATTTACTTGGAGACTTTAACTCAAAGTTAAGTGAGTGATCTTAAGCTTTGAATGAATGTCTAGAAATAAGTCTGGATTTGTCTGTATAGGTGCTCAGAAAGTTAATTTTAACTGGCTAATGAAGTGTAATTGATGTAAACTTAGTTAAAATGCTTTAAACCATTGTGAATGCTTTCTGTGTGTTTTACGTTTTTTTACTTCATTTAATTCTGTTGAAATAGTTAAGTATCCAGGGGCAAACTTCAAGTCATGCCTCAAGTAGATAACAGTCCGGCACTTGGTGGTTAGAAGGGTCATATTGAGCCAGAAGGCAGTGGTTGCTTTTTTGAATCATGAGATTTCAGTTACGGAGTTTTGGAAGCACTAGTATCCAAGAACTTAATTGTGTTTTAAAAGTCAGATTAAAATTATTCTGCAGCAGATTAAAGCTGTTGTCATTTAAATTCTGTTGAGGATTTAGCTCAGAGTATTCAGAAGTGACATTTATACTATGAAATGAGTATCATTAAAATTGAAATAATGCTGCTTAATTGGGTAGGTTTGACACCCGTATTCACTTACTAAGGTCTTGGATTCATTTTAAGAACTGATAATTTTTTAATGAGAAAGGAAAATTAATGCTTCCTTAACTAAAAAGTTTGGACTGCAGGAACTTGAAAGATTCATCCTGTTAATTGGGCACTGTGCTTGCAAAACAGGTTCCCAGTCAGCATAGATCTTTAAATGTGTGCATTGGAATGCAGGGAGAAGGGGATTGTAATTTCATTTAAGTAGTTTACAGAACTTCAGAGATCAATATTCCATTAGATGGATACTTCTTGCATGCGTTAGACATGGATTTCTCCAGTATGTTAAGGTTTTGGGTGGCATAATGTATGTAGTAAAAAGGTTGTCCAGCCAACATGTTCTTCATGATAATTCCAGATGTTAAAAATCTGTTTTTGAAAGTAAGCCAATATTTTTGCTGTTATTTGTGCAAGTTTGTTGTGCACAGGAGCTGGTGTAGAACTCCACAGATAGAGCTCACTTCAGCTACCTCTCTGCTCTGTAAGCAGCTCTAAAGTACTAATGCCTTTCTTGCTGCAAAGACAGGGGAAGGATGTAAATAGTTATCAGTTATTGAAAACAGAACAGTCAACTCTTTTGCCAAAGGTATTTCTGTGCTTATGGAGGTCACATCTAGCCTGGCATCATCCCCTACCTAGGGATGTTTTCTCTGTGTCCACTGGGTTAAACTGTTGAAGGAGGGAGAGAGGATGGGAGGTTCTTAACCTTGACTGAGATGTTAAGTGACAGCTGGTAAGGAGGAGTGGAAAAGGGTAGAGCTTTTGTGTAATTGAGATTAGGACGCTGATAAGTGGTGCCGGAGATATCTTTTTGTTGCATATATTAAAGTTTTGCCACTTTAACTGTGTTCTTGTATGGATCCCTTCCCTGTGCGCCGGAACTGGCAGATAGGACTGTGATCTGTGTCTCAGCATTAAGTCTGATGTGATGTCAGCATAAGCTGACTTCTGTTGATAGTTTAGGCTAAGATACTGTACATTGATACATTTAGAGGCTGACTTACAGGCATGAGTCTTCTCCTCTGACAGATTTGATTTAGTAACCTGCCAGAATACTATGCAGAAAAAAATCATTAGGATAAGAAATAAAAGCAGCAGTTGAGAACATACAGATGATTGTAGTCAGTGCTGCTTTTTCATATGCAGGTGCCTTTTGTCAAGTTGTCTTTATCACAAGAGTTTTAAGCTATGTTGAGCTGCACATGCTGGACAGTTTTGTAAACTTCTTGAATCTAAATTTAGTGCCTCAAACTTGATGGAAATTTAAAAAAATTTCCATTTTAAAATCCATTTCCAATTTAAAAAAAAAAAAGCTTTCTTTTCAGGCTTTTTATGGGGCACTGCTCTGATAGATTAAATGTGGTAGGTTGTGTTCAGGCAGCCTTGGGGGGAAAAAAGAAGGTCAAAACTACATGCACAAGTTTAAATTGGTGTTTATACATTTGGCAGCTCTTCGTAAAACATTTGGATGTAGTCAAGGTTTAATACTGAAAAATGAGCCAAATAGAGTATTGCAAGATTCAGAACTGAAAGCTAAATAGATGACATTATTTTGTTTAAACATTGTTCAGAGCCTTCCTTTACCAACACCAAACTTCAATATTAAAATTCTTTGTAAAGGAAGCCTTTGTTCTGAACCTCTTCCCTTTCAGATGTGTGATATGCTAGACATCTTCAATATACCCTGCAGGTTTTCTTTCTGTGTAATAGTGATGTGTTCTGGTTTTAAGAAAGCAACTTGGAGAGGATGGCAGACTGCTTTGCAAATGTTCAGGCCCATTAATAAATAGAGGAGACAAACGTTTAATCCTTTCTGCAAACATCTGGACTCCAGAATTACAAGCTGAAGTGAGTGCAGATGCTAGAAATGCTTTAGTTCTTCCTGTTGGAGGGCATGAGAATTGTGTTAAGTGCTCAGTTAACTTTATATCACGTTTATTATGTAACCTGGAGTTAGGTTCGCCAGGTGCTTACCACTTCTGCCAGCTCTTCCAAGAGGTTTGTAGGGTTTCTAGTTAAATACAAGTGTTCAGCTTTAAGGCAGTATTCCCCAACCTTTTGGGAGCTTATTTGAGTAGTAATGCCAGGTAATTCCCTAAATCAGATAACTGCAAACTTTGGTTTTCTTTTTAGCCCTAGTTTTAATTTCTTCTCGTCTGGTGTAATACAGGAGATCTCCTGAATGACAATTTGCCAGTTTAAGCAGCAGCTTTCTTTTTTCCTCTCCTAATTCAGATTGCAATCTGTTCATAAATGTGCTTTTAAACACTTTTTATAATATTTTTTTTCCCAGCTGTTTAAAGATGTTTGTGAGCATCAGTGTTTTCTAGATAGCTGAAGTGGATCTCAACTGTAAGAGCAGCTGCATCTCAGAATCAGTTTTCTGTGTTTTTATTTTTACTCTGTTGGCTCAATGTGAGCTGATTTTTATGTATAACTACCTAATCCTGTAGACGGGCTTGTAGCTTTGCACCTCTAGCTGTTTAAAACACAGAACTACTGTGAAGGAGTAGTTACAGCAGCATATGATAGGGTAATTGTGTAGTTGTAGATAAGCTACTGTAATCATGTGCACACAGTTGTGTTCATAGATCTGAACACATACCTCTGTTTCTACAGTATAGTGCAATAGTTTTCACATGCATCTTTGGATTCAAACAAAATATGAGCCAGTAGAAGTCCAGACAGCTATTTAAAAGAACTACTTTACAGAGTCAATTAGGTTAAATAATTAAATTACGAATAACATAGCAGGCTGCTTCTAATCAATGAATTCACTGTGCTAATTACAGATGTGGTATTTGTAAGAATGTTAATTTGATAACTTTCTCTTGCACAATCATCCTTTCCATACGTTCCCTTGAGAACATGGAGAAGTTTTGTAGCATTAATCAGAAAGTGCAGTTATTGAGGTTAGTGTCCAATTAAGGCTGTTTGTGATTTCCACTAAAATGTATCCTGTATGCTGCCAGTCTCTAAAAATGGTGTTTGTGTAGGCTTGGCAAACTCTAGTAGGCCTCTGCCACATCCAGTCCCAGGAAGTGCTCGCACAGATGCTGCTTCTGGTTAATGTGTCAAGTGTTGGCGGCTGAGGTTCTACTCTGTTACTGCGTCCTTGACAAGCTGCAGGCCAGTGTGCTGGAAGGCTCTTGTGTAACACTGCCAAACTCCGGCATCTATGATGAGTGTTAAGTTCATATTTGTGTGCAATTTTCTGTTGCACAGCCAGAACATTATTCCTGAGTGGCCATCAGGAATAGAAACTTGAATAGGAACTTACTTGCAAGTGCATAATTTCGTACTTTATCTGTATTGAATTTTATCTGACCCCTTTTCCTGATTGTTCAGTTTCGTTTAGTTAGATATATCTTGCAGCTTTTCTTGCAGCCTGTTTACAGTAGGTACTCCTCTCTGAAGGCTACGTTGCTGACTTGGGTTACAGAACCAAAAACTGGTGTGATTCTGGCAGGAAAAAACTCCAGCATACAGTTTGAGGGTCCAGTACTCAAAAGCATGGAAATACCACAAGTAAAATATCCGATTAGCATTAAATGGATTAAGAGTCAACTAGTGCTTTGCTTCACTTTTCAATTTAATGTAGTCAGTATGCACAGCCCTCATCCTGAACTGGGCATATCACTTTTAATAGCTATGGTAGTTTTAGGGAATGGTAAGTGTTGTAATATCTGGGAATTGATGTGATGTCCATAAGATTTTCTTTGTCTTGAGTAAGCCTGATGCTGTGGTTTTGATTACTTTGGGGAAAACAAGCCATAGCTTAGAGTTCAAAGCACAGTTCTAGGTATGTGGTTGCCATTGTTTCCCAGTTTGTTCTGAATCCCTCTTGTTCCTCTTGACCAGGAAAGTTGGTAACTGAGCACCTTTTCCACCTGACTATGTCCAGCTACAGAGGTGAGGTTGGAATACATTAGAGAGCCTCTGAAAACCATTAACTGCATTGTACACCTTCCAAATTTCAGAACAGATGAGAAGATCTGTAAACAATAGTCTCATTCACAAAGGGCTTGTGTACTGAAAGGTAGATTCTTTTGAGAAGATAGCATGTAGTCATCTGAGTAGTTTGTATCACAGTCTGTGCACATACAGTGACTTACAGTTGCACAGCAGTCTGGCACTCCCTTTTTTTTATATATCAATTTTGATATATTTACTAGATGATGTACAGACACTGCAGTCTGAAAAATTAGTACTAAGGACTTGAGACAGGAAAATAATGAAAAATAAGCTGAATAAAATCAGGATGGGGACAATTGCTGGTCATGTTATAGATTTCTTAAAATCCATTGAATACTATTTGGCCTTTGCAGTTTTCTGTGAATGTGATTCATGTGTTTTCTAGGTATATTAAATCAAATGTCTTTATGTATTTCATGTATCTTTCTGTATTGTGCACTGTCATTTATAAATTGCTTTTATCCATTTATTATATGTTAGCCAAAATGCAAGCTTCTTTGAGACTGATAATTTTCTGCTGGTTACACTTGTTCTGTGATGTGTTTTGTGCCACCTGCTTTCTCATTCAGCTTAAGAATCCACATCCAGTGTTCTTTCAAACAGTTATTTCATGATTCCAGGGGTAGTTAATTTTCAGGCTCAAGTTAATGTTGTAAATGCAGGTGTGTGGGATGAGGCAGTAGTTCTTTGCTGGTTGACATGTCTTAATCTTCAAACAGGCTTAAATGTTGTTCCCTCCCTTTATAGCTTCTTCCAATCCTTTTTTAAAGCTGTTTTCAGCTGTGAGCTAATGAGGAAGACTAATGCAGCAATGAATTTTTGGATGCTTAGAGTTTGAAATACCCTGGTTGACACAGGCAACGTTAAACAAGCACTCAAATTAATAATACAGTTGATTTTTATTGGTTTTTTTTTTCTATTACGTTTTTGTTTAAAGTTCTGATTTAAATGCACATAACCTTTCATGCTCTTCAAGGTAGAAAAAAATACTTTTTTGGAAACTTAAAGCAAATGAACTCAATTTTTTCCCCATTACACGTTCTCAACTATAAGTGAGAAAGATACAATATATGATTGTAAGAAAGAGTTGCTTTACAAGCTCATGTTAAATCTCTAAACTCAGAGTTAAGGTTAATAGTGGTTTGTATACTTGCGATACTTGTGGAGGAAACTAAGTGGTGTGTTACTGGTGGGAGTGATCTTCTGCCACTCTGTATTTAAGTTGGCCTCTGTCAGCGTTTAAAAATAAGCCCTAGCTATTTCCAGCTTAAACTAGAAAAATGCAGCAGTAGTGCCACAGGGAGTATTGATTCTGGCAAATAGGAGGAAAAGGAGCTGACAGATGCTGCTCTACCTGATACCTTGTAAGAAGGCAGCTTGGTAGGCATCAGGCCTTTGTTTCTTACTGATTTTGCTGAGTAAAACAGCTAGTTCCCTTAAATATTTCCTTTGCTGTCTTGCTTTTACTTATTTGGATGAGCTAACCTTTGCCATTCTTTAAATGTCCTTCGTCCCTTAAATTACTTGTGTATCTTTCACATAACTGGTAAAGATTAATTGTTGTAAGTGTTGTTTTAGCAACTTAGCTGTCAAAACAAAAATCACCTGCAAACCAGATAAAGGACACTTTTGTGGTTTATAATAGGCTCTTAGCTCTCTGTATTCACACTCAGATGACATTGTTCTGGATCATTACTTGAAAAATAAGCCATATTTTCTATATTAGTTGTGATTCTATTTCACAAAACAAGTGGTCAGATTAGCTTTTTTAAGTGGGTTTTTTATTTCCTTGAAAATAGAGGTTTGTTTTTTGTTAGCTTTTGGTGATTTTACAGCTAAAGCTAAGATTAATAATGGGGTGTTTTTCCAATAAAGCTACATCTTGTTGCGGACTTAATGTGATACAGGCAGAAAACCATGGTGCTGAATTTATGCTAAAGTGGATGTCTGTTGCAGTGACAGGTACTGTTACTGGATTCCCAATTATCTCTCAGGTTTCCAAAACCTGCAAAATTATACTTAAGCTTCGTGTGTATTCTGCATTGCCTTTGTTCTGCAACGGTAGCACTGGTGCTTACTTGTTAGATAGTATTGATATCTGTATTTAAAAAAAAGACTAATCACCCTTGTGGAGAAGTAGAAGGTATCACAATTTTGTCTTGGAAACTGGGACACAGAAGTGGAGATAACATTGGAACTGTATGGGAAACCTCTAGCAGTGCAGCAGACTGCTAGGCATTGTTGTAACTCAAGACTAACCCTTTCCAATACACATACAGTGCAACATTGCCAACCAAGTGTGGCTTACTGGTTCTGTGTAAAGTATTTGGAAATTGCTTCTTCAGGATTCCTAGTTTTTCCACTTTATAAGTTGCTGAAGGAAAGACTATAGCAGGTGACTCCAGAGAAAGGTGGCTTTTAGTTTGGAGATTAAGGAAATGTGAAATACACTGCTTGATGAAGGAAACAATGAACAGAACAGAAACGGGAAGCAATGTAAACAAAACAAAGCAAAGTTGGAGATGGTAAGTGTTGCAAGGGAAGGAATGCTAGAAACAGAAAGCCCTCTTAAGATAGGTACTTACAGAACAATGTATGGGAACAATTTAGTATTGCAAAATACTAGTTAGACTCTGCTTTGTAAAATGAAATTGAATGTGCACTTTGTGTTTTTGATGAGAAATGGGTGAAGGCAGAGGAATATTTATGAGCTGATGAAAAAAATAAGGAAACTTAGTTTTGATGTCAGAAATATTTTTCTGATTAAATATTTTCCTATTGTAGAATAGCACTTCTTGATTGCTAATCTGAGAAAGAAGGAGCTGCTGAGTGGGAAGCTTTTAAAAAAAATAGTTCCTCCCATTTTTTGAATTAAATGCTTAGACTGCTCCAGCTATCACAGCCCATGTGCCTCTGCTTGTTTAGTTTCCAGTTATTCCAGTTTGCTTGTTGGGTTCAGCAGGATTCTGGCTTCCAGAAGACAACGCTTTCCAAAGTTACACACGGGAAACTTTGCTCTCTTGTAGCAAAAATCCTCCCTCCTTCTGTGTAGGTGTGAAGTGTCACACACTTGAACAGAGGTGAAACAGGTCTGGTGGTGGTGTAAGGAAGAGTGCAGAGCTTCAGAGTGTTTCACGTTTGCCTGAGTTCTTTCTCAATGCTTCACACTCTCCCGAAGCAAACAGCTTTCCTACTACCTACGTTTTTTAACCATAGTACCTGAGAAGAGAAGCAAATACAACAATGTGTATCACCTCAGCATTTCTCCTTTTTGAATTTAGTGGATACATTAATTGTTCTGGAGTGGAAATGCTAAGTGTATTATTTGTTTCTGTTCTTGTCTGTAATTTGAACTGCTTTGTTTAGCACAACTAATGCTGTGGGTTTAGGTAGGGTGGTTTTATTTTTTACTGAAGTGTTTTGGGCCAGACAAAAGTTCAGTTCTTTAGCTTGTGAAGATCGCTACTTGCTAGTTCTACACTGTGGTACAAGCAGTTAAAAGGCACAACACTGTATGGACATGTATTTTGAAACAGTTGGAGAATTAGAAGTCATTTGTTTCAGCTTGTTAAGTATTAGCAGTATTACTGAAGAGAGTTTTTGGTACAGTTTTTTCACTGAAACTTACTAAATTTTTGCCTTACATGCTTAAATTTGCTTTTCCTAGCTGAATTGTTGATATACTGTTATTTTTCCTGCTCTGTTAAAATACCTTGAGTGTTGATTTTGTGTTTCTCTGAAAGTGGTAGTACCCTTTGAAGAGCTTTCTAGTCTAATGTGCATACTTCTGACAGTCAGTTTTGTGGTGACTTTTCTCATCCCTGTCCTGATGCCATTACATTTAATGATTTTATTAAGCTGCATGAAGAACCTTTTTGTAGCTTAGGCCTTCTGATAGTTTTAAAAAATAGCATCTGAGAATCTTCTCTAGTAAAATCAAATTATCCAGTAATAACAACATAAGACACAAATGCTATTTTCATGTAGTTTTCTGCTTACTTTCTTCTAGCTTACTTTAAAGGACGGATTTTTGAAATGATCATTATTAGAATTGGAGATGTATTTAGGTGAGAAATAAGTCTCAGGAGCAAAACGTGCTGTATTTCTTCAGTGTGTGTGTGGGGTAACCCACCCTAAAAGTTATAACGGTTTTCTGTCTTAAGGTTCTTTTACATTTGTTGTTTGCCTTTGCATGGATTATGTAGCAGATTTTTCTGGAGGTTGCTGAACAATGTAGGGACCTAGTGTTTCATGGCAGCAATAAGAGTATCACAGAAGTGCATGCTTTCCCTCCCCCCGCCCCGTAATAGCTGGGGAGTGTAGAGAACTGTGCTCTAAATAGAATTACCTTGATGCTCATGGAAGACTTTGTTGCTCATGCTCCTAAATTACAGCAGCAGTGAAATGAACCATCATACTAGTTCAGTTGTGTGATTCCCTTACCAAAACTGACAGAAGTCTGGTTTATGGAAGTCTGCAATTAACATCTCAGTTTTGCACCAGAATCAAAGTTTAATGAAAATCAGCACTTGTAGGGAGGGAGAATGCAGAAATAAGTCATCTTGGTGATAGAGGGGTATGAGGATGTAGTTGGGATTTTGGGGCTTTCTTTTTTGAATGTGTGAACTTCTACATGTTAATGTACAGTTCTTTTCTGTGTTTGTGAGATCTGTTGCCTTCATAAGCGTTTTGTTGGATTGTATTTAGTAATTTTTTATTAAGTCCTTTTTTTATCATGTGAGTCCAGAGGGAGGGCTGGGCCACAGGGATGATCACAGGGTTGGAGCACCTCTCCTATGGTGACAGGCTGGAGGAATTGGGGTTCTTCAGCCTGGAGAAGAGAAGGTTCTACAGGAGAAGTTGACCAGGAAAGCTAGAGAGGGACTTTTTTATGAGGGACTCTAGTGATAGGACAAGGAGGAGCGAGTTCAAACTAAAAGGGGGTAGATTTAGGTTAGAGTTTAGGAAGAAATTCCTTATTGTGAGGATTGCAAGGGACTGGAACAGGTTGCCCAGGATGTGGATGCTCCAGCCCTGGAAGTGTTTAAGGCCAGGTAGAATAGGGCAATCTGGTCTCAGGAGAAGAATCCTTGTCTGTGTCAGGGGGCTTGGAACTGGATGATCTTGAGGTCTCTTCCAGCCTAAACTCTTCTGTGAAGTACAAAATTGATGAAACTCGAAGGATTTACTGTATGATCTTCCCAGACAAAACATTTAGCTTTCTGGTCCAAATATGCATGTGTTTCCAGCCTAGTAGGTATGCTTGGCTTTCTTAAACATCTGACAAAGTAATGGAAAGTTCTTGTTCCTAGGGGCTTGTATAAGCTTGTAGCAAAAACCCCTACTGTGCAACTGTTGCCATATGGGAGAGGGACTGAAGATTTCCCTTTTCTCATGACGTGTAGATGGCTTGACAAGTGCAGATTTATGGAAGCTCCTGAAGACATCTTTAGATTCAGAGAGCGGACGGTATTTTTAACATGCTTCAACTGAAAGTACAAATCTAAAGAGATACTGTCCAAACAAGTATCTGGCGAAGCATTTAAACAAATCGATGCCAAGCTTTTCTGATTCGTTGCAGCAACCTTGATAGCACACAAGGAGTTCTCCATCTGAAGTTTGTTTTTGTTCTGCTCTGTGATGAGGGAAGGAGGAAACTGTTTCTGCAGCTCACTCAGAATTTTAGAGGCATAATTTTTCAAAATAGGAAGTTTCAAGCACATGTACTTGATTCTAGCGCTTGTCAGCCTCTTTTAATTTTCTTGTTGTCTTTAATCTGTGCAGGATATGTCCCTGCCTGAGGTAGTGGGGGAAATAAAAACTGAGTTTCTGTGGGTTTGTTTCTTTTCTTTGGTTTATTTTCCGCTCTGTGTCAGGTCTTACATATATTTATCTTCCAATAAGGTGAATCAGTATGTTGCTTTCTTCCCACTTCAGGCTTCATTGGCTATGATTGGAATCCTTAAAAATCTTGATCAGAAAGAGGTTACAACTTGCCTGCTTGAGACTCTGTGTTATACTCTTCTCTGTGCACTTTCTTCAGTAAGGGTGACTTTGCAGTAGTGGATATATTCAGAAAAACAATCGTCGTAGCTGTTTACCTCTGTAGCCAGTTTTGATGATCATCTTTTATGAAGGTATTTTGGATACTGGTATAGTGGTTCAAATAGTTGTTACTGTACATTCTTCTGTGTTTGTATATAGAGAAACATATTAAAGATTTTTGCTGAACATGAAGTGAAAATGACTGTGTTCCTTAGCATCCCTTCTCTGAACAGTTTTTTGTTGTTTTTTTTCCTAAAGGAGCTTAGTGACTTAGCCCGTGACCCTCCAGCACAGTGTTCAGCAGGTCCCGTGGGAGATGACAGTAAGTAACCTGAAGTTTTATGTTCTGCTCTAACTCAAAACATATCATGCATAGATAATAATGCAGAGTTTTTCTTTTGTAGTGTTTCATTGGCAAGCCACAATTATGGGACCTGTAAGTATACTAATTCTTGTGATGTAATATTAAATCAGTAGTTCTTATTCAGGAGGAATTGGGGGGGGCTACTTTTTTTAACTCATCAGGCTTCAGTTGTAGACCTCTTCCTTACAGTAACAGAACATGAAATGGATTGGGAATCAGTCTGACTTTGTTACTGCTGGAATGTTTTCTGCTGAAATAAATGTCCTCATAAATGATCGTAAGCATTGTTAAGTATTATGACTTAAACGCAAACAGTTTCTAGATAGTAACTATTTCTGAAGCTTGAATTTAGCATGAATGTTGTATTAGAAGCTGGTTCTGGAGTTTGAAAATCATTGGGATAAAAATATGAGATATGAAAATATGAAAGTCATTGGGATAAAAATGAAAAATGAGATCTCCAATACTTTTAAGAGTAGAAGGGGGAAAGTCATTGAAATGTGAGGTTTCAATTATGAATGGAAGAAGAAATCTAGATTAGATGTTCACTAAGCATCTGAATCCTGAGTGACATTTTAACTTGTTAAAGAAGGCAAATTATTTGCCTTTACTAAAAGCATAACTTGCAGATACTTGACATCTGGAGTTCTTTGGGCTCCTTACCTATATTTAGAAAACAAAACCACTTGTAACTTGAAGACAGATATTGGATGCCAGTAGATGTGCAGCCACAATGTGATTTTTTTTCGTGAGGCTACAGAGTAGGAATGAAATATCAGTGATGCTGAGCTGCCCTGTGTTGTGTGGGTTTAGGATAGGACATTGCTCTGGAAGGTGTGCTTATTAGAGGCTCATCTGACTGGAAGAAATGGCTTTCCTTTCCAAAGGCCTTGTTCCTCATGGATTGTAACTGGGTGTCTGAAAAAGAGAAAACTGCAGTAGCTATGTTCACACTTACATGGCAAGGAATATTCTGCACTAAACTGAGTATGATTTTACGTGACTAGTGTCTGTATGGTCATAAGATATTAAACAACAGTTGATTTTAAATTGAGATTATTTAATGGTGTCCAGCTTCTTTTCTCTCATAATGGCTTTTATTACTTCAAAAGGACTGTATTTCTGTTTCAGGATTGGGCAGTATCCTGACACTAGTGTAGAAACACTTGTGGTGTTTCTCGGTGCCTTTAATAACCAATCATGATTGTAGAACCAGTATGCTGGCCTTCTGCAATAGGATAGTACACAGGCTATAGTGATCATAGATGTAAGAGAGATCACATTGGTTTAACTTTTAAGGGGGTTTTCTGTAAATGCTATAGTTATCCCTAGAATGTGTGCAAGGTTGCTTTCTGGCTCCTCAAGGCCTCATTGACCAAATACAAGAGGTTATAGCTTGATTGCTAGGTTTTCAGTAGAGATTGACTTGGGGTATAACCTACATGTTTTTTGCTTTGAGTCTCTTTTGCTACAGAATGTCATTTTTCTGGTGTTTAGCAAAGTAGGATTTGTAGTTATTTCCTTATGTAGGTGAAATGTTCTTGCAATTAATGTGAAAATTCTTCTTACAGATAATTCAGAAGTGTATTCTACATATCTCAGATTGTCCCTAGCTCTTGAGTACCAAATTAAAAGCTTTAAAGTACTGAGGTTAAACAATGCCACTGTTAAATTTTTGAAATCTAGTTATAGTTTCAAGTTAAAACTTCTTAGAATGCTCTTCTAGTAACTACTAACTTATACAAGCCCTTTTCAGTCACTCCATTTATTCTTTCCTTACTGTCAGGTTTTTTACTTTACTTCCCCCTGAATTTTACTACTAATAGTTAACTCCTGAGTGAATTATCCCCCCATAATTGTTTCCTTTCTACTGGGAAATGTGAAATACTCTTCCATACTAGGTTATAGTCAATTTCTAATTCAGAAAGGGAGGAAGGATTAAATCTTGATGGGAT
The DNA here is from genome assembly GCA_013397515.1 of Upupa epops. Classification (NCBI taxonomy): domain Eukaryota; kingdom Metazoa; phylum Chordata; class Aves; order Bucerotiformes; family Upupidae; genus Upupa; species Upupa epops. The sequence goes on along the minus strand of VZRI01009411.1, from coordinate 965,822 downwards.
TTTGGGTTGTTTTTCTTCAGTGGTGCTGGTAGGGTGGTGGTTTTTTCTTTTTTGTGTTTGGAGTTATTTTTAGTTGTCTGTTGTTGTGGGTTTGGTTTTTTTTTGTTTTACTTTGTTTGGGTTTTGGAGCTTTTTTTTTTCTTCACAGAGAAGAGGTTAGCTGTATGTTTCTAGGTTTTCTGCTGGGTTGAGCAATGCATAAGGCAAGGATAGAACATTGGGAATAGAAGGCCCTTTGAGCTGCCCGTGACCGCTGTAAATTTGAATAGTTATAACCATTAATAAGCACCAAACACAGAACTGGTTGTTTTGGGAGCTGACAGAACACTATTCCTTGGAGCTCTCTTGGGATGCATTTGCCAAATTGTCGTGAGTGGATTGTCAGAGAAGCAGTTCTCTTAGAAGCATTAGCTCAGAGAGGTCCCTGCAGGAAATGAGTGACCGCTCTGTATTCTGTATTGCTTACCTTGGGAAGTAGTAATTGAATTTAATTCTTGCTTATATTGATGGATTAAGTAGTTCAATTATTTAAAACAAACATACTCTCCTTTTATTTGTTTGAAAACAATGTCATCAGTGTTATTTAGCTCTAAAAATGCTAATAAGAGAATTATTTGTTTCCTTTGACAGAATGACAGTCCATATCAGGGTGGTGTATTCTTCTTGACAATTCACTTTCCTACAGACTACCCTTTCAAACCACCTAAGGTAAGTATTGCTTTCTCACTGGTGAGATTAGTGCTCTTTAAAGAATGGAGTACAGATTAGAAAGTGTCAGCATCTGTCTTTTAACATCATCGTCTCACATTCATGAATTCTTACAGTATATTGGATGGCTAGCTGCTTCTGTGGCTACTACCGAGTGTTGGTGTTTATTATTGGAGCAAACTCATACATAAATTCTGAATGTCTTAGCATGTTGTTTGTCTTTATTTTGGTTTCTCCGAACTGATAGGAAAACTCATAAGCGTTGTTACTATAATGAAATTCTTGCTGAGGGGGCTGTCAATTATTAGAGTGTAGCGGTTTGGGTTAGCCTGTAGTGATGTGACACTATGGATAGGGATTAACTTGTTGAGTGCCTAGAATCATTGAAGATGATAGCTATTAGAATTTGTCAGTAATGGTGAAATAAGTGCTACTTCTTTTTTTTTTTTTGTAACTTTATCAGTCATTAGCATGTCTTCTGATTTTCACTCATTATGAAATAGCATGTTCTGAGAGACCACAGGTTTTAAGTTTTTATCTCTCTGGTAGCATTACTGTGTTTCAGGCTCTTATATTGGGTGTCATTGTGGTGCAGGCACCTGTGATCAAACACAGACTCCATACTTGCCCACTCTCTGAAATAGAGTGCCTGGCAATGGGAAACAGGTTGGGGCATGGGTGCATTTCCATTAATTTGATGTGGTTTAACTGCTTAATTCTTTTCTTTTAGAGTAAATTGACTTGACTAATGGCTTGACTTGAGAAGGAAGGCTGACATCATTGTTGTCATAGACTCACCACACTCTTTCATATTTTGTTGGGTTTTTTTCTGTTGCAGGTGGCTTTTACAACGAGAATCTACCATCCAAATATTAACAGTAATGGCAGCATTTGTCTTGATATCCTAAGATCACAGTGGTCTCCGGCTTTAACTATTTCTAAAGGTAGCTTTCCTGAAGGATAAATGTTTTTTCCTTATTTTGAATACTGTGTTTTTAGCTTTGTCTTGTTCTGAGCTGTCTATCCAGCCTCTCTTTTACCAGTTTATTAATGATGCTTTACAGTGGTTTTAATGGATGTCTCTTTATTCTGACACCACTTGCTACATGAGTAGCTGTTTAAGCCATCGTCTGGTCATGCATTTGCTTCAGTATTTTTAGCAAAGTTCACTAGCTTGGTCGTAGAGGAATCTGCCAGCATCTGGATTGAAACAGACCTGGTGCAAGATACACACTTGCATATTAACTTAAGTTTGTTTTAATAATGAAATTTGCCGCTTTTTTTGACTGAGTCTATCTAGAATTACATGCGGAGTTATTGGCATATCTCTGGTAGATGAACAAAACAGTTATTGATATGTGTTGCTTTCTGCCACTGCACTGGTGTTCTGTTACGTCAAGAACTTAACTTACTGATTCTGCTTGAGGATAAACAGATGAAATGCTGCAGAAGAAGTTGTGCGGCTTTCTTCATTTTACAGTAGTAAATAACTTAATTCTCAAGTATTTTCACAATTAATACTGTTTTGACTCAGAGCCACTGATCACTGTGCATTCAGAAAATCTATGAAAGTGCCTTTTTCAAAGCTGCTGTGAAAGTGGAAATTTAAGTCCTTGTAGCTGCTTAACAACAATGTTAACCTTTTTACAACGTAGAATCGTTTAGGTTGGGGAAAAAATCTATTCCTCTTTTCTGTATAATATAGTTTGGTCAGTTGGTTTTTTGTTTTCTTAATTAGGAAATGTATTGTGAACAGCTTCTGGTTTTAGTGATTAAAATCATGAAGTACAAAAGAATTACTTCACTGTGAAGGTGACAGCACTGAAACAGGCTGCCCAGAGAGCTTGTGGAGTCTCTTTTTTTGGAGCTATTCAAAACCTGTCTGGACATGTTCCTGTGTTACCTACTGTAGGTGATCCTGCTCTGGAAGTGGGGCTGGACTACATGGTCTTTCTAGGTCCCTTTCCACCTCTATCCTTCTGTGACTCTGTGAATGGTAGTCATCAGAATAGGTACTAATGTGCTGTGATAGTTCAAGGGACAGCAGTACTGTTCCTCTGGTGTGCATACTGAAAGCTGTAAGTAGTGGCAAACAGGAAGCGAAGTAGTTACACTTTTTGTTTAGTGGGTTAAAAGTTTATTATGTTCCTGTATCAAGACAAGGCTTTTTTTTACTCTCCTGTGCCTGTGTCTTGCTAAGGCAAAGATCTGTGCTTTATTGCTTTGTTTATGAGATTGTTGCTCCTGTTTTGTAATTGAGAATTCTTTGGTTTATGATTTTTTACAGTTCTGTTATCGATTTGTTCACTGTTATGCGATCCAAATCCAGACGATCCATTAGTGCCAGAGATTGCACGTATCTATAAAACAGACAGAGACAAGTAAGTACTGAATTGCATTACACTAGTATTCTAACAAACCTTGTAAGACTGTGTTGTCAGACAGCAACTGGTTTGAGTGAGCCTTTTGTGAAAATCTGTGGTGGAGAGAACTTGTGTGTTAAAGTGTCTATTCGTGGTAGTGCACAATTTAAAAACAAAGGGGCTTACTATCTTTTGAAGCCGTAAGTGAAGCAGGCTATCTTTTTTTCCCTCGCGTGCATGGCAGTGTTTGGAATACAGTATGTATTGCCTGGTTTTATGCTTATCATGCATAAACAGAATAGAGCTAGATCTTCATATTGAAGAAAAGATAGCTTTATTTTTTGGACAGCAGCCTGGCCTTTAATCTTGGTGCTTTCCTTGACAAAAGACATTATAACTTTCTATCTGTGCTGAAACTTTGTTTTGCCTTATAGTTTGTTTTTAACGTTTACGTTTTTAACAGATACAGTGAAACAATGTAGACTTTGGTTTTTCTATGCATACATATGTTAATGCTAAACGTGCTTGTCCAATTAGGTACAATAAGTTAGCAAGAGAATGGACAGAGAAATACGCTATGCTGTAGGGTAAGAACATCTGCACATTATGGTGCATTTAACAAAATGGAAACTTGTCAGCACTTGGGTGCGGCATGCTCTAAGGCACTGGATTAACTAACAGATAATGGATTATCTGAACTTGGATTTTTAACAGCTTGATCTGTGGTTAGTGTGAAATGTATCGGCTAGACATTATTTTCTCACAGTCATTGCTCTTGCATGGCCAGAAAAAAAAGTATAATTATAGAATTGGGACCCAGCTTGTCAACTTGTTCTGGTAAGTATTTACCCAGATTTTGTCAGAATTCTGTTAAATTATGCCCTGTAGCGATTCTGTATACATAGGCATGGGTGAATTTAGATAATCCTAATTTCAATTTCCCATTATTCACTAGTGTCTGTTTTCTACATGTAAATGAAGAAGGTGTGTGGGGATTTCATTCTGCTTGTGTAGTTGAAAATTAACTTCTTACTGACAAGCATGGGGTTAAGTATAAACTAATTGTCAGCTCAATTTCTGTGAAAGTAGTATGCTTAAATATTAATGTAATTTGAAAATTGTTTGAGCAGTATATTCATGGGGAAAAGATGCTTAGTGCTGTTTTACTCCAAACTGGGAAATGTGACATTCTGTATCCAGTGATGTTATTAACCATATCCCCTTTACATATGGGCATGTGATACTCTGGAATCCTTACCCAAGGACAATGATAAGAAAAAAAAGGCACCCCTTGTCTCTCCCACCCCTGGTGGTCTCTACCCTGTCTCTTCAGTTGTTTTTCACAACAGACATCTTGTAAATTTGCTTGTTTTGAACTGTTTCACAGTAGAGAAGATACTAGTTAGTTTAGGATGGGATTTCTTGAGTGTTTTCTATTCAAGTATCAGTGTAGAAAAGGACTTCCCTAGGAGTGAATAGAATAGAGAGATGGGGTGAAGTAGTATTTAGTGATTAACTCTTCAGGACATTCTCATTTTCACGCTGACACTAATTCAATGCTTGATTTTGTTTGCAGGTATAACAGAATATCGCGAGAATGGACTCAGAAGTATGCCATGTGATGCTACCTTTAAAGTCAGAATAACCTGCATTATAGCTGGAATAAACTTTAAATTACTGTTCCTTTTTTGATTTTTCTTATCCGGCTGCTCCCCTATCAGACCTCATCTTTTTTATTTTTTTGTTTACCTCCTTCCATTCATGCACATGCTCATCTGAGAAGACTTTAGTTCTTCCAGCTTTGGACAATAACTGCTTTTAGAATCTGTAAAGTAGTTACACAAGAACAATTGCCCAAGATTCAGAATTTTTTCTTAATGGAGCATGTGTATTATGTGGCCAATGTCTTCATTCTAACTTGGTTATGAGATTAAAAACAAACATTCCTCACTGCTCTAACAGATACTGAAGATATCACCTGAAGGGGGGAGGGGCGATGGATGTCCAATTTTCTCCCATCAAAGAAGTAACATTGCCGTAGCCACATCCATCTTGTTCCAAACCTTCCAGTGTTAGAGAACTGAGGTTTTATTACACACTTCTGCTCATAACTGATGTGTCTGGAGAATTGGTACTGAATCTATAGCATCAGCAGAACAGAAAATGTGATGTATCTTATGCATGTCAATAAAGGAATGACCAGTTCTTGTTTTACAGAGAATGGAAATTGGAAGTCAAACATCCCTTGTATTCCAGAATAGGGTCTAAGAACATTTTTTGTAATTCATTTAAATTTTGTTAGGAGGCTTGGAGCTATTAGTTAATCTGTCTTCCAAAACACTGTTTAATATAGCACTGAATAAATGATGCAAGTTGTCAATGGATGAGTGATCAACTAATAGCTCTACTAGTAAGTGATTTATTTTCTTCAATAAAGTTGCATAAACCAATGAGTTAGCTGCCTGGATTAATCAATATGGGAAACAAAATCTTTTGTAAAAGCAAAGCTGGTTTTTGTATATACTGTTGGGATTTGCCTCATTGTTTAACATCAAATAATGATGTAAAGTTCAATAGAGTGACTCTTTCGCCATTTTCAATTATAGTGCTCAGTCTCTTGCAGGTTGACACATTGTTCGGCCTGATGTATGCAGAATTAATAAGCTAATATAGTAGTGTAGCCGTAGTAATGTGCTACACCTGGAGCTGGTAGCCCAGCATTCAAGGCTGGACATGGGATCCAGCAGATCTGAAGTGGTGTATTGTGGAGATGCTTCCTGATGCACCTGTGTCTGCTGACTGAGAACCTTTGTCTTCACCTTGTACACTTGACAGCCGAAAGATCTTAATGTGGGAGTAATGATGAGGCAAAAACAATAATAATAAAGTACTGTTTTGATGTGGGAATTGTCATGAGGCTATGTTGAAGTGACTTTACTATGTGGGATGTTTGTTACCATTGAAAAGGACTTGTTCAGCCATGCTGCCATTTACATTGACTATTTTAATGCAACAGACACTTTCCTCATGTCAGGTGACTAAACGTGAATAAAGACTCATTGCTATTGGATTTTTGTTCTACAAGAAACATTGTCTTGTGCCATTAGTTTTATCTTTGCAGCAACAAGGGCATTACTGAACATCCAGCTCTCCTCTTTCCTGCCCTCTTCCTTCATATTTTAACTTGTTTTGGGGTTTTTTTTGTCTCCATTTTAAACATCCATAGCTTCATTTTCTCTAGTCTTGTACTATCACTTTATTGTGCATCTGTGACTTCGCACTGGCACCACTTTTGCACTGCTTATAGTTATGTACATTCTGATTCCTTGTCCCCACATGGATGTGGAAAGCTAGATGTAAAATAAATGTTAAACCTTAATTTTTATAAAAATTTGAATATGTAGTTTGCACATGGTTTGTTCTGGTTTTAAACTGAAAGCCTAGTCGGCTTGAAATTTGCACATCTGAAATTTTGGGAACTAACAGCACGTGCCTTAATGATGATGTGACATTTTTTTATGAAGCTGCAGTTTATGGAGTATTTCTGCTTTGGTAACCAAAGATTCTTGCTTACAGCATTCTGCTGGAAAATCAGATATACTTAAATACAGCTGCTACTACCATTGCAACTGAGGTAAAAGTTGATATTCTTAAGTGTACAGATATGTTACTTGTGTCTGGTTGGTAATTGCATCAATTTGATGCCAGTTAGCTAGTCTGGAAATTGTTGTGTTCAACTGGAAACACATAACCTGTAATGTGAGAGGCAAGATGTTTTGTGACAAGTAAGGCACCAGGCTTTATATAAAGTCAAGGTCTAGATAAAGGGGAGTCAGGGAAGGAGATAGTTAAAATACTGTGTGTAAGATTGAGATGCTGTTTGGATCACTATACATTTCTCTTTATGTCTGTATTGTTCCTTCTGTGATAATTATGTAAAATTGTGTAAAAAGTAGAAGTTGGAATTCAACTGAAGAGGTCTTCCTGTGTTTATAGGAGTACCAAAAAAGTCTAAAATTGGTTTCTTTCCCTGGTTTGTATGTAGTTACATGAGAAAACCAGATTAAGTCAGCCATCTTCATTAGAAAGTTAATGAAAAGGTAACATGAACATAAACTACGGTGGTTTCTTCTAACCTAAAACCAAATAAAATTATTTGGTTTATGCGGTTCAGATCTCAGTATCAGTAGATGCTGTTTTACCCTAGTGCCTTCGGTGTAAGGCTGAAAGCTTATATATTGGTCACGGTGCAGGGACAATGTAGAGAAAGCATGGTAAGACAGGAAGCATAACAGTAAATGTATGGTGTACAGAGAAGGTAGAGATGGTAAGGACTTTTCATATTTCCATCATACGGGCCTTACGTCCTTATTTTTGTGAAAAGGTACTACTGTCATTTCATGCAGTCTTGCATGAAAACAGCTGGCTCAAAGTATTCAAAAGTAAGATAACTGATGGTTTTGGTGTTAAGCGTCCAGGTTAGCCTGTCAAACGAGCAGTTCAGAAGTAGCTGTGGGAAGACAATGCAGGCTGTAGACAGAATAACTTTTGCAGGTGTGTATACAACAGTTTGTAAGTCAATGTTTGGGATTGTTGACCTCCACATATTTACCATTCCTCTTAGTTAATGCTTCAGTGACTTCTGTGTGATTTAGAAGCAAGCAAAGCAAGTCTTCTGCAGGAGTACTTCAAAGTCATCAACTCTTTTAGTACTACAGTGAGATGATGCTGTTCTATGTGAATCCTTTGTGGGGGAAAGAGTTCAGTAGCTTCCAGGTGAGCAGCAATAACTGCTATAACTATTTCCAGAGCAACTGTCTGTCCTGGTTAGAAGAGGTGACGAGTATAATGTTCACAGTGATAGGTGCCAGAAATGAAACGGTCAACTCACTAAGACAGCTCTGAGTGAATTAATGCTTGAGAGTTTGTTGAAGCGTGTCTGGCAAACATCCCCTGCTTGCCCACAGTAACTTTTTTTTCATTTGTTCATTGGAAATGTTGGTGAGAATTCGGTATCATCTTGAAGCAGCAAAGACTTTTTAATTGGTGAGGGAGACATAAGGAGACATACAGTGTTGATCAGAATGTGCTTTTCAGCAACTTAAAACTGATCTTTTATCTGGCTTGGTTGGTTGCAAGCTGTTCTTTTTAAATGATTGCTAATTGAAATTGGTTCCCCTGTGGAAGCTTCAAGCATTGTATTTTGGAATCCTAGGCTTTGTAAATCATCTCAAGAACTATGACTTTCGCCTCAGATTCGTTTCTGTATTACTCTGTTGTTGCATCTCTGAATTAACATGCAGAGTATGATGTGTAGATGATAATAATACTGTCCCTGTGGGAGGAGTGCTAACTGCAGAGCTGGGCAGATGCTTTGGGTTACTAGAGACAGACCCTGGAAATGCCTTTATCTGGGATGTAAATTTTGACTCAGGTTTAATCTCAAATGTGATGTCATGATTCATTAGAAGGAATGCACAATTAAACTGTTCAATCTGTTCTTGAAGAGCTGCCTAACTGGTGATGTTTTCTTAGAAAACACTGATAAACACTTGCCTAAACAATATCATCATACTCTAAGGACAAGTGCTTGTTTCTAAACAAAGCTTGTGTGTTCTTTCCTCTGGCCAGGTAAAAGTCTCAGCACTTCTTACCTTGGTAGTGATTGATGCAAGCCTTTCATTCTTCTGGGAAGAATACTCTTGCTGAAACAAGGTTGACGGATTCTTTGTATGATATTAATCCTGCTCCGATAATGAATACAGAAAACAACTAATTCAGTTACCTTAGACATGAAAGGATCTATTCAATATAGTAGTTAGTTTCCTGATTTTTTTTTCTATTGCAATGTTTGGAGTGCCATCACTGGAGTAAGAGGTCCAGGTGTCTACACAAGGTTCTAGGTTTCACGTTTGTACTCAGAACAGTATTGAGTAAGGGTTGGTAACTAGGAGTTCTCGGGTCACAAACATGGTGAAGAGCAATACAAATTCTGAAACCATTTTATAGTTGCATTCCATAGAAAGCATTTTATAATGGCATTCCATAGAATGGATTATTGTGGACTGGAGAAGTGAGTTTTTTATATTTTGGACTGAGTGTTCAGTTTTGATGTCTGTGAGAAGTCCCTTCAAGTCTTTTGCTTTTCGAAGTACCTATGTCTAACTGATGTCTGTACCTTGGCAAACTTAGAAGTACAAATTTTGTCAGGGCCATTTGTTTGCATTTTCTGCCCAGCTTATGTGTACCTGCATTCTTCCACTCCATGCTTCAGGTTTTCTCCTTGCAGTGAGGTCCGATAAGGATTTAATTCTATAACGTTTCAGGGGACTTCTGTTAGAACCCACAGTGCTGACCACCAACAGGTTTGGGATTGTGGTTGGTTGTTTTTTGTGGTTTTTTGTTTTTGTTAAAGGGCAGAGGATGGGCCACGGAGAAATACATTAGTTTAGTTCAATTACAATAGGCACAAGTGAGATGTGTGATGGGTGGAGAAGGCTTTCTAGCTAAAGGGATGCTGTATTGAGTGGAAAATCTTAACCACAAAGCTTATAAAATCTGCATGCCATTAGTGTGGATTAAGCCACTGTATGGTTTTGTAAGGCTCCTGTTATGTATATCCGAAGTAAGTAAAAGCCCTCCCCCAAGAGAACAAATGTAAGAGAAGGTAAGCTTATTTTTCAAGCTATCATGGTATTTTTTTAATGTAATGCTCTAATCTCTGGGATGCATTCATTTCTGTATGTTTGGAGTGCTCAATACAGTTCACTTTCCCTAAATAATGAGGGGATTTCAATATACTCATAGAAGGAAGTGGCAATGCAACAAGAAGCCAGACAAAGTGTCTCATCCTTTTCCTACAAAAGGAAGCTAACAGGAATGTGTAAGCCTGGGTGACAGTTAAGCACGCAGTGTTTAAAAGTGTATGCCCGCTTTGAACCCAGTTGTTACTGAAAAAAACCCCTTTTAATTTGGGAGTTGAAGGTTTGCTTGGGGATGAGTTCTGAGTTCAGGAACAAGCTAGTGTGGAATGAGTGGAAGAGGTAGAAATTTTAAGAGTTCGGATTCATGAGGGTGTCTCTGCATCTTGCTTACATAACAATTTATGCTTCATAAAATCACTAGGAATCACCCCCCGGCACAGCAGGAGCACCTAGACCACTACAATGCAGGTATGTGGGAGTACTGATTGGTGAGTTCAGTGTTGTCAGTCCTGCTGAATTTTTCAAGAGGTTATAGCATATGCTGACACATACATTGTGAATAATTTAGGGTGTGGACAGAGGAGAGGGCAGCCAGCTGTACCTTGGGAGCCAGCTGCAGCTAACTGATAAGCTCTTCTAGAAGAGTTGTGCCAGGAGGAAGTACCAGTAATCATAGTTTGTGGTTACAAGATTATGGGTCATTGCCGGGAAACTGGAAGGATCAGTGGATCAGCATTTTTGACACTAAGAGAACCCAGCGAAACACGTGTGTAAAAAGTGCCCAAAACAGGCAGCTGTTGACTCTCTTAAGTAAAATGTTCGATGCCTTCACATTGCAGCTCTTTAGTGAAATATTCTACAAACATCAAAGGGTTAATTGAAGCTATAGTGCAGCTTTCCTTCCTTCACTAGGTGCATACCTGTTTGCCTGAAGATCTTTCCACTTGCTGATAGCAGTCTTGCACGATTCCAGGTAGTGATCTTAACGTGCTTTTCAGATCCTTTCTTCGGTGCTGCCTTTGCTTTTGTGCCTGTTTGCAGTCCTGGTGAGAAAACAGCTGCTCTGTGTTACTGTCACATGTGTAATACCTGTCAAAGGCAGGAATCTGAGCACCAGGTGGTACAAGAGCATGACAGGACATGAGGAAATGGCATGAAGCTGCATCAGATCAGATGACGTCAGAAAAAAGGCTTTTCACTGAGAGACTGATCAGTCACTGCAACAGGTTCCTCAAGGAAGTGGTCACAGCAAAGCCTCTCACAGTTCAAGGCCTGGATGACTCTTGGTCATATTGTTCAGTTCTCATTAGTCCTTTTTCAGTGTTAGCTGTTCTATGATCCTCTAGTACTCCTCATTCTGTTTGCTGCAGTAATAGTAACTGTAGTGTTTATGTGCTAAGTCTTTTAGGGGGAAAAAACCCATATTAAAGAATGGTGGATGAGTATGCAGGAGTCTGTTTCTATAACTTCCTCCTGAGATCTTCATACTAGTGCAGTGAGCCGTGTGGACTGCATGATGTAGTTGTGTTTTATAAGGGGTTTGCAGGGGAGTTGTTGAGACAAATTACTTTTCTCATGTGTAGGCAACTTTTGGCTTACGTAGTTGACTGAGTGGGGCTTGTGTCAAATTCAGTGGGAGTTTAATTGATTAAGAATTCTGACGCTACTTATAGGCGCTGAAATAATCTTTTAGGGGGGAGATTTTTGAGTATCCAGTTTCCAGTAATTTTGAATATTCTCTGGTGCTTGCATTAGAGTCACTATTGCAAAAACTAGTGGGCAGAGTTGGTCTTGGCACTGAAGCCAGGTGCGTTACCCCCATTAAAAGTTTGAGAATCAAAAGTTCTTACTGGCCTCTGGTTTGTTTGGAGTGGCTGAGCAAGAAAAATAAATGCAGCTTCCAGCTGTTTTGGCAGCTCCAAATTCATTTAAGTTTACTCATCCAATTTATCAGGGGTAGAATTTAGTTGACATTCTAATGATGCTCACCTGTGTGAAAAACACTCATTATAGAACAGCTGGCTGGATGTGTGTTTTGTGTTTAGTGTAATCTGTTTGGTATGTCCTGTACTCAGCTGGCAGAGCGCCCTGCAAAGTACACAGCGTTAGTAAGACTCGGAAGTTTGAGAGGCTTCACCATCATAGGAGCAGTAGTTGGTTACCTGTGATACCCACGTTTTGAGGGTTTCAATTGTAGGCATTTAGGGATGAGTCAGGTAATTGTATTGTGGCCACAGATGACAGTTGAGTTTCAGAACTTTAAGAAAGCTGTTTCATAGTGTCCCTGTATGTGCTACTGATTTCCTGTAAGTGCCACAGAATTGGTTGTGATTTCTGATATGTTTTTAAGTACGTTTTAACTAGAGTTCATGGTGAGTTTGGACAGCACCATGCCTAGTCTTAACACAGTGACTTTGCTGCTTAGAAGACAAAGGGTAGAGGACTAATAGTAATATCTAATAAGTAAAGCATGGTTGTGTCAAGATTGTTTATAAATACATGAAAGAGAACAAAAGCTATGAGAATTCCCATCCTGTAAAGGACTTGTCTTTAGAAACCTGGTGATGCTGGCTTTTAGGATCCTTATGCTTTTGTGTCTGTGCTGTAGGAAGTGGTGACCTGAAACCTAAATCTTGTAGTTTGAGCCCATCTCAAAACAAGATGTTTTGTGGGAGTATAAATACAGGCTTTTGCCCCGGCATACCCAAGGATAAGCTCAAGGTACCGCCTGCCTTTCTGCTTACGCAATTAAAGAATTACTAGCTTTTTTTTCCTCCTTCATAGAACTTTTTGCCCAGAGCAGTAGCGTCTCTTCCACATAGTTATTTTTAATTGCTTCTGATTGTTAGCGCTGAGTAATTTTGTTTGCTGAGGAAATCCCCTTGCAGTGACCTACAGACATTACAATAATTATGAGAGAAAATTCATGCCTTCCACTTAAATTGTCTTGTGCTTTGCATCTGATAATGTAGAACAGCATTCTCTTCTAGTGATGAATGGTGTCCTCAACTAAAAGCAATGTTCCTTTATTTCCTTATTGTTCATATTCTTTTTTGGATGTTTTTCACAGACTAATACCTGAAACATGTCCTGTCTGCCTTTTACAAATCCATAACTGGATGCTCCCTGTACTATGCTGTGTTTATGCCAGCCCAGATTGTAACTGGTTTGCATAGCAGCTCTGTATTTTGCAGAGGCAGTCATGATACAGAGAACAGGCATGATGCAGAGGAGCTGTAGAGCTTTCATACAGATGTGCTGTACTGACTGAGGGTATTTACAGTCATGCAAACCAACGCCAGCCCAGTTTCTATGTGTTTATGGTGTTTTTTAAAAACACCAGTATTTACACAGCGTATCTGCATCGATGCAAAGCTCACATAGATGATCCTTTAGCTGTTCTGCAGCTTGGACAATCTGTGGCGGTGGCGTTCACAGTGGCATGCAGTTACCAAAGAAATTGCAAGCACTGGTATGGGCTGATGTGAACAGTCCTGGTTTGCTTCAGAGGTGGTAGCCTTCAGCAGAAGAATGGTACAGGGCAGACAGGTGGGGGCAGTAATATCTTGAACTACTGTAGCCAAATCTGTGAGAACCTGTTTGTGTAAAACCTTTGCATGAACTCGTTGAACATGAATTTGAAAGGGAGAACAGCAGCAGCTTGCTATGATGACAGAGATTGTGTAGCAGCTGGAAACAAAAGACCTGTGGATTAAATAGGTTAAATTTGGACAGCTTCAATGGAGAACTGAATTTATTCTAGTAGAGCCAAAGGCATGAGTTTGCCTTTAGCTTTTTGTCTTGGTTGATAAAGAATATCACTTTTCAGGATTGCAAAATAAGAATTGCAGTAACCTCATGAATTTGTGACATTTCAGAAAGAAATGGAATGTCGTACGTGGTAAAAGAAAGCCACTCAAGAAGAGTTGGCTTTGTGTTGTAAGAATTTGAGAGAAACCCACAGACTTTTGTATCTTTAAACAGTGAAAATGTAATTTGTACAAAAATACCCTCAAACAACAAACCCTACAACTGAGACATGAAAATGAGAGGTGATTTAATTATAAGCCTTGCACAAGGAAACAGCATGTTCTCAGAATACTTAATTACAGCATTGTTTTTTAGGTTGAGGGGTTGTTGGGGGTTTGCTACGTGTGTGTGTTGCTCCAGCCCATCTTCAGCAGAGAGAATAAAAGGCAAAGAAAACACGGAAGTACAGTAAACATCTTGAAATGCAGTTTCCTTCTTACTGGGAAGCAACCACATGACTTGCTGAAAAAGGCCTATTTAAAAAAAAAAAACAACCACACAGCCAGCTAGCTTGCTGCTGTTCTGTGGTAGCAATTTGGTAGTTTTAAAAATTCTCTATAAATCTGCTACATAGAAAATTATATCCAACAAGCTGTCTCGGGCAGCACCACAGTGTTTAAATGCTTTTAGTATTGTGTGAGTGCATTTCAGGAAAATACACTGCATTCTACAACATGCAGAGCCAGCTTGGGATACCTTGGTCTTGCACAATGACAGTCTTTTTAGCTAGTCTCACTGAAAGGTGGCTCCGAGTTGGACTAAAATGGGGCCTGCATTTCAGTTAGTATATTCAATGTGGGTTACTCAGCCTTAAAAATACAGAGTAACTGTTCCAACTGCTAAATTTCTGCGTACTTCTGCTGCCAAGCAGTATGGGTCACAGACACCCCTTTTTGAATTTAGTAGCAGAGATTATTTTTTTCCAGAGCTGACCAAAAAAAATTAATCTCCTGTTTCTTTCCTCCTTTCTCAGAACTGTGCTCTGCTCTCACAAATCAGAAAAGCACCTGTGGTTACATCAAGTACTTTATATAGGTAGATTAATAGAAAGACCAGCATTTTTATGTTGTATTGAAGGGCTGTTAGCTCAGAAGGGTTTGGATCAAAAATATAAAGGCACATTGACCACATTCAACAATGTTTTACTGATATATGTAGGGCGGATTCTTCTGCTGTGCTGAGTTATGTGTCATGCCAGCTAGGAACTATGGCAGAACTCTGGTACCCGTATCCTTGTCTGCAGTTTGCTCTTGAATACCAGGGGCAGCAGCACAGAGTACAGCCCATTTTTAGGTCAGTCTCACTTCATCCTCAGTGACTTGGTGTATGAATTGCGTATATGTTGTTAATTAACTCTTTAACATCCCAAGATGCTTTTCCTTCTGTAATTTTATAGTCCCTAATTACAGACAGTAAGAAAGTATGGAAAAGCTGAGTAAGCTCTGCAATTAACTGGAGTTTCTTTGAGCGCTGTTGGTTGCATTTCTATGCAGTCATGTATGTGCACCTCCATGTAGTTTGCTTTGTGTGCACAGTGGCTTGACTTCTGTTAAAAGAGAGACAGTAAATTGCGTAGTAACAGGAAGTGATACTAATGGTAGCATGACTCCTTTTAAAGGAATTTGTATGTTTTTCTGTCTTTTAAGCGTATTTCACCTTTTCTGGCTTCAGTTATAGCTTCAGTTATACTGAGATAGCTAGTTACCTGCCTGACCCAAGGTTCATAAATGAAGCAAAAGCTGCACAAATCCTTCTGGAACATTGATGTAATCTCCAAACCCCACCGCTGTCACTAAAATATATACCCAAACCTCACTCCAAAGTGCTACAACTTATATGCTAAGGTCATGGAGTGGCTGCTGAGTCCTATTTCCAATGTCTTGCTAAGCTGTGTGAGGGGAACAGTCATTTATATCCAAAGAAAAGCAAACCAACTGCTTTATAATTCTCACAGCTGAGCAGCCATGCAGAGGATTTAGTCTTGAAAGTTCTTCCTCTTGTTGAGTTCTGCCACCTTCAGAAGGTACATGAGGTATTCACTGTTGCAAGTATGAAATCCGAGCACTTTTCTGTATTGTGAAATGAAATTCTGGAGATTGCACAGCTGTTTTCCACCTACTGTGCAGCTTCATCTGGCCAAACTGCCAGGTGAAGCACAACCTTGCCATGCTGTGAAACACCTCCAACTGAGAGATGACATGAGGCCTCCAGTTAATAGATTGAGTAGGCCCCTTTGCACTGGGGTTGAATGGAAACAGAGCATAGAGTCCAGTGGCTGGCTACCTACAGAAGAGCAGGTAGCTCCGGACCACTGATTGCCTTTGGCCCCTTCCACTAGGTCATTTAAGAGAGCTTGTTGCTTTAATTCTTGGTGTGGGACTGTGCAGGGATTAGGGTAGCTTGGCTGCGAAAGAGAAGCTACAGCCTGGTCTGGAAGCTGAAGTTCAGGTTGTTTCTTTGGATCTTGATCCTCCTGCCCCTTTGCAGACGAGCATGCTCGATCTTTATAAACCAACCCCCAGAAGCGGTGCCAGTGCTCCTTTACGAGGAAGGAGAGCACTTTTTAAATGAGATGTTCGTTACGTTTGTTCTGGTTTTATAGGCCTCGGCAATTTTATGGGAGAAAGGAGGTGATGGTCCGAGGTCATATGAAATCTCAGGGCTTGGGGGGAGCCGACACGGGCACTTCCTGCTGCAGCGTCCTCTCAGTTCTTCCTCGTTCCTCTCACTTCACTGCAGCTTTCTAGAGCTCTAACAATTACAGAAATCAACTCAAACCTTGGGCAGGGGGCTGTGCAGGTGCGCGTCACCGCTGTGGCTGTGGTGCCTAATCCCTCCGCTGGCTGTCGAGGGTGGCCGGGGGAAGCCGCTTTCCAGCTGTGGCCGGGAACCCTCCCCGAGTCCCGCCAGCTCCTCCCCTGCGCCATCTTCCCTCCGCCTGCCAGAGCGCCGCAGGGAACGGGTGCGTTCCCGGTCCGTCTGCCCGGCCGCCATGGGCCGAGCTGTGTTGCTGTTGCTTCTGGCGGTGGCGGCCTTGCAGGGCCACGGCGGCCCGGTGGTGCAGAGCCTGCGGGGAAGCTGGCGGCTGCGCAGCGGGAACGGATCGGTGTCGCTGCGCGGGGAGGTGCCGGGCTGCGTCCACAGCGCCCTGCGCGGCCGTGGCGTCATCCAGGTACGGGTCGCAGCGCAGCGCCCCGCGGAGGAGGAGGCCGGGCAGGGCCGAGGAGAAGCCTGGCCCTAGCTCTACCCCCACCCGGAGCTGGGCTGCCTGACATAAAGGAACGAAACTGACCCCCAGCCCTCTAAGAGAGATCTCCAGAAACATCTTTAGCGCTGTCCCCTATCCCCTAAACACCGCCCTGTGCGGCCCCTCTAGTGCCATAGGGCTAGGTGACTGGGATGACTCCTCAGGTGGGTCACTGGGGGTTGTCCAGGGCAGACTGGACCCAAACTGGGATGGAAATGCCAAGCCTCTGCCCTGCGATGCGTGGTTCTGAAAATCTGACACGGAACCAGGTATCAGCAGTGTCGCCAGTGAGTGGAAGTTTGCTTATAGTATTACCCTCAAAAGAAGGAAAAGCTGAACCTGTCCTGTTGAGGTTTGACTTGATGCAAGAAGTGTAGAGATTTCAATCAATTAAAAACCTCTTTTCACTACAGGAAGTGTACTCTGAAAAACAGGTGAAAACCTGTTGAATAGAAAAGATTAGGTTTTGCCTTAACATTTCCAAGAAGTTTTGCTGCTTATGTTTACTGCTGCCCCTTTTAGTTCTTAGATTTATAAGAACACAGGGATCACTTTCTGGGACAGGTTATCAAAACTGCAGCTCTGGATTGGTGGCAAGAGTGCCCTGATAGCAGCATCAGATGTGTGCTGCTTGGACCTGATAAGAAACATGCCGCTAGCTGTTTAAAACAAGATGCCTTTGTAAAAGAAAACAGGTGTAAAGATAAACGTCTACCTGAAACAAAAAAAAACCCCTAAACAGTGAAGGTGACAAAACTGTTGATTTTTTTATTGAGCTGTGTAACAGACAAAAGTCATTTGTATCCAGAGAAAAGGGAACCAACTGTTTTCTAATCTATTAAAACTCTTCAGTGCACTGCAGAGCTAGAAAACAGAGTGCTGTCACACATTGGAGTGTTTCAGACATCTGTATTTTATTGATTGTGGGTCTGGTAGTGCATTTCTTGTGCAACTTTTAAAACAACTCCAAATTCATCATGAGTTTAATATATTTCTATTCCTAACTGTGTACTTTTCAGATTGTTATCCTCTTCTGCTCTGACTAAAGCCAGAGAAGTATAAAGAGAAAGTGATGCCGTGTCGGACAGGATAATTTTAGCATTATCCTGTGTTGTCATAAGTTGGGAATCGCACTGCTAATAATAGATCCCACAGAGTGTTGTTGCCAGATAAAAGAAATAGTAAACACTGGAAAAGTAAATACACTAAGAGGGGATAAGCTGAGCCAGAGGGGTTTGTTCCAACATCTGTATTCTAAACGACGTGATGTTTTGAACATATACGCTTAAATTCACGGATAAGTTTACATGTAAGTTTTGAAAATTACTTTTCTATGTTTTTTTTAAGTGCAGACTGCATATGGAGGACCAGTGTGTTTCTGTGCTGGTTTCTCAATGCAAGAGTACTGTAAGATACACAGAAGTTCACCTGTGCTGGGAGGTGTTGCTGTAAGACCTGAATTATTATTCAGGAGAAACTGTGACCAATGCACTGACTCATGCATCGGACATGATGTAATGAAAGACTCACACTAAATACTCACAATTACTACTCTTATGAAACAAGAAGATGTGATGGCTAATTTAGCTTCATGGCTCTAAAGTGACTTGTCATTTTAGTCACTTTTAAGCAGCAGTAAAACATTGGAAATGAGGTTGCCATCACGAGCTGTCTTGGGCCTGGGCAGAATCCCAAGCCTGTGCTCAGGTGTGAAGGCTTAGTCAGCCCACTGGCCAGCAGCATGAGTCTTGCTAATAGGTAGATGGGTGCTCGCGGATGCTTGGAGCGTATTTATATGAACGTGAATAGGAACTTGCTCCAAACACGTGCTGATACGGCCAGGCGTGAACCTGTTGTTTGAAATCTGCTGCTGAATCAGCAGTGTTAGAATCAGTATCCACTGTTAGGGAGCTGAGTTAACTGGAATGCTTAACTCGTGTGGTTGCTTGACCTCTGGACTAAAGCTGGCTGCCCAGCTCTGAGCTCAGAACGAGCTAACTTTTTTCTATGCATAGATGCATACAGGTAATTTAAGATTAATTGACACCTATTGTTTCTTAGTTTAGTAAGTCCATTTATGGAAGAAGTATTCACAGACATATTTGTGCGAGATAAACTGCTTTTAAAATGTAATTTTGTTTAAAAAGTAGAATAGAGAGTATACAGGAATATGGAAGCAGCCTTAGGAGATTTTAAATCTGTCAGATGTCATCAATCCCTGCACTGTAGCCGTGGCGTTCTGCAAAGCAGCAAACCTGTGTTGTTTGGAGGGAGCTAGTGACATCATTTGTTTCTGCAACACGTGGCTCATGGTGCCAAGTGTGGCTCAGCTGTTAGTCCTGTGGTTTCTTCATTGTGGTAAAAACGCTCTTGACCAAATGCTTTCAAGTGCATCTTCCTGCTCTGTTCTTACAGAGGCACGTATGCAGCCTGAGAGGCATTCAGCACTGGTTACTCCATGCTCATTACACCTGGAAAATCAGCCCTTTTTAGGTTGCACTGAGTACAGGATTAGCAGTTTTATTATGGTTGCCTAAATAGAACAGCTTTGGGCTTTTGTATTTACTTTTTTTATTTGTTCATTTTGTTGTTGTGTAGTGTAGGGTTTGTATTAATCTTCCTGAAAATGTCACTAGAGCAGCAATCCAAAAGCATCCTGTGTATAATCAGAAACAATGACTGGTCTGAAAAGCTGTGCCATGAAATAGGGGAAAAAGCCTTGTGGGAACTAAATTATTCCAGGTAGCAAGACCTGTGTCTTCAGCAACCTCATGAAATCTGCACCATTTTCCTATGTGATTTGCAAACATCACTGTATCCATGGGGATTTGCCATGGGTTAGCACCCAAAGCAGAAATTTCTATCTAGTTGGTAGCACCAACAATATAGCTTAGCTGGCATCTCACAGAAAGGGGAAGCCAGAGTAAGCTGCCAGATACTAAGCTGGCAAAATTAGACTTAGATTGCAAGAGTGGGCTGCAAGCAACTTATTTTCAGCGTGTGGTTTGTTTCAAATTTAGAATGATGAACAAACTGGTTTTGCTCAGGGATTCTCTAGCTGGTTTTGTGTCTGTAGCCTTAGTTTTACCTGCTGTGCAGACAGTACATTAGAACAAAAGACATCCATCCAGCATGGAAAGTTTATTATTCATCTCTCTGGATTCTCTTAGAGTTGGTGCTAGAGGTGTCTTTTGACTTATAAAATGTAAATGGGATGAACACATCTTTCTGACTGCACGGAATGCTCTTAGGGAAGAATGTCTTAGAAAATGCTCTTAGGGAAGATACTCTTGAGGTTCCTACTTAAGTGTTCAACCAGTGTAGTTCAAAAGATAAAAGCTCTAACGGCAGGAGATAGCATCAGAGTTATGTGTTCAGATGGTTTGTTTAAATACCATTCTGTGAAGACAGGGCTTTGACTGCTATTTCACAGAGTCACAGATTGTTAGGGATTGAAAGGGACCTTGAAAGATCATCTACTGTAATCTCCCTAGCAGAGCAGGATCCCCTAGATCCAGTCACACAGGAACATGTCTAGGTGGGTTTTAAGTGTCTCCAGAGATGGAGACACCACAGCCTTTCTGGGCAGCCCATTCCAGTGCTCTGTCACCTGCACCATGAAGAAGTTTCTTCTCATATTGATGTGGAACCTCCTGTGTTCCAGCTGACACCTGTTGCCCCTTGTCCTATCATTGTATGACATGAGAGAAGAGCCTGGCTACTTCCTCCTGACACCTGCCCTTTTCATATTTGTAAACATTAATGAGGTGGTTACCTCTCAGTCTCCTCCAAGGTAAAGAGACCAAACGTATATGTAAAATTTAAAGAAGACTTGAGAAATGCACATAAACAAAGATAATAGTCAGTTGAATAAAGTTAGTGCAAATAAAGGAATCTGTTGCTAATCCTCTATCTATGGAAGAAGGAGGTTTGCAGAAACATATTTGTTTCAAGTTTCTGGCTACCATCAGCCTAGTGTGTTCTTTCATGCAAGGCTCTGATAAGCAATATCTATCAGCAGATAACTTGTGCATCAAATCCTTGTGCTAGAAATAGTTCTCTAGCAAGTACTGTCCAAGTACTGCATGATGCCATTTCTGTTAGCAGGTGACTACTGTAACCTTTCAGTTCTGATGAATGTGGCTATTGTAGCTGCATCTCCTTATCTACCAGCTGTTCGCATTCAAACAGAAAGGCTGTTCTGTCTTATTAACCATCACTTTGGCTTGTAAAGAACTATTATGGAGGGTCTGCAACTGGGAGGCTAATCTAAGGGCTGGGTAACACTGCATTTTCTCTCCTCTTATACGACAAGGGCATGCACTTGACACAGAAGGTTGCAGTGATCTTGGTCATACTTTGATATGAAAATATCTAAGAGACAGACTCTTTAACTATCTCAAGTGCTATTTGTGCTGTTCTGTTTTAGAGTGCGTTTCTTGTTGCTTGCTTGTATTTGTATAAAATATGCTGTTGTGTATTTTCATAAAATCAGAAAATGTATTACGTTGGAAAGGACCTCCAAAGGACATCTAATCCAACCCCCGCAAAACAAACAAGGCCATCTCTAACTAGAACAGATTGCTCAGAGTCCCATCCAGCCTGACCTTGAATGTCTCCAGGGATGGAGCCTCTACCACCTCTCAAGGCAGCCTGTTAAAAGCATTTTCTCCTGATGTCTAACGTAAATCTATCCCTTTTCAGCTTAAAACCATGACCCCTCATCCTATTGTTCCCTGCCCTTGTGAACAGCTCTTACCCAGACTTCTTACAGGCCCCTTTCAGGGAATGGAAAGTCACTATAATGTCCCCAGACAGTTTTCTCTTGTTCAGGCTGAACAACCCCAGCTCTCTCAGCCTGTCCTTGTAAGACAGGTTCTCCAGCCCTCTGATCATTTTTGTTCTGACATTTCATTGTAGTTTAGATGTTTTGGAAGAAGTCAGGTAGCAATGAACACTAAGGCAATCTTTCCTGGTAAAATGTGTGTTTTCTGGTGAGCTGCATGAACTTCTGTGGAAATGAAGCTTTAGTGAAAGCTCAGATTTGTGATAAGAACACTCAAGTCTATCTTTTGGAAGTCTGTGAAGTTAAAACACAAAACATTATAATAGCCTGTTAAATACAGGAGAGCATTCAAAGAATATTAATCAGTGAATATTTATATGTTGTTAATGAGCTCTTCAGTAGCATTTAGTTGAGTTCAGATCTAACACATTCTGAGTGTAAGGTGACTGACATTCAGTGCACTGCTTTGTTAGAGTAACTACTGCACATTAATTACTTCAGGATGAACTTCCAAAACTCAGGTTCCAAGAATACGTTCCACTCATCACTACTGCTAGTTCAGCTTGACTTTAAGCTATAAATATGTGAAACTGGGTATGCTGGAAATTGTATAAATGTCCTGACTGCTATTTCTTGAGATATCAAGGAGTGTGTGGGTATAGATAAGTATTTTAACTATTCAGCTTCCAATCTCAAGTTGGCAACAGCAAAACAAATCGCAGAACATCACTTGCAAGTTTTATTTTGGTAATGTTCCATCAGCAGGATGCTCTCGGGGTGTACTTCATAACATGGCAGCTCAGTTGTTTTATGAGAGCAGGACATGCAAGGTGCTTTCATGTTGTATCAGAAAAAATGTAGGATAAGGCAAAGGATTCCAATTCCCTTTATTACATTCCGCTTTATTCCATGCGGATTTTCCTCCTGTATCTGGCATAATTCAAGTGTTTGCGCTGTGCTCCACTGCACTCCTGGTTGCACAGGCATGCCTGGCACAACTTGCTCACTTAAGCTTTGGGTTATGATGTGTTCATGTCTCATCCATTTCCTGCTTAACAGGAGAAGCTCTCAGCTTATGCATTTCTAGCTTTCCAATATCTCCTAAAAATCATTGCAAGGAGGATTTTTCATCTGGCTGCTTGCAGTGCCTTCAGTTTAGTGCTGCCAGTGCTTTTGAAGTCCTGCTGATAACCTGAAATTGCTTCCTTTTGATGCTCTACAGCAGGAATTTTAACCTCATCCTAGCAGGTAATTTGCTGCTGGCTTACAGCATTGGAGCTGGGAGCAAAGAACAAGCAAGCAGGGAGCTTGAGGGATGCAGAATTTTTCCCCAAGTTGAGCGGAGCAAGCAGTCATGTTTGGTGGAATCTAAAAATAGCTGTGGTTGACTCCACCCCTCTGTGACTTGCTTCCAGGAACATGTCAAGCTAATGAATGTGAAGTGTATTTAATGTATGTGCAGTCTATTTTCTACCATCTTTCAAATTCTCCCACTGTCCTTAAGAGTTTTAACTTTTTTCATCCAGTTTTATGAAATAAACTTCTAATGCCAGCAGGTTTAATATGGGATGGTACCCTATTTCAGATAAATCCAGACAATTGGACTTCTACAGGTACATCTTGCAGCATTCAAAGCTGTTATATTCAATAATGAAATAGTCAATAATTTCACAAGGGTATCAAAGTGATTTTCCTTTCCTACTAGACTTTGTTGTGATCACACTTTTTTCCTGAGTCTTGAGAACTGCCTTAAAAGCCAGACTTGAACATGACCACAGGGCTGACTTTACATCAGGCAGCATCTGTCATGCTTAATGTTACTAACCATGATGAGCTTTGAATGGCTTTTCTGAGGTGTATATATGAGCTGTTTCACTAGTATGTAGCCATGATATCAGCAGGCTGTTTATATAAAGGTCTGCAGAACTAGGAGCTTCCCATCTAAACAAGTGGATGGCTGTGAGAAAGAAATGGTAGTTGTGTGACTGAGAAGGGCCTAATTATACAGAGAACAAATACAGTGTCACAGCTTTACTGATGTAATGAGACATTGGCTGCTTGACTGTTGTTCCCTTGTAGTAAGAAGTCAGATTAATCAAACAGAACGTGTAGAGGCAAGGCAACAACCTACCATTTGTGAGGGCTCAAGGAATTGTGTTTATACTGTTATGTCTCTCCAGAAGAGAGAGGATGGTCATGTAGATGTGATGATTTTTCTCTGTGGTATAAATAGGTTTGTGTTTATACTACAGAGCCTGATCCTATTAGTTATACCTCAAACATGAGATATGAAACTGTTTTTCAGAAGATTTCAAATCCAGAATTGTCATTAGTATCGATACTGACTCCTGGAATGAGGCAAAAAATTGAGCTTCAGCAAGAAAAAAAGCTGGACAGATTTTCTTCAGTGTGAATGTGTATATTCAGAGCAGGTAACTACTGTAGAAGACTTGTATCAAGGGGAACCTTAATGTGGCTCTGCTGTCCCTTAGCTCAGTGTGTTGTGTCATCTAGAAGAGACCGGTCTTTGTTCAGTTGCTGAGGAGGACTGAGCTGAGCTGTCAGTCTGTGTAATGGTTTAAGGAGAGGGTAAAACCATAACAGTCTGTGACCTGGATACCTGCCCTCTGTACTGTCTAACATGGGGGTGGAACCCCATACCAGTCTGCTGCCGTTGTATGAAGTGCAAGGCAGTGGGTTTGTCAGGCCCATGTAACTGATTCCTTCAGCCTAGGGCAGGAACATTGTGACCTACCATAAGGTAATAAATACAGCAGGAAGCCATAAAGGTCAAGGACATGGCTGAGATCAGCATTGCCTTTACTTTTCCCTGGGCAGTGTGACTAGAGGCAGAAGAACACATACGCTGGTCGGGGATTTGAACAGGCTCTCCAGAGATGGGGAGAATTGATAACCCTGGATGTGTTCAGACAATGTGTGGATGTAGTTTTAGGGAACTGGATTTAGTGGACAGGGTGACGTTGGGTTTATGGTTGGACTGGATGATCTTGGAGGTCTCTTCCAGCCTTAATGATTCTATGATATAAAACTGACCCCAGGGAGATTCTATTTGGTGTAAATGCAGCAATTAATTTTATACAACAAACCACATTTGGTTACTTTCTCCCTCCCTCCCTGGCTGAAAAGAAAAACGACTGGAGTATTTGCATTTGCTTTAAACTGTAGAGATTTGTTCTCTGTTTCCCCCAGAGGACTAAAATGTTGTTTCTTTGCTTCTTAAAATCCCGTTAGTCTTGCTTTCACCATCATTATGAGTGTCATCATGCTTTTGTTCCTATCATTAAGTCACAAGCTGTTGTGATTTCTTTCTAATTTCCAGCCCAGTCATTTCTTACATAAAATCAAGTTCCACTTCCCTCTGCTGTGGATCATTATAGCAAACAGGATTTGACCTATATTAGTAAAGTCAAATATTACCAAAGCTGTGCTTCCACATGCTATTTCAGAGGTGAAAAGGAGTATCAATACTAACTAAGGTGGATTTTGCATTTGCAGACTGCCTGAAATAAGAAGTGCACAACTAATGGATATTGTGATGTGTTTCACAATGTTAGTCACAGTAACACTGCTACTAATTTAAGTCTTAATAATTTTCCTTTTGTTGATCTATTATTAGGATCCATATTATAGATTTAATGATGTAATGTACAGATGGATCTCGCTGGATAACTGGACTTACAGCAGGACATTTGAAACGACTTTTGATGTCAGGTATGCATAAGAAACAGAACTCTAAAATAGTTCTGTGCCATCTTTCGTGTACAATTGCTAGGTAATCCATCATCTCAGAATCTTCTTAATACTTTTGTACCTAATGAAACAAATCACGCAATGATGTGCAACCACAAAGCTGTTGCTAAAAGAGACTTCAGTAGCTGATTTTTCCTATTATCTTCTTAATTGTTAAAAATTTCGTAAGAGTTGCCAGGTAAGGAAGGATGGGGAGGTGAGTTGGAAGCTGTGCCATCTGATAGCTGGTGGGTATGTGAGCATGCTGTGTAGCAGGCTTTTGCCACTTCAGCTGTCATCTTAATTTGCCTATTTAAAGAAACAATGTAGCCACACCAAGTCAGGCTTTTTTGGAGGTAATTGAGACAACCGCTGCGAAGTGTAATGATAACATATTTTAATACTGTCTGTCTCCTGTGTGTTGCTAGCTCTGGATATTCTAACAGTTTTTTCATGCATGTGTTGCCTTCTTTAGAAAGTGGCAGAAAATGAATTTAATTTTTGAGGGAGTCGATACGGTAGCACAGATCCTCATGAACAATATCACTCTTGGAAGAACAGACAACATGTTCAACAGATACGTAAGTAATGCGTTTATTTCTGGTGCTTCTGGTCTTTCTTCAAAGCCATTTTGTACTGAGCACTTTCAGTATGTTCAGGTACCCACAAAAACAGATCCTTAGATGCCAGAGCTGTTGACCCGAGGACTGAATGTGTAATCAGGTAACTATTTCAGTGGCAGTGGGGTGAATTGTTGTGGTGAATGTGTCTTGTTGTAAATGAGTGTACCCATGCAAGAGTATCAGTTCAGCTAATAATCTAAGTCTTGCTTCTTGGTATCTGTCACTACTCCAAGAAAACTTAAGCTTAAACCTGTTATATTAGCTGTAAATCTGCTTACTAATTGGTATTAGAGTGGCTGACATGTGAGTACTGAAGTGAAAATGGTGTTGTAAAGCCTTTGTGTTTCCATGATTTTTAATGGCCTTTTGATAACATAGTTTTGCATTTTTGAGCTTTAGTTTATGTCAGTGTGAGAGTACTCATTATGAAATGATCTTGAGAGCTCCAAAAACATTTAAACTCTAGTTTTAAAATATAAAGTTATTTTGGGTGTTAGCATAAAGGACTGTCCTTGCTTTTCACAGAATCACAGAATGTTAAGAGATTGGAACGAACCTTGAAAGATTGTATAGTGTAATCCCCCTGCCAGAGGCAGGATCACCTAGATCAAGTTGTACAGGAACATTTCCAGGCAGGTTTTGAACATGTCCAGGCAGGTTTTAAACATCTCTAGAGAAGAAGATTCCACAACCTCCTTTTCTCTGAAGACTCAAATTAAAGGAAAAGTTAAAGGATAAATGTTACCAGAATAATTGAATCACAGAAGAAATCTAGTGTCTTCATATCTCAGCATTTACCATTCTGAGACATTTTATTGCAGAGGTGCTGGCCCGAGACATGAGAGCTAGATTCTGTGTGACCTGCAGCAGATTATTGAGAATTGGGAAGTGATATATTTGCCCTTATCTCTGCAACTTCACTCTGTCCCACATTGTAACAGTTCATGAAATGTCCTTCACTGTAAAAACATCCTGCATTAGATTGAGTCTAGGATCACTGTGACCCGGATTATGCTTTGTTCCACATGGCAATGACATCTGCAAGGAGGACTCTGTGAAGGTTCTGTAGTGGGGATGTTGTTTGCTTTGTAATTTTCTGTTGTATTCTACAGACATAACTGATGCTGACTGGGCTGCTTGCAAGTCGGAAACAATTGCCAAGATTTTGTTTGTCACAAATGTGGCAAAGAAGATGACATGAGTGTTGTCCATTGGAACTGTGGTATCTTGATAGCACAGGATAGTTCTGAAACTGAACATTTATTCTTCTGCCTAGCCATGCTGGAGAGGATTTTGTGAGCCAGTGAGGAAGTTTCCAAGTGCTTTATTTGGATAAGATGTGTATCTATATTTTGGGGATGAGAGGGCACGTAGCATGAACGCCTTGCAGCATTCATCCAAAAGGTATCTCAGTCCTTTGTGGTAGATAACCTCGTAGCACAATATGTCTTGAAAGGACTCTTGTACAGACCAGTCTTTTGAGTTGGAACACGCTGTCTTTCCTTCCACATTCAGAATTCATCTGAATCTTTAGAGAGCAAAGATTCTCTTGCCATCCTTACCCTTCAGGCACTTCTGTGTTCAAGCAGAATGCTTTAGCCTGCAGTGAGAGCTCCGTGTGGATAAAGTGGTTTGCCCAGAAATGTCTCTCTGTATGTGGAATCGTACTGTGTACCTTCTTTTTTCACCTTCAGACACAGCTTTTCTTTTTCCTCAAAACCAGAGACTGTTGGGACTGTAGTTCAAATGCCTTTGAATAATATATGTATGCTATTAAAGTCCAAATGTAACCGTGATTATAAAATCAGAAACAAAGGTCAGTCCTGTAATGTTTTGTTCTGTTTTCTTTATCCTAGAGCTTTGATATTACCAGCATGATCAAGGAGGTCAATTTTGTTGAAGTCCAGTTCTTATCAGCTGTTTCCTATGCAGAGGAGCAGAGCAGACGTCACAAAGCATACAGCATCCCCCCGCTGTGTCCTCCACCTGTGCAGAAAGGAGAGTGCCATGTTAATTTCATTAGAAAGGTAGGAGGAAAATTGTCTGTGTCTCTGGCTTCAGGGTTGGAAAGAGGAATGCACCTCGTGCTGACCTTAAAGATGTATTTTGAAACTTGCACTGTTGTTTTATATTTGTCATCACATATTTTTCATCATAGCTATCATCTAAAGTTCCACCCTCCAGAAGCCTGTAATCTACCACGTCAATAACACAAGAGGCATATGAAGGCCAGACTTTCTATCTAGCTGATAAGAATGTTTTAAGGGCTGTTTTCATTGAGGAGTCAGCAAGGACACTTTCTGCTAAGAGAGCAGCATAGCTTTGGTAAATGTGTGATCATTATGTTTAGATCCACTGGGTGAGTTTAGTGTTGTATGCTGACAATAGAGTGCACTGGTGCACATACTGGTTGATGTTGCCAGGGCTGTAAAAATCTCAGCCAAGCAGCTTTGCAAGTGTTTGCTCCTGTGCTGTGCTATTTATACTGGGCAGCTCTGGCATATCCCAAGAAGTGTTACCTAACAGAGGACCTGTTCTCATCTTATTACAGTATTGTGAAGCTTGACTTATAAATACATATTCCTTGAAAACAACGTTGTGTTATACAATGAATGAAGTTCAGAAATTCTTATTTAAGACATGGCTTCATTGCCATTAAAACTAACTCAAAGCAGACTGTCCTGTCAGTAGAATCACACATACTTCTGATATCTTTGCAGCAGCTAGAGACCAACTGCTAGTCTAGTGGCCAGGTGATCTTATTTTGGAATTTCTCATTCTAGGTGTTTTGATGGGTCTATCGCCACATAAATGCCTTTCTTTTCAATGCTTTTAAATCTTTTCAGTAAAGTCCTTTTAGAGTCTTCTTAAACAAAATAATTACTGGAATCCTGTTAATCTATCCTGAATGGTTAATGGAGTTAATATTTGTTAATTTGCATGGATTTTATGTTGTACTGGGAAGATCCTTCTGCAGAAAGATACTGTCTTTATTACTACTTCGTGCTACTTTTATTTTCCTTACATTTTAGAAATTGGATTAATTCTTTTGACTCCGTTCTGTTTCTTAGAAATTAGTGCAGGGAGGGTCTTGGAAGGAAGAAGGCACTTAGACAGCTGTATACGTATTTACAGAGTAAAAAATGATCAGGAGTGGTTTTGTGCTTTAATGAACTACATCTGTGCATTTGTAAGGAACTACCTTAGTGCTTTTCCTCAAAAGAGTTATTTGACTGTACTTGGAAGCTGCTCCAGACATTTCCAGAAACATTTTTAGCTCCAAGTGTATGGCAGCAACAGCAGTGATTCCACATTTGAAAGTAAACAAACATACAAGGGCATTGCTAAAGTAAGCTGGCTGCTTACCATCTTGAAGTAATGGAGAGCTGTTTACACATTTAGGGTTCAGTTTTCAGCACAGTAAACATATCTGAATCTCAACAGGAATTTGTGGCACAAGACAAGCCTTTCACCAGTGATGTATTTCAGTGGTACATGAGTATCGCTTGTATGACAAACTATTTCTGATAGTGGCCTCTGCAATATTATTAGTGAAACCTGACAGTCTGCTAGTGATTCATTTGTTCATTTTTTTATAAAGGAAAAATTGCTTTCAGTCTGACTTGTTTTCTGAGAATGTGTTATCCCTCTTTTTACACTTGAAATAGGTTCCGTTCTTCCTTTCTAGAAGGCTCTTTTGCAACTTGATAAGCAGTCTGACTCCAGCAGTGCAAGGGATAGACCAGACTTGTGCAGTGTGGTTTGCCAAAATTAGTGTGCCTTGGCAGTAAGTTATTAGTGTCTCAATTTAGAACTGTAGGTCACTGTACAAGATTTGAGGAGATGCATTGTATTTGCTTTGCAAGCTGGGGCTGAGGGCACCTGAATAGATGTCTTCAAGGGATCTTTTAGCTAGAGGTTTGACCTCGTTCAAAACTAGCTAAGTGGAAAACAGTGTAGGTTCTTTTTTGCCTGATCAGCATTTTGTAATTCTGACAGATACTCTGATGTTAGAACCAGAACTAAGATGTTTTTCAAACATGGTTTTGGTCCCTTTGTTTTTCTATAAAAGAACCTTAAGAAGGGGAGAAATGGTGAACACAACCGGCAGTTCCACCAGACAGACACTGCTCTTCCCTTGCACTAATCTGTGGTGCTACAATAAAAACAGTAGGGGATAAAATATTTCAGTCACTCTCATAATTTTTCATTTGATAATTTTTCTTTTAGATTACTTCAACATTTGTAACCATAAGTTTTCCTGATGCTTTGTCTTTTAGGTTTACAATTAAATACTGACATTACATACTAAGGTGAGGCAGAGCTCAATTGAGAGTAACCTGTTGGCTTGAAGTTTTAATTCTAACTTTTTTTTTAAGGGGTTGGCTAGGAGGTGTTTTGCTGTCACAGTAATATAAACTTGTTACAGATGTCTAGTACAAAATTGTCTTTTTATATGATATACATAATAGTAGCAGAGGTACAGAAATAAGAGGAAAAAACACTTTGGGTTCTTCTAGCTTTATGGAAACTGGAAAAATTATTTCAGTGCCTGACAACAGAACATCAGAATCTGTGTGAAAAATGGACTGTAATGCAAACATTCTGTATTGCAGGAGCAGTGTTCATTTAGTTGGGACTGGAGCCCTTCTTTTCCTACTCAAGGAATCTGGAAAGATGTCAGGATTGAGGCTTACAACCTTTATCACCTGGTTTACTTTTCCGTGACACCTTTCTTTGGTAAGTGCTGTTAGGACTTTTTATTGTCCTTTCACATTTGGAGTACAAATCTTTTTCTCATTAAGCTCAATTAACTGTCAGTTTAAGAAAGGTTCTATTGCTTTAATATGATTTGATGTGTTGTTCTTATCACAGCACACCCTTTTAGGACTTGAAACAGTACTTCAGTACAAACAGTAGTGTTTTCAGAATCCTTTTATTGCTGAAAGCTCCCTGAATAACTGCAGAGTTATGTGGCACAGCTGAGCTTAGCCCCTGCTCTCCTGTTTTCAAAAATGCCCTTTTTGTACTGGGATGTCTTTTCACCAACACTCCCAATAAACATGTCTCACTTTTGCCTCACCTCCATTTAACACAAAGGAAAAGCTGCTGTGGGAATTTAGTTTTGTGTCAGGGAGACAAATGAGCAGTGAGCAAAGTTTTCAGGACTCAACATGAAGTCTGAGCAAGAAGCAGTGGTGCTATGCGGTGACAATTCGTTAAGGGTGCGATATGAGGGGAGAGCCTCCTGCATTCCTGCGACCTAACTTGCCAAACTGGTCTGCTCCCTTGACGTGGCTTTTGATTTTCCTCTCCTTTGTCCTGAAGATCATGGCAGCTGAGCAAAAGTAGTTAATTTTCTGCTGAAACTTTCCGTCAGTGGTAACATGCCCTATTGTAGACCACCTGCGTGCATGCTTTCATTGCCTGTTGAGCCCAGCCTTCAGTGGAGGAAAGGCTAGCACGTGAGTTCTCTGCACTGGGTTGAATTTCAGCCCTTGGGAATGGAGTTGTTGTGTTTTAATAGAAGAGGAAGACGTCACTCTCTGGCTGCTTTTAAAGCTTCCTGAAATAGCAGCAGGTCTTAGCTAGAATTAACGTGACTAGAATTTCCATGGAAAGCCCCAGCACAGCCTCTGTGTGCTCTCTAAAACTTCGTTACAGTAAAAATCTTTCATGAGCCCTCCCACATTCCCACAACTCCACCTTCTGGTAGGTACAGTCTTGCTCTCTGGATAAGGGGAGAGGGGTTATAAGCCAGAATGCATTAGTATTCAAACATAATAACATTTTTAAATATTTGGAAAATGAAGATTAAATGAGCAACGCAAGCTGCCTGTGCACATCAGATTTGGGGTCATAGACTTGTGATCACTGAGCCTGTAAAAGCATCATTGTGCTTGATTTCTGTGCCTAGACCCCACAGTTCATGCAGTTAAAGAGTGTGCTGGATTTTCTATATGCACATGGAGGGGAGGGAGAATGTACCATACTGGTTGACCCTTGCTTGATGGTTTGGGTTTTTTTTTAGCCCCTTCAGCATTTCTCCCAATGCATCTTCTGGGTAATGCTGGGTTTAATATAAATTTGGGAACGTGCTCATTGCTGATCATTTTGCAGAAGTGCTGATCAGACCCCAGCTGGAGTTAATTCTCTGCTTTAGGAGGGAGCGCGCTCTGTCTCCTGGAGGAAGGAGAGTCACAATAGACAGATGAAAAGAAAAAGTGAGGGATTAGTGGTTTTTCTGTATGAAATGTTACTTCTAGTTGATTTTATTTTCTTTTGCTTGGATGCTTATGTGTAATATTTCAAGTATAGGATTCGCTAGGCTTTGTTTGTAGATAGGCAATTTAATTGCTGAAATCAATGGGAAATGCACACATTACTTTGCGTACCCTTTTGCCTCACTTGCCTTACCAAGTAGATTGTGTAGAGAAGAGGACCATCTGAGAACTGTAGAGAGATCTCATGGAAGTCATTAACTTGTTTCCTTCACCACACTTCAGTGCCCAAAGGCACATAAAGATACAGCCCATCAAGTCTAGACACAGTGGGCCTAATTCATCCCCAGCATAACTCCATTCATTTTATCTAGCAACTGTGGGGTGAATTCATCTTGTTTTCTGTTAATGCTATTTTTGTTTCATTGGCTGAAGTGATTGTACTGCCTTGTGATTACAGTCTTTCCCAAAGCGTACCATGTTCATACGAGTGCCGACTAAAACCAAATTCAGTATCTATGGGTGGGAGAAAAGAAATCCTTCCTAATGAAGTGACTGGTGTCATGGTCTCTGACTTTTGTACAGATCTTTGAAAAACCCTGGATGGCTTTAGAATGAGAAAAACCTAATAAAACATAAATCATGTTGCGTAATTCTCATCTGAACCAGCAAATGTAAGCACAAATCTCAGATGTGCTAAGTAAGAAGATTAACCTTCTAGGTCTGGTTCAAACACATGGGTACATTTAATCTGAGGTGTTTTGGTTGGTCTTTTTGGAGTTAACTGACAGGTATATAAACATAATTCCTAAATTCCCACTTATTTCTTCCCCCTTTGCTTAGTAAAGAGTACTCAGCAGTGGAGTCTTGAAATCGAGTCTATTTTTGATGTTGTCAGCCCCAAGCCAATTGCAGGTGTTGTGACTGTGAACATCCCCAAACTGCAAACGCAGCAGACGTTCAGTGTGAAGCTCCAACCTGGAGAAGGCAGCATTGTGCTGCTTGTAAACATCAACAAGGTAAGGAGGGGTGTGTTGAACCCTCACCAACTGCAAAATGTTTTCAGTGTGTCTTTCTGCTTCCGTGCCTGTTTTAGACCTTCTTCCCATTCCTTGCTGTGTTCGTGAATTTAATAACCATTCTGTACCCCTTGAAGGAGAGAACAGTTCTTTTCCTCTCTAAAAATCGATGTCTTCATGGCTACAGAGCTCAGTGTCAAAAAGGTGATGAAGCCTTTCCCTTACTGCAAAACAAAGATGACATCATCACTGGCCACTGGTAAACGAATTCTTTAGAGAGATAACCTTTGGATAGCCCAGGAAAGAGAGCAAACATTCCTCAAACTTCTCAGTAGATATTCTTTCAGGTAGATAAAAGCAAGGAGCTCCTAAAAAACTT
This sequence comes from Upupa epops, assembly GCA_013397515.1. NCBI lineage: Eukaryota > Metazoa > Chordata > Aves > Bucerotiformes > Upupidae > Upupa > Upupa epops. The sequence goes on along the minus strand of VZRI01009411.1, from coordinate 932,212 downwards.
GTCTGGCAGTAAGGTTGGTATAATGTTTGTAGAACAATACTCTTTTATGTTGCTTTGTAGTCCCTTGGGTAGACAAAACTTAGGGGGTGTTCTAATGAGGAGAGAACTCAGCTGGAAAATAGTGAATTTGCTACACACCCCAGTGATGAAAGAAGAAAGAATTGGTCTGCTTACCTTCAGAGGATGTTGGGAAACTATCTAGTGGCAGACTGAACTAATCAGCGTTGTTTAACTCCAACAGAAAGTTCTGCGGGGATTTTTTGGAACTTTTGAGTTTGATCAGACAGGTATAATTAACAATATATAGGCTCAAGAGATGAAGAAAATAGGTGTCTCTCTTCTAGCTGATAGGCAGGTAGGTGTCTTGAATTAGGCAGTGAGCCCAGCGTGACAAAAAGAAGAATGAACTTTGTCTTGGCTTCTCACTTAGAGATCTGTGCCCTGGTAGAGCTCACTGTGCAGAACTGAACCTGACTGGCAGACCCAGGCCAGGCAGCAAGGTGAGAGTTCTGGCAAGTGCAGTGGAAGCGACAGCTGACGGTGTTCTCTCCAAAGCCAACAGGACAGGAGGTGCCATCTGCTTCACAGCCACAGGGCACAGTTAGATCTGTGGGTGAGCAGTGTGCTGTAAGAGTCTTAGGCTTTTGACAATCCTGTCCGTTAAGAACACTGAAGGTTCTGTTCTCAACCTTTACTAGCTGATTAGTCTACTGATATTTTCTGTGTAACTCTGCATCCTTTTCCCCAGTCTGATTCCGTGATGTGTGCATTGTCAAGTCCTTGTTTGAGTGGACAAAAAGCATGTGGTGAGACAAGCAGGGTATTTATGTTCTGGTGTGTGCACGCTAGGGACTTGCGTATTTACGTGCTTTGTTTTATTTAGACATGAGAGTGTAAAAGCATGCAAACATGTGATTTTTGTTACTGTTGTAATCTGATGTGCAGGTTGCATGAGCGCTTACACATAGCCAGTTCCATTAAAAATGACGGTTAAATCTCCGTTCAGCCTTTCAGGGATTTCATTAAACAGGCATTGCAATGTAAAACTTCAAAATTATTCTGAATTTGTTTTATTTCCCCAACCCCCAGTTCAGAACAAGTCTTTTAGTGTAGACAGACTGCAAGATTGTGAGGGAGCACTTCCTTCAAAGCAAAGGCAACAGTGTTTTATTATTCTTTGTACACAAAAAAGGCTTTGCTGCATGAATTCACATCAGCTGATTTTCCAAGCAGCCCTGCAACGCATCCTTATGGATCTCATGCATATTAAACAGCAAGTCCTCACCAGAAGTTTATTTCCAGTTGAGAGCTTATTGCAGATTATTTTGTGAAATCAGTAGGTGTGTGAGCGATGTGCATCACTCAAGACAGTATACTTCCTGCAATTGCCACACAAAGTGCTAATGTAACAGTGTTTTGCTTGTCAAGTGATGGTGAGCATGACATCATTAATGACCAGTGAGGCACTCCAGCCACACCAGGTGGCTTATTTTTGAGGCACACGCCGATTTCGTGCTTCCACTTGTATCCCTGTTACTTCAGCTTCCCCGATACAGAATTATTAGTAGGTACATTCATGGTTGTGTCCAAGTATGGCTACAGCAAAATGTATTGTTGGGCTGCTCTCTGGTCACATTTTATTTGCAAGGCTTGAGGCTGTCCTTCTGTGATCGTTCAGAGTTGATCCCTCCATTGTGTGGCTGCATGCATTAGTGATCTCTTTCCATGATTTTTGTGCTGTGCACTCAACTGGCAAATGCTGGCAACAGGACTGGACTGCTGTAATGGAGATATAAACGTTGCTCTGTGATTAGAGAAATGAGAATGATACATCAATCTGTCATCCACAAGGTGGTTTCTTTATGTCCATAAAAGTTATGGAGAATGAATGACATGTTTAGGCAGCACAGAGCAAAGCAGAAGACATTGAAAAGAGAGAATGAAATTAGGAGTAAGTTTGACGTAGCCAAAGCAGTTAGTGTGGTCTCATAATACCAGAGTCACATGCAACATTCAGCACACAAAGGTGGCACTTCTCAGTTGTGACTCTGGTATTATGAGGGCCAGTGAGAGGGGAGGTGGAATATACAAGCTAGTGAATAGAGTCTGCTGCTGATACAGACACCTGAGTTTTGGAGGGATACTCTATCAGGGAACGTCAGCAGCTAGATGTGTGCATGCATGTGTGCGAGCTCATGGGCTGTTATGGACACAGGGTGAAGCAATAGCCTGACCTTCAGTGGAAGATGTCATATGTCTCTTGTTAAATAATTTTAACCTCAGAGCTGCAGCTGGAGAGGGCCTAGTTATCATGGTTCAGCTGAAACATATAAACTCATTAGACTTGTGGTAATGCACTAAGGCACACATTATGCCTCTTCTGTGCGTTTTCTTGCGTGTTCAAGAGTTCTGCAGTGGAGGCTTGGTGGCCAAATGGACATGGAAAGCAAACTGGATACAACATGACAACAACTTTCATCATGGAGGAAGGATATCAGATTGAGAAAGTTTCAAAGGTGAGCCCTTCAGCTTCATCACTGTACTGCTACTGTTAGGGTATCCGCTCTGCAGGTATCTAGAGCTCTTGAATATTTTGCTGAATTATAATATGCATGTTAAAATGCTAATGAGAAACAAAAGGAGTTTTTAATGTCACAAGATACCTTCAGCTGTTTTCTGGACAGCTGTGCTTGCATTCAGGCTGGAAGATGGTGGGAAGCCTCAGAAAGGAAAAGATGTTAACTTTGTATGTTTTCTATCTTATAAAAACTTCTCACTCTTAAACTTGTTGTATCATGCTGATGTTTTTATATCATACTCTGTAAACCCTTCTAGACTTACCCTCAGCTTGGGAAAGTCTGTTACTGAGATTTTTTTCTTATTAATTAAAATTTTTAAAAAATTGTGGGACAGACACATTTCTGTCAAGGTAACATATGCTCCATACCTTCAAAATCTTCAGGGTGAGGCTGGACAAGGCTCTGGGCAACCTGATCTGGTTGAGGATGTCCCTGCACCCTACAGGGGGGTTGGACTAGATGACCTGTGGAGATCCCTTCCAACTGGAGCAATGACTGTGATTTTATGATTTATTAGAATGTGATAAATGTGCTTCAGGTTTGAGAAGAGGTAGCATCTGAAGTATGACCATGAATATTCTGGGATATTTATGTGTTTCTACAACACACTGGCTGTGTAGTTAGCTGTTTTAGTAATGAGCCTGGCAGAGAAAATTTTCAGTTGTCCATTGAGGGTTAAAAAAAAATCATGCAGATTAGTCTGGGCCCCTTATGCCATAAAAGTGGGAACCACCAAGTAAACATACACATTTATTAGGTGGTTTTGATGTGTGTTACTTAAAACTAATGTAGCCACTGGACGTGTAAAATACTTGTTTTAACAATTGTTCATGAGAAAATTGGTGTGAAAACAGTAGTTTCTGGACTCTTAGTCTTTATATATTGTTTGATTGTGTGTGTGAACTAAAGAATGACCTTTTGTCTTAAAGACAAGTCTGTCACTTGCTCTTAACTAGGTTAATTTTAGCCTGATTTACTAGCAGATACTTAACTGTAGCTTGTGGCAGAGGGAGTGAGCACAGACTGTACTCTCCAAGCTGACCTTTTGAAAAGGTATAGCAAGTAGTCATCTGAGGAAGGAGTGGTTGCTGTCTTAGGGGTGGTCTAGAAAAAATGAGGTTCCTGACCTCCTGACCTAAACTTGTTGCTTGGTGTGGGTTGGCTGAAATTTCCTATTACTTCCCTTCACTTTATTTAATTTTCAAATGATCTCTCTATGATGATGAGCAACAGATACCAGAAAGTAAAAAAAGGGATTTCAGTATGGCGCTTTGAACTAGAACATTTATGCCAGAGAAAAAGAAAGCTAAAGCTCCCTGAAAGAGATGATTTATGTAACGTTTTGCAGCTGCACAGGAGTCTAATGTGGCAGATGATCTACACCTATTTAAAAAAGGTATCATTTGAGGGCAGCAAAAGAATCAGAGTCATTTAGGTTGGAAAAGACTCTTGAGATCATCAGTTCCAACCAATAACCCTATGCTACCTAAAGTTCACTGCTAAACTATATCATTAAGCACCATGTCTGAATGACCTTTAAACTCACATAGGAATGGTGACTCAACGCCTTCCCTGTGCAGCCTCTTCCAAGGCTTGACTCTTCTTTCAATACAAAAATTTTCCTGATGTCCAGCCTAACCCTCCTCTGGTGCAGACTGAGGGCACTTCCTCTTGTTCTGTCACTAAGTACTTGTGAGAAGAGACCAGCACTAACCTCTCTATACTGTCCTTTCAGGTAGTTGCAGAGGGCAGTAAGGTCTCCCCTCAGCCTCGTCTTCCTCAGGCTAGACAGCACCCCAGCTCCCTCAGCTGCTCCTCATAATACTTGTCTAAGTCTTTCACCAGCTTTGTTGACCTTCTTTGGATCCACTTCAGCACAAGATTTTGCTGTGTGAATGTGAAGCTAAGCATTCAGGGACAGGGCTTATGGCTGAGCTGCTGCAGTCAGTCTCCTTCTGTCAGGAGAAAAATCATAGATTAAATGGTGTGTCTGATCTAATGCAACCACTGTGCTCCTCTTGCTAGTCCTCAGCAGGACTTTTGACAGAATTATGTAGCAAACAAAGGCACACCTCTCTCTTGCATCTATGAAGTCACGCATATGCACCCTTGATCGTGCATTCTGTCTCTCTCTCATGATACTCATTTAAAAAAGTGAGCAGGTTTGTCATAAGACTTCTGTTTAGTCCAGTACGGTGTGTTTTAATCAAAGAGGTAGAGAACAGACCATGTCTTTTGATTTCTTGACAAATTCTAAGCTGTTAGCATTCAGCTGAATTCCTTTTGCAAAAGTTTTCTTTATTTTATTTGAATTTATTTTTGTCTGCTTTAAATTTAAGTTTCATGTCTTCACAGGCCTATTTTCGCACAGTGGAACTTGTGCAGGAGCCTATTCCTGGCTCACCAGGTCTGAGTTTCTACTTCAGAATCAATGGCCGACCCATTTTCATTAAGGGCTCGAACTGGATTCCAGCAGATTCTTTCCAGGACAGAGTGACCTATGACACGTAAGCTACATTTCATGTTCTCTAGGAGAAAGAATCATGTTCTCCTCCTCTTGATTCTCTTCACCCTCTGTCAAAGGTTGGCATTAGCAAGTGGAACACCTTTCAAGGTAGGACTCTTAATTGTTGTGCACTGGAGGCCTCAGAATTAGGGCTTAATTTAACATTAATAGGTTTGAACGATGTTCAAGGCACATGAGCCAAATAAATGATGGGAAAGTGGTTGTTTGCTATCCACAGGTTACAGGCCTTTAGGATATTTTCAGGAATGGTCCTCAGGCTGTCAGAACCTATTGCCTGGGTTATGTGCATTGGTATTCATAGGATATTCACTTTAGCCATGTCCTAATCCATCTTATACAGGGAAGCACAAGTTCATAGTAGCTTTTTTGCCCCTCTTGTCCAGGCTTCTTGGACTTCAGTGACACCGTGCCCTAGAGCTGCAGGTGGGATGGGCTAGCTAAGGAGAAAAGAATAACCTGATTAATAAAATACAATATTTCTAAATCTAGCTCTGCCAGTTCTTCTCTAACACACATATGTCGCTCTTGATGTGTTCTGCCAAGATATACAGGTTTAGAAGGTATCAGAGTAGTCTGGTTTCTGTCAGAGTTGCATGGCTCGTTTGTTTGCTAATGGTGACTGTTTGGGGTTGCTTTGGGTAGTTCTGGGAGGGTTTTTTTGTGTAACTTTGGAAACTCCTGAGTGATACAGTTTCATAAACCTTGCATAAATCTTCTTTTGTATTTGACAGATTATGGCTACTCTTGAAGTCTGCAGCAGATGCCAATATGAATGCGCTTCGGGTTTGGGGAGGAGGAGTGTATGAACAAGATGAATTTTATGATATTTGTGATGAACTAGGAATAATGGTAAAAGCAATGAACACAGAGGACTCAGAGCTGTCACAAACATTTGTCAAAAACGAAATGAGAGAACGTATATTTAAGTCATAAGTTCTAGTTGTCTTTGCAAAGGACTTGTGGTCGTGTACCAACCTGAGAGGGTAGATCAAGCGGGGGTTTTACTGGTTTGTTTTTTTTGTAATTGGAATGGTTCTCGATTAGTGTGGCTTTCTGTTTAAACTGGAAGTGATATGTTGGAGACTTCATATTAGAAGCCCTGTTTGTATTTTCTGTTGTAACTATGGCTGCAACTCTGTTCATCAGCTCTGCTCATCATTCGTCCTCACTCTTCTTCCTCCTAGCCCAGCATCTCTCCTTAACTGCCTCTTCTTTTTCTTCACACTGCTTTTCTATCACTGACCCTTGCATTTCTCAAAATCAGAGCAACAGGACTGTCATTTTAGCTTCCTGTCATCTAGCTTTTTTCAGACCAAAACTCTCATCTTTACATGCTACCTCTCTCCCAGTTCTGCATTTCATACTCACTTTGGGAAGAAAATGAGAGAAGAAAAGAATGGCTGAGAGACTGGCACTAGTGCTGTCACTTAGTGCAGGAAGAAGATGTTTATACTGTTCTGATTGCATGGCAGAAGAACTTTTATGGCCTGTAGGCATCAACAGGGACCCGAACAGTGAAATAGTTGTGAAACAAGTAGTGCATGGGAAGGGGGGTTACTCACAAGATCGGATACTGTCTTTTGCACAGCAGCCAGGCTGTAGGGCACAGTAGCTATGTTTAGGGCTTACTCGTGAGAATAGCCCTGATGAAGAAACTGAGTGCTTGAGAATAGGTCTGAGACAGAGCGCAACGACCTGTAAATCGGACCTCTGTGAGGACTTGAGGTCTGACATATTTGGGTTTTGTGCTTTCAGCCACCTCCAAGCTACCAGAGTACCAGAGAAGGTATTCATGCTTTCCTCTGCTGTGGAAATTAATTTTCTTTCTTTTAAAAGTATTTTCCCCTTTGTATAGCTATAGTTGAAAAGGTTTGGAGGGGTTTTGGGTTCAAATTATTTAAACAAAAGTATTTCACTTGGCCCGAAGCCAAGCATGGAAGGCTTTGTTCAAAGGGCCATTTTGAACAAGATATAATTCAGTATAAATGTAGCTGTGAGCAGAACACCTGCTGCAAATGCTGACAATCCTAGCTGAGTGCATTTGATTAGATGAGCTTGGAGGCACATATTAATAAGTTCTGTTGAAATAGGGTTTGATGAGCGAAGGCCAGGTTAAAATCTAAAGGAGTGTGTTTGGTCTTACTCAGCTTACCATGAAAAGCAGAGGATGTCTTGCTGCCTTCTGCTGTGCGTGCTTGAAAAATTAGAATGTCATCTATTTTAGTCATCTGAAAGAGTGCCCTGATTTCCAGGACTTCTGAGCACTTAGAGTTCTTTCATTTTTGACACTAGGCACCTAATAGGCTGCTTAGGATCAGTGCATGTGTGGTGCTCAATGCAAGATACAGATCTTACCTAGCAGCCAAAATAGCAAGAGGATTCAGAATATCAGACCCTTATTCTGGAGGGGCTGGTACTCGAAGGTTTTGCTTTTGTTTCTTCTGATCATCTTGCAGAGGCTTAAAAGTGCATCAGAATGAAACTGCTTCAGGAAATAAACTGGTAGGTCACTGAGGGGAATAACAAGAGAAAGGTTTTATTCAACAGAGAGCTTTGACTCTACACTGAAGGATTCCGAGTGATCCTTTAGCAGTAGCTTTGGGTTTTTTTTATACAGATTACATTATTAATGGATCTGTTACCTCCCACTGACCTGTTCCCTATCTTCAGTTTTCTCAGGGAATATGTGCTGAAGAGGATCATGGAAAAACATGTTCTCTCTGCACGGAAAATGCAGTTGTATGAGGAACTGATCTGGCTCTGCCTTGTTTATGTAGTATGACATTCAAACTCCTTTGGGCTAATACAGTCCTTAATGTAGTCCTTCAAGGCATCTTTCCATTAATGTTTTTAGATGGACTATTAGGAGTCTGAAAGTTCAGCAATTTAAAAAGCAGAATAGGTAGAGCAAAAAATCTTGCCCATCTCACTGGGCTTCTTCCTTTCCCTTTTTGGTAATTATTCAAGGTACAAATGGAGTTCATTGTTTAAATGAAAGGCTCGCTGTTCTCCAGTAGATACCCACTTGTTAGGTCTTTGAGGAGAAAGATCACTGTGTTGTTAGACTGTCTAGTTGGTTTCTGCCTCTCTTGCTGGGTAAGATTTGCTCTTTTGAAGAAAAGGTCGGGCATCTGATGTGAAAGTGTTTTGTTAACAAGTACACTTGGAACATCTGATAAGGGGCTCAGTATGATGTCAGAAAAAATACCATAAGCAAGAGAGATTTTGTGTTATACTGGCAAAGATTTTGGCACTAGGCACCTAAATAGGCTTCTTAGATTAGTGCACGTGTGGTGCTCAGTGCAATTGTTCTGTTCAGATGGAAACTGCCTCACATTCACATTGGAGCAGAAATGGGTACAAGTATTCCCTTAAAACTCATTGAATTCCATTTACTGAGCACTATTCCACTCCTCAGTGAAGGCCATCAGGATGTAATTCCTAAAGATAAATATTTTCTAAGTTGGATATTGAAGAAAACCACAGTTGACTATGCATGTACTGGTGGCTCTTGCCAAGAAAAACAAATACAACATTTCAGTGCTTTCTGAGATAAATAACTTCTGTCTGAACAGAACATAATGCATCCTAAAATCCATATATTTTACAAATTTGTAAAATGATTTACCGATATATTTTTCTATTCTTTTTCTTTCTCCCTGTAGATTTGGCAGGATTTTATGTTTGCCTGTGCACTATATCCAACTGACCAGAATTATTTAGAATCCGTAAAAGCAGAAGTTAAGCATCAGGTATTGTGTTTGTGTTTCCTATTAACTATTTTGATTGACTGACTGTAGGTTAGCTTTCCAAAAATGCTTATTTGGAAGTGTTTGTTGGGGCACTTTTGTGTAGCAGACACAAAATATAACCTTCCTACAGCCTCCTTAAGTTACTTGCTGTAGTCAGTTTAGCAGAGGTAGAAGCCTTCCTCATATCCAAACAACTCTCTTCTCAAGGATGTTTTAAAGCAGTCAGTGAGAGGGAGCTTTAAGGATTGCAACATGCTTTAGCATAGAATTTACCCTTCACATATGGCTCAGCAGATGAGGATGGAGATATGTGTGTGTATGGAGGATATATGTCAGCATTCTAAAAGGTTTTCTCTCCAGAGGTATATATTACAAAAGTCTGAGCCTGGTGGGAGTGCTAAGGAAATAGTGAACTGTACAGACAAAACCAAGAATTATAGGCTCAGCGTATGTAATGCACATGTGGACTTGTAATTCAAGTGGTGATGAAGAAATGTGGGTTTTGATTTTTTAATTTTGAAGTAATTTTTATTGACTTCTGAAACCCTAAGTTCTCTTTTAGGTAAGGCGTCTAAAATCCCATCCATCAATTATTCTGTGGAGTGGTAACAATGAAAATGAAGCAGCAATTGCAAGCAACTGGTTCTCCATACCTTATGCTGACAGAGAAGTCTATATGAAAGACTATGTGATGCTTTATGTGAAGAACATCCGTGAAATAGTTCTTAATGTAAGTGATTTTGAAAAGCTGTAGGGTGCATGACTCGGTGAAAGTTTTAATGTTTGTAGTTTTAACAAACTGGGATTAGATAAGGGGGCAGGGGGGATGTGTTTTTTTTGTTTTGTTTCTCAAACTAAAAAACTACTTATGTCTTTAACCCTCTGGAATATTGTAAAGGAAGACCTGAAAATGTGGATCTTGCTGCTTTTTGCTTTCCTGCTGTTTGTGCCTCCATTAATGCCTTCACTTCCAGTGTACAAAAATTAACACGCTTGCCCATTAATTGAATTAAATCTGATCATGTAGCTTATACTGAATTTGTTGAAAGATACTGTCAGAAGTATTTAGCAACCCTTAGGCCTTTTAATAGCAGTTGAAGAAATTCGTGAAGATATGCTCTTCCAGTACTTTACCTCAGCTTAAGCAGGTTAAACAAAACCTATATTAAGCATTGTCCTCGTGCTGTGTCATCAGTATATCACATGTTATGAAAAACAGGCTAATAATGTTATACAGTACACTAAGGCAAAATAAGATCTTCTGAGATAAGACTTAAGCTATGAGTGTGCAGACCAAGGACACCTGGAGTCTATGATGCAGCCTATTGTGATACAGTACCCATTTTGCACAGCTTTTGTGGTTTTATTTCTACTCCTAGAAATAATACTGTTCTTTAGTTAATGAAATCTGTTTTTAACAGATTTAATTTTATGTGTGTATGTAGAAAGAAATTGATTTTAAACTCCCAAACTGATGTCACATAACTAGATAGGCATTAACAGAGCTTGAAGTACAGTTGAGTATTTTCAACTCCACTGTTAGCTAAGAGACAAAATGTCAGGGTTTTGTCCAGTTTTAAGTTTCTTCTTCAACAAGAGTATGAGGTTTTTAACCTAAAGATGCCAATAGCCTCTTTGCTACCCTGTCATTCTTTGCGTAGTACGATCTTACTAACTTCAGGGTATGATAATTTTAGTTTGTCTTTTTCAGGATGAGATATATTTCATATTATGAGGCTCATGACCTGAAGTTTCCCTTTGCTAAGATATGCACTCAGTATGTAGGTGGCAGTGATATTACTGCTTGTTTTTGGAGGCTACTGGCATTGGCAGAGTAGTTGTACTCTGAGAATTTAAATTAACCTTATTCTGGAAAAACAGAGGTATAAGGAAAAAATAAAAAGGAGGCCAGGTTTTAAAGAACCTGCTGAAAAGTATTGTGTTCTTGAAGGCAGTTACACATTCTAAATGGTAGTGGTGTTTATTCCTGTTTAACATCTTACCTTTAGATTTTTCTGTATTTCAGTTGGGTTTTTCAGAACTGAGATGTTCATCTAGGTATGCTGTGCTGTTTCTGTGAGCAGCTATACATGAGCTGAACGGCTAGTGCAACGTAAGGTGTTCTGGCAAGATACTGTTTTTAGATACAGTTCACTTGTTCGTGCTGCTGTCCAAGATGGAGCCTTTTTTATGTTAATCACATTGAATAACTGTTTTAAGCACCATAACGACTGTACAGTGAAATTTTGTGTCCTGTATAATACAAACCCTCTGGGAAACCTGTAATTACCGTCAGTACTGGACTGTGTAATTTAAAAAGACTTCTAAGTTTGATCTAAAGACTTCAGGGTATGCAAGATACTCTGTAGTAAATTGTTTAAGTTAATTATTAATTACCTATGTTAAAAAAACCAACCAATCAAAAAACTGGACAAAAAAACCTCCCCAAAACAGAAATATTGGGCAGTTTCTTAAAATTAAACCCATGTTTAAGGACTTGGCTATGTTGGAGTGAATTGCTGGAAATTGTGACTGGTAAGTAACTCAAGCCTCTATCTTACAACAAGCAGGGTGCTAAGTGAACTGCACCTGCAGGAGGTTTCCTTCAGTGTTTTGTAGAGCACTGCTACAGGATTTAATATACTAAATCTATTGAGACTGTAAATAAAGATAACTCTGAACAATTTGAAATATAACCCTTCTTATAGTCTCAGCTGTCTTAACATGCAGAGTTGGCCAAAACAACAGTAACTTCCATGCAAGGATTAGCAGCAGAATACCTTGTCTTTGTTAGGACTAAATTTAGATGACTACCTGATAAGACAGGGGAAAATCATGGCCTTGTTCCTGCAAAAACACTGCAAAAGTAATGATTTTCCATAAAGAAGTCACAGTGCTCAAATATTAATGTTCCCTTGAGTTTATTTTTCACACTTTAAATAGCTTTCATTAAGAATTCAGAAGCATATTAAGATAGAAAAGGAGACAGTCCCTTAAAACACTAGTGTCATGCTCAGCTGTCTCCAAGAACATACATAAGAAGCTAATTGAACAAGTGCAGATACGAATATCAGGACACAAAGGGGAGTGTTCCCTAAGTGGTGACTAAGAAATTGAGAAAAGTTATATTCTTCTTGCCCTGCACCCTTGCCTCCCAACTTTTAAAGCATGATCTGTGTATTCAGACAGTAAAAGACAGTCCCTTTCTGAGGCAGATGTGGTTTTGTTTGTATTTTTTTAAATCCCAGGAAGATAAGAGTCGTCCTTTTATCGCATCCAGTCCCACCAATGGCTTGGAGTCAGTTAAAGAAGGTTGGCTCTCTCAGAATCCCTATGACACCCATTTTGGTGACACTCACTTTTATGACTACAATAGTGACTGCTGGAATTGGACAGTGTATCCTAAGACTCGTTTTGCTTCAGAATATGGATTTCAATCTTGGCCCTCATTCAGTACAATCGAAAAGGTAAGGCTGGGCTTCCACACTACTGTCCCCTATGCTCTCGTTTACTGAGGGCAATGAGTCTCTTCCCAACAACCTACAGCATCCAACCTTTGGGCTAAGATATTGTTAGGTGTGGTGAGGCACAGATCGAAGAGAAATGTGTACTGGTGTGGAGGGAGGGGAATGAAACTGAACTGTTTCTCTCTGTGTTCATTATATTCACCTTGATGTTGCAAGAGGAACCACATTTAGATGAGTGAGACTATTATGAGACAATCACTACAATTAATGATTGTTCTATTATACAGCTTGGTAATGACTGCCTAACTGCTGTTTCCTTTTACTGTATCTCAGAATACGTGTTCATTTAGGAAGAGTAGAAACATGACAAATGTTGAATTCTAAAGTGTATTGGTATTTATAATTTTTTACAGTTTCTTAAATAATTTGGTTTTATGTATACCCTTGTATATGAGAGGATTTGGTTTAGTTTCCTGTTAAGTTTAGGTACTGTATATTATCTTCATCCAGTTACTGTAGGGGCACATCATACTGTTTCTCTGCTTCTTTAGAGAGAATCTCATAGTGCTACTCCTGCTCACAACTGAAAGGAGTTCAGTGTTCCTTTCAAGGTGCTGAGCAAAATGTATGATCTGAGAAATTGTTAGTACATTTGTCTGTATTCATAACAACACTTTACTACACGTGCAAGCAAACCTCTGAGGTCCCTTGGCCAAACTGAACATTAGGACAAGTGAATTAAAGACCACTGAGCTATAAGTTCTTCTGTAATCAAACAGCAGAGTATGTTTTCAGTTATTTGCACAAGGAGTAGAAGCAAAGGGTGTTACTGATTCAAAGTCTTTGCTTGACCAGACCAGAGACAATAGAAATAACCTACTAATTGAAAAGGTTTTGGATTATATCAAAAGGCCGTACTGGATCCCCTTCTTCTGAACATCCTCTCAGATATCAAATTAACATTTTGCCTTTTCACTCTCACCACTTAGTTTTGTGGCTTTTTCAAAAGGTTTCCTCTGCTGAGGACTGGTCCTACACAAGCAACTTTTCCCTCCATCGACAACACCATGAAAATGGCAATGATCAGATGCTTCAACAGATTGGGCGTCATTTTAAGCTTCCCCAGAGCACAGATCCCGTAAAGAAGTTCAAAGATACAATTTACCTCACTCAGGTAACAGTGAGGTCTTAAGTAGGAGTAACTGTCAATACTTGCATTAGATACTGTCAGCAATTGAAACCTTTTCTGTTAGGTAATGCTGAGTCATACAGGAAGTTTCACCAGGTTAATTTGGAACAGGTTTGTCTCATTTACTGGAGAGAGACTCCCTCCCAAGTGTTGTCACAAGAGGGCTGGGATACTTCTTGGGGAATTTCTCAGCAATTGGCTCAGCTGGGAGAAAGTCTGGCTCTGTGTGCTGCCTTAGTCCCTATCCCTAGCAGGGCACACATGAAGAGGGCTGAGCGCTCATGGTTGTGTGTGTGATTATTCCTATTGCTGCACTGCTATTCCCTGTTCAAGGGTGTGTGTGTGTGTTGCACTTTGTGTTGCTCCTGAAGGCTTAGTGCTTTGATTTCTGACACAAACAAACAAAACAAAAAAAATTTGTCTTGAAACAAAATTCTTTCTAGAGAATGCAGTTCTCTTTGAATGTGAATATTTGTAGCTTTTATCTTCTTGTGGACTCAGATTATTTTTTTTTCAAACTCACTAAGTTGTATTAGCTTTTTTTCTGTAGTAGTTTAGCTCATGCTTGTTTCATTCTTCATGTATGACTATTAAATGATAAGTAACTTTGTCATGCTGTTTGGCAGGTTTAACGTGCCATTACTTTTTGGTGTGTTTTAAGAATTTCAGAAATGCTGAACTTGAATAATTTCATACTCACTGAGTTTGTAATGTTTGAGAGCTGCTTGTATGCACGTTTAATAAAAAATAAACAACTGGAGAACTTTAGATACAGGTGACAACAAGAGATAGAAGACAACGTGACTTTGTAAAGGTTGACCTGAGTAGAAAAGCTATGAGAGTTTCTAAAGAGTTAAGTCTGTCAGGGCTTTATTAACAGGTTAAACTATCTATGAATACCAAAATACAGATGCCCTAATGGTAAGCAGAGTAAACTTGGCTCTAGTGGTTAACCAGAAGATAATCTTTACCCTTTGAGCTGTCCTATGGAATAACTTTTTCCTTTATTTTGAGGCTTTTTTTTAATACTTCCCAAGTCTACTACTGTATTTTGTGAAGAAGATAGCGTCCTGTTTGACTTGTATTGAGAACATGACCAATGAAAACATCTGAAAAAAAGTGTTTTAAGACAAGATGGGAAAGGAGAGAAGTGGAAGTTCAGATGAAAAGAGGTTACTATTTTGGTGCACGATTTTCACAGTGTATTGGGAATGTGTGTTGTAAGTTCACAGTATAGGTTTGTGCACAGTATGGCGATGTAGGCTGGACTTAGTGCAGCGCAGCATCATTTTGCAGCTCTTCCATTTGCTGTTCAAAGACTGTTACTCAGTGATCTTCAGTGGATGGAAGGCAGAAAGGAGCCCCTCCAGTGTTTCTCTAAAGAGAGTGTTCGTAGAGCTAATGAAAGCTATTTAGAAATAGTTCACCTTCTGGCAGAGGCCCACTGCGCTGCACTTGCAGACTCTTGAGGACTCAGGTTGAAAGTTACGTACTACTGATGGTGTTGTCTGTGCTGTATGTTACTGTATACACACATTCTTTGTAACTAGAGTAAAATGTGAAATACAACACACCCAAAACATCCTTTTTACTTGTTAATGTGTTTTGTTGACCAAGGTGATGCAGGCTCAGTGTATAAAGGCAGAAACGGAATTCTATCGTTTTAGTCAAAGTGAAATAGTCAATGGAGAAGGCCACACAATGGGCGCTCTGTACTGGCAACTCAATGATATTTGGCAGGCACCTTCGTGGTCTTCCTTGGGTAAGTTTTGTGATAGTCGGGTAACAATAATAACTATGTCTTGTTTTTCATAGCCGGGAGTGTCAGAGTAAGAAGTATGGCTCTGCTCTCTCTCCTGCATACCTTTGCCTACTTGGAACATATTATTTCTGTCCATCCTTTAAAAATGCTTTCCAGAAAAGTGGTTTGTAGAATCACGCTAATGGCCTGTGAAAGTGGAAGAGGGTAAAGAACAAAGCAATTATTTTCCCGAAGAATATTTGCTCTTTAAGTTCAGATTTAGCAGCCACCAACAATTATTTTGCAATTGGAGATTTCCAACAAATTATATTTCCCAAAGGAAAGCAGATTTCTTAGAAATCCCTGATTGACTGGTTCTGGTGTAGAGATGCGTGCACTCAGCCACCCTGGGTGACAGTGGACAGAGAAGGAGCCACTGGGATGGGAAGAGAAAAGGGAGCACCCACGTATAAAGATGCTTTCTGTAATCCCAACAGATTTGCTTGATTTTGTTCCCCCCACCCTTCATGATAAAATGATCTAAACTTCTTTCTTGATCTGGCAAGTAGTGCATTGTCAAAAACCTACAGCACTATGACCGTGTTCTGAGTTGGGTGGGATTTAGTGTGTAAGATTTAGATGTGAGGTGTCTAGATTTCTTCTGTAGTCAGTTGGGAGAGAGATGATTATCTCCAGAGTGATTCATTGTTTCCTTAGCTGTCTAGTAACTGGAAGTTCTGTGCTGAACATGATTTTCATAGAACCTCATATGACACCTCTCATCCAGCACAGCTGCTGAGCTGTGAAGATGACTAGCTGAGATTTGATCTAACTTAGTGTCAATTGAGGTGAATCACTCTTTGTGATTAAATTCTTGTGTTAATGTGTTATTAATGCTCATGGTATTTCCTTATGTAAATTTTTCTTTCTTTTTGGAACACAAAAGTGGAGTGATCAGAAGCATGAAGAGATGGTCATTCAGGCAGTAAGAAAGAAGGGAGGAACACATAGTATGAGGGAAATGGCTTGACGTTCCAAACACAAAGAAACGTCTAGAAGCCATTTTGCAATGGAGAAGCTATTCTGTGGCAGCTCTGGGAGGCTTGCATAGACTATCTTTCCATTTTAGTTATTTCTCACATATTCTGTCCCTGAAAATCTGTATTTGAGAATTTTGCATGTGAGGAAGTATGAGTGAACTAGAAAACCCTAAGTTAGTGTGAAGTTCTCAATCTGTCCTGAGAATAAAATGCTGTTTGGCCCTGCTTGAAAAAAAAAAAGTTGCCCTTCTTTCTCTGGAACGTGTTTGTTCTCATTTTTTCTTTTTGTTCTCCCTTTTTTTTATTTATTTCTACAAAGGAAAACAAACCTTTCTAGTAGAAGAAACAATCTACTTTATTTAAACGTTAAGGCAGCGGTCCAACTATAATGCTTTTCTTTCTGCACTTTCTAGACTTTTGTTAGGAAATGGAATATCCGTGTGCCCATTGTTAGGATTCTAGCAATGGCAGATGCTCTCAGGCTCAAAGTTCCTCAAGAGAGAGAGATGCCTGGGAAAATGTCTCTGTGAAGACAAGCATATTGGTAGATGAAATAAATGATGGTAGAGACCATAAATGTCTTTTTAAGTACAGAGCTGACGTCACTGTAGAAAATATATCAAATACTTGAATTATTCATGTGTTGTTCAAGTTAGCTTGCAGAAAAGCAGCTCAGCAGGGATACAGCTGTCCCTTTGTTTTGTTCTAGTCCCTCAGTGGAATGAGGAAAGGTTTAATATTCATTTAATTAGGTGGTGTGGTAGGGGGATTTTTGAAATGCTAATGGCTGAAATTATGCAAAACTTCAGAGAAATTAGTTTTATTTGCACTTCAAAAACACATTTCTGCATCTTGTTAGATGGCACAGTAATATCACCAGTGAGTGCTTCTTATTTAAATCTAGTGTTTCACAGAAAACCATGGAGGGGCTTTCAGAAGTTCCTGTGCAAAGAGGAAGCATTTCCTCATGGAGTGGAGAGGGAAGAAGGTAGCAAATATTTCTCCTTTTTCGGTTCCTTTAAGATGTTAGCCGGGGGCTGAATGAAAACAGAGCACCCCTGCCAGTATTTCTGCCTTCAGATCTAAACAGCTTTTACTACAACTGTATTTGGGTTCTTAGTGCCTAGTTGTGGAGCTGGTTGTGCTACATCAATTGCTTTAGCATGGGTGCAGCGTGATCTGGTGAAGCGCACTGCAGTGTCTGTGGCCGTTTACCTTGCTCCCACACTAGTGTCATCTTGAGGTCCCGAAACTCAGTTGTCATGAAATATCCTTGAACAGATAACTGGCTTTTACTGCAGGTTCAATATTTAGAGCCCCTGGTGAGCTGAAACCACAGGCTGTTATGATGAATAATAGATCTGAATTCACAAGTCTGAGGTGAAGAAAGAACTAGCAGCATGTTTCTCAGGTTGTATTTAATGGTGTGAAGTGATTTATTTAAAATCCACTTCAGGGAGAACTGTTTCTTCTCACTCAGCTATCAGTGTAGAAAGTTTCAAGAAAGAGTCATAAAGAAGGGTAGTGGGGTCTCATTACAAACTGTTACTAAGTTTGCTACCACAGAGCGTGCAGACCCCATGCTATTTATCAGGTAAAAATTTGGATTTCTTTAAGCAAATACACTTGAAGAATGTGGGGGGGGCATGAAGAGAAAACCACCCCAGGCCTGTTTCGAATAACTTCTGATGATTGCTTTTGGGCACGTATGTCTGCAACAGAGAAGTTTAAGCCCTGAGATTTCTCACTGTAGCTCCCTCAAGATCTCTCCAGGTTTGTTTGGGGCCAGGAGAGTACTTTATGTGCAAATTGCCTTTAAATCAAGAAATGTAACTCTGGTCTTAAGGAAATCAAGACAATATATGAACTGAAGAATGTGACTTTATCAGTGAGCTTCACTTTTTTTGTGCTGTCTGAAGTTACTTTGACAATTGTATTATCAAGAGCCTGCTGCTGGAAAAGCTACCTTGAAACCTTTGAAAGACCCTTCCTATTGGAAACTGCTCAAGCAGTTGAGCTTTTGTTCTTTAAAATGGCTCCATGGTTTTTAAGAAGAGAATTAGCCACCTTAAAAATCTGCTCTAGGGTAGCAGACTAGTTAGTGATGTTTTCAAACATCCCAGAACAGCACTGTAGTAGTTGAGCTCTAGAATGACTTTTGAAATGGTACAAACTTGTAAGTGTCTGGTCTGTTTGCTTTTGTTTGTTGGTCAGGTTTTTAATTTGTTTGGCTTCCCTGTGGAAGTGTAACCTCAAATGAAGTCTGTTTTCTCCACTGTATAGTTTTCTTGAGGATCTCTCTGTCTGCTGCCTAGGTAGCAAACCTTCAGACTTTCCATCCAGTAATAACTGTAATGTGGTGGTTTATTCCAGCCGGAAATCAAGGTACCGCACAAATTGAGGGTAGGGCCCATTTGAAGAGAAATGGGATTCTGCATTACACTAAGTACCAGAAACTGCTCTGCTTCAATTGCATTCTTAATTTTCATATTTAAGATAGTTTAGCCTGGATATTCATTATGGAAATTAAACTGACAAAAACAACTTAAGTCAACAGGCACTGAAACTTCCGCTGGCTAACTTGTCTGAGCTTGTGGTGGCCTCTATCTGAAGCCTGCAGTGAGCTTTGTCTGTGGCACTGACAGTTGAAATTCCAGAGAGTCTTGTGACAGTCCTGAGGGCTTGAGGGAGCGAAGACCCTCCCAAAGCCTGAGGCTAGGCACAGTGTCCGTTTCTCATGCAAGACCCATTGCTTTTATTTTTTAGATCAGATGTTGCCCTGATTTATTCTGTTTCAGGTAATCCATCTCCAATCTTCAAATATGTCATCTTCTCAAGTTCCACATCCCTGAAAAGTAATTTATCACCACTTCCTGTTTTTGACAGAATTGGCCTTAGGCTACCACTCTTTTCTACCAGTAATTGTTTCTGGAATGCAAGAACATGGCTTTATTCGTATGCTGGGCAGCACCAGTACACAAAATGTGTTCACCAGTTTACCCTCAGTCTGTTTTGAGGAAACTCACCTGAGATTTTCTTTTAGACTTCATCTCTTAGTTTACTTTCATGCTGTTGATTTGAATGTTAGTGGAGTTTTGTGGCAAGTCTGCTCTCATGGCACAGAGACTTGCATGAGTTTTACAGTCAGATAGGAGCTTTTCTTGTCCATTCTCCAAACTAGCTGCTTGTGAGCTTGCTGGAAACAAAGTGGTGTGCTAAGCTGTAGCTAATGCGCTTTGCTCTCGGCAAAGTTCATTTGTGTCCCTGTGGAGGGCAGGCAGACCATGTTCAGGGCTGCCTTTGGAAGCCATAAGCACATCCTTTAAAGGCTACATCACTGTGGATTAACTTCATAATTATGAAACATTTGAAAGCACTAAGAGCTTTGTACAAGCACCAAAACACAGAGGGGGAATTGGTTACAAATGTGTTACTGGAAATATTTCTCAGCATCCCTGAACTTCAAACCTGTGGTATAAAATCTTCAAAAACAAGAATGCAACCAGTATCTGTTATTTCCTTATGCTGCTGACTTGCTACTCCTTTGTAGTGCTATTTCAATGAGCCAGTTGTGGTTGAGCAAAGACAGTTAAAATGCTGACAGTGGGTGCTAGATGGAAAACTAATAGAGAAAAATAGAAGCAGCTTCTCTTTCAGAATGATTATGTGGTAGTGTTGCATCTGGCAAAACCATGACTTTTTTTGAGAGGATGTTTGGCTTTTCCAGCTTAATAGCAGCCTATCAAAGTAGCAAAAGTAATGACGTGCAGCTTTCTGTCAGATACACAAAGCGAACCATTTGGCATGTGGCTACATCACGTGTCTAATACTAAATCCCATGCAGTAACAGTTGTCTCTAGATCTTGGGAAATTTAATTTGGCCTGACTAGAGCTGCTTTTGGTTTCAGAACTTGTTTTATTGTCTTCATTGCTGTCAATGTTTCTCTATGGACCAACTGAAGGAGGAGGACTGAAAAAAGGGAGAGCTTCGTATAAGCACCAGAAGTGAGACTGTGTTTCTTTACAGTGGCAGTAGTTTGTGACAGTGCCTCCAGTGCCTGTGTATTTGGATTCTCAACCACATAGATGCTCCAGCTGCTTGCTCGCTGTGTAGTATGTTGTGTCAGTGTTGTTAATGTCACTTTTGTTTAAGGCTTTTTATACTTAAAAGCCAGCGTAGCATAGGACCAAACTTTAACATTTTGCTGATGTTCAAAAATGCTTGAAAGAGCATCAACTCCATTTCAGAGCAGAGCTTTGGCTGGAAGAAAATAAGAGCAACTTCAGTTGTACTGTGCCCTTGGTAGAGCTGAAAAAGGGTGGGAGGAGATACTGTATTGCCTTAGCCCATCCAGAGAACACAGGAAGGGACACTGTGCCCAAGCAGTTTTGGATTCTATCTGACTCTTTCTTCCTTTTAACTCTTTTCAGAGTATGGTGGCAAGTGGAAACTGCTTCATTATTTTGCCCAGAGATTCTTTGCACCACTGCTACCTGTGGCCTATGAAGACAAAGGTGTGCTTTACATTTATGGTGTCTCAGATCTTCATGAAGACCACACACTGTCTTTGCAGGTGAGTGCCATGCTTGTGTTCCTCCTGTGAAAATAGGAGAAGCTGAATGAGCACACCTTTGCTTCACAAGCACAAATTTCAGTCAGTTCAAGCTCAAACACAATGAGTTGAAATTCCTATCTTTAATCTTCTTAGGGACAACACTGTCTTTTACTATAGTGGCTTATACTTCTTCAGAGAACACAGAATTAATTGCATTGCTCATAGCCTGTAAAATATAGGCCTGAAAATACATGTCCTTAAAGAGATTGACGGTTGAATAGAATAGTGACATGAAAAACGAAAACGGTACCTCACTACTTAATGAAATGGTTCCCTAGATGTTAGACCTAGATCAGCTAAGTTGGGGTTGAAGCAGGCAAAGACTGTACCATCACATGCTAGTAGTCAGACTGCAGTGCTTTGGGAAAAAGGACTGCGTTATTTTCTGAAATATCACCAGAGCATCAACATACACTGCTAGTGCAAGATGTCCCCACTTTGCAGTCAGTGCCTAACTGTCTTCTGATAATGTTACGCAACCAGCTGGGATTCCTTAGGTGGTATTAGGGCTGCTGAGTTCTGTAGAACAGATTTGCTCTTCAGTTTCTTACCTTTTGTTTGTTGTTGTCAAACATATGGGAATCAGATCCCAAATTAATTGAGGGGCTGTTTTACACTGCAAGATACAATTCCTGATGTAAAAGGCATCCCATGTGAAAAGGCTGGGAAGAATGGAAAAATACATCTGGAATGACTCACTTGTCATTTTGGAGCTAGTAATGTTGTCAGTTTCTAGCTCACTGCTCTGGTGTTCTGCCATGAATCGTCAGATTTAGTGTAATAACTTGTAGTACAGAAAATTGCAGTTTCTGGATAGTTGTCCTTGGAATAGGACATTGTTAATTTCTGGTCTGAGTTACTGTAACAGGCTTCAATTCAGATTTTCCAATAAGAACGGAGGAGCAGTGTAGTAGGCTAGTCCTGATGAATACAGTACATTTCACCGCAAGAAAATGTGGAGCTTAATACTTCTGAAAAGCAGGTAGGATCTGTTACTGACCGCAAACCCCTGTTAAGATCAAAACCTTAAACTAAATTGTATGAAGAGATGGAATACTGTAATTCTCATTGAGTACCTGCCTTCCAAATTATGCTTTAAAAATGTTTTTAACATCAGGTTGCATTCGTTGCATTCATATCACATGTGGGATCTCTAGGAACAAGTATTTGACTGCATTATACAGCTCCATATTCCATTTTAAGACGATGTATCTTGCTTCTGCTTAATGGTGATTTTGTGGAAGCTCTAGATTACCCAGTCGGGTTACGTCAGGTAATACCGAGCAACCTCAAGAAAATCCTGTGATTGATGTTTTTTAATCAGGGAATTAAAAATTCAGAAAATTAGTCACTTACTAATTCTATTTCCCAGCACTCCCTTGGCAGAAGTTGAGCCTGGAGAAAATAAGCCTTGCAGATGAAGAGCAAGAACAGATCCAGATTGTTTGAAATGGACATCTTGTTAGATTTATAGAAATCTAATGCCATACTGAGCTTTAACTCTTTGTGGATATTCTCATCGTTACTGTCAGAAGAACATCTCTTGCAATGAGCAAACCTAAACCTAGGATACTGGGTTGTTGTCACAGGTGTAACTTTTCTTCCAAACTTTGTGCTCTTTCGATATGCTTCATAGGTCGTTGTGCATGCCTGGAATTCTCTGGAGCCAGTATGCACCCTGGCCAAAGAGAGTGTGACTGCAAAGGCACAAAGTGCTGTCCCCATCTACAAGGAGTCCATAAATGTCTTGCTGGAAAGATGTGGAAATTGTACCAGGAAAAGCTGTGTTGTTACATTCTACCTTGTGGGAGAAGGTGGGCTCCGGAGTCCTACAAACCATCATTTCCTTTCATCGCTAAAGGATGCTGTAGGACTGGAAAAGGCCCAGCTTACTGTAAGCATCAGTCATGCTAAATTTACTGCATTTCATTAAGTGCTATGTGTTTCTGATTTCACTTAATGGTCTTTTCCTTAGCTGTTGCAATTCTAGCTTCCACGTTGAGTTCAAAATCAGATGTTTTTAATGTGTCACTATGTATGATCTGAATAACACTGGTATGGAGCGTTTAGGCGAGTGTTCATTGCAAATAATGCAGTCTCCATTTCATTTGTTTTTACAGTCTTTCACCGAACTGCTGCAGCATTGCTCCTTTCGTTCTTGTCTTTTTGTTCCTAGAGAGCAGAAAGCCTCGTGGCAAGTGTTTAGGCTGGCAGACATTCTGTGTGTTGGTAGCAGGAGATACTAGTTCAGGAGTGTAGAGTGAGTTATTGTCAGCAGTATTTCTTGTTGAAGTGCTCAGATGTTCAGATCAGGGTGCCATTGCTAACATACAATATTGTGTGTGCTCCTTCCTCCTTCTGCAACTTCCTGTCCTTCAGCAGGGATTCTGATTTGGGAATTCAAAAGGGCCTGATTTACATAATAATGATAGTTTATAACTTGCAAGTGTGTCAGTCTTCTGAATGGAAAACATCGGTGTTGTGAGTGTAATGTTGTCATTTAGTCCATTTGTGGCTTTTCCCAGGATTTCTTCTGTTCCTAGCAAGTGTGCTTTCTATGGAGAGTGTGCATGTGTGTGTGTGACACACGTGTGGTTATGCCTCGCTTCTTAGCGTGTAAATCTTACTGCAGAATTCTTAATCGGTAGATTGGCAGGATGGGGACCTGTGTGCTCTCACATTTGGCCTCCAAACTGCAGCTTTGCTCTTTTGAGCTAAACTAAACAACAGGGAACAGAGGTCTTTAATCTCTTTGAATCTGGACCAGCATAATTGCTTTACAAAAAGAAAATAGGCCAGATTTTCCTCTCTTATCTCTTTCATGGCAGCATGGTCTGCCTCCTGAGTATACAAAGGAAAGGAATCAGCCTGGTTTGTTGGGTTTTTTCAGCTGGTGGCACAATCTGGAGTCTGAGTCATGCTGGGAGCTTTTTTTTCATGAATGACATCACCAGTACTAAAAGCTTTGCAACTGGAGCATCACTGGGAAATGTCATTCCTTTTCCCCCACGGCTGTGCTGTCTCTGCAGTGCTGAGCAGTAAGGATAACTAGTGAGTCTAAGTGTGAAGGGGCTATTTTAAGAAAGAGTGCAGCTGTGATTAAAAGAATTACTCTGCTTTGTGAGCAGCTGGTGCTTCCATACATAGTTACTAATAAACTACACAGACTTTCAAACATGTAGCTGTACATTGCTGCATAGCCAAGCGCTACTCTTCACAGCATAGCTTTTACCATGGCAAACAGAAGGCAGACTTCAGAGAACGCTAAGTGGAAAGGATGTGTGCTTTTTCTTAGCATTATTAGCGTTGTCTTTCTTGTGAAAGTGCTGTGTGTTTTCTGCACTTGACATAATTTGTCTGCTTTTTTTGTGTAGATAATTGGTGTTTTCAAACACCATCTCATGGTGAATGGGGGGTGCTGCATGGGAATGCATCCCAATTGTGCTTTTAAGATCAGTCTGTAAAATCAGTTACTGATAGAACATAATATAAAACGTTATACCTTGTCCTGATGTTTCAGTGTAGCTGCCTTTTACAGGTAGTGCAGATATCACTGATGTGTTTTCTTTAAGATGAGGTTACCTCCTGTTTTCCTGTGATTTTTACCATCTTTTGTGTCGCTGATGTAATGAGAAAAATTAGCTACTTCAGCTGCTGTTGATTTATAGGTGAGGTGTGTGGGTGAAAAGACAGAGCTCTCTCACTGGGTAGCAGTGGGTTGCAAGTCAGATTAACAGTTTATTCAATCGCTTTTTTAAGAAGGTGGTGGAGTGATAACACTTCATGGCATTTCCCCCTAATCTGCAGTACTCTCCAGGAAGGCCATAATAATGTTTACAGGTTTTGCACAAATCTTCCTTATGAATCCAGTTGGTTCGAGCATTTATTCCAGAAGAGAAGAGTAGTTGTAGAATCTGCTTTACTGATGTGAAGTTCTTTTGCAGTGTGGGTGTAACTGGGTTATTCTTTAAAATATTTATTTTATTTTTTGTTGATTTCTCTTGCAGGTCTCTATAACCCAACAAGATGATATTTATGTATTTGTTCTTCAGACCACTGCACCTGCTCCTTTTGTTTCTCTGGATGTGGGGAGTATAAAAGGCAGGTTTAGCGATAATGGTTTCCTCATGACCAAACAGAAGAAAGCAGTTACGTTTTATCCTTGGGAACCCACCAGTGTCGGAGAACTAGAAAAGTCACTGACCTTGACCTCTCTGGTGGACGTTGTCTAAGGATGCTTCATTTCCTTCTACATAAGGAAGGAAATGAGAGGAGGAAAAAAAATAGAACTGATTAAAGTCGAAGTGATGTACAAGTTTTGCTGAGACCATCCTGTCTGTTCCTACAATGCATGAATTTTAACTGCTGCTTCAACCTAAAGATGCCGACAACAAAACTTGCATATAATCCATCTATGGTGGATTGCAAGTGAGGAGGCTTTGGGTAATGGGAAAAGCACATCCTGGTGTCAAATGGGAGCAGTGAGTCTGTGCAAGAGAGCTGAATTCTCCACTTCTTGTGAGACTGGAGTTGTGCATTCATCCTGAGAGGTGGCACAGCCATGCACCTCTAGACTGGAGTTGTAAAAATCAGTTTGGCCCAGTTTTATTATGCTGTAAGTGTAAGTTTGTCTTGGGATAATAGCAAGTGGAAGGCAGGGAGTGAAGCTGGGACTTCTACAGGGATGCTCCAACTGGAAATGGTTTGACTTTGCATCCAAACTGGGAAAGCACTTGTCCTTACTGTTTGAGGTCCACGATTGTCACTCCTTCAGTATCCTATCTGGTTCTGTCAGAGTAGATTTCCAAACAGTCATAGAACTTGGGCTGTCTAGTCTGATATCAGACAGATCTGTTCCTATTCTGAAAGAGAAATTGGGTAGGAGTTTTTTTTCTTCTCATTTTATCATGCAACATTGAACAATATCCTTGAGACCTCTGCATCTAGCTGTGTCCTTTCCCAGAGGGCTGCAGGTGCAGTCACAAACCTTTTGCTGCTGCATGGGATTGTGTGAGATACACCTGGCCATTGGAAAAGGGACGGGGAGAAGAGTTGACCAAAGGTACAGAAAGAAAGGAGGCAGCACAGAGAAGAAATGGTCATGAGAGAGGACCACAGATTTACAAGCGACTGTATTTTCACTAGTAGCTGCATAGACATTGCTGTACAGCTGGTTTGTTACCTCCTGTCATTCGTCCTCGTGGCTAACCCTGTGTTCCACACTGATCCCCCTCCCTTTCCAGCAAAGGAAAACCTCAACATGCTAATTTTGCTGCTTCGTGTGGGGGTTCCCCATTGAAGGCATGGTTGATTATTAGCTCTGGTGGCACACTGAACTCTAATCCACACATAGTAACGGTGCTTCACCTTTGCTACTGTTTCAAAGTAAGCAGTTTTTAGTAAGTTTAGATTTACCATCCAAAAGTCATTTGTTGTAGCTTGTAGGGACCTCCAGTCTTAACTGGGGTTCTACAAGGATCATCTCGCAGTCCAAGGAAGTATTAACTTTCTTGCAAAGTACTTAGCAGAATCAGCTAAATACAGTTGAAAGCGTTTGAACAAGCTCTACTGGTAATGTCTGTCACAAGCACCACGAAGATGATGCTTGCTGGTAGTGTTGGGTGTTCAGAGCACGTATGGGAAGGGCAGCTGTGTGTCCCATTAGTCAGACAGAGAACTTGGAACTGGGGGGTTATTTCTTGCAGTAGGCAAAGAGAGGATGGTAGTCTCTAGTGCTTTTTGATTTGAGTGGTGGCCAAAACTGACATCAATCTGAGCAAGAGGTAAAACTTGTGGATGAAAGGGAAATGAGCAATGGAATTTGGTTACAAATGCTATACTAGGTCACCAAAACAACTAACTGCAGTTGCATGGGGGCATTGCTGAATCAAAATTCTTCCTAGTTGAAAGGAAAGTAATCAACATGTGGATGAGTTCGGTGTTTATGTGAAACAAGCAGAGTAAATAGTAGTCATGAAAACAGGTAGAAAATGCAGACATCAATACAGTTATCTGAGAAGCATCTTGGGACAACAGTGCAAGAAAAATCTTCCAGATTTTTAGTCTCCTGGAAACAACATGAAACCAAAGCAGGAACAGAGTCAGTATAAGGTAAGGCTGAAAAGATGTGGAGAAAATATGGAATAAGTATGATTAATAAATACTGCTGCAGTGTGTATTGGGAAAAGGGCTGGCTTCTCAATATCTTTCTCTTATGTTGATGTAGAAGTGTTTCTTCTGGCAACGACAAGATAGAATTCCAAAATGGCAATCAATGGTGTTAAACAGTAATTCTTTGGCAGAATTGCTTGTTTCAAAGACAATCATAGTCCATCTTGGAATATGAGTAAAGTTTCAGAGATGTACTGGGTGACTTTGATCTGCCTTTGTCCAGATCAGTGCAAAGACAGGAACAATGAAGAGATCCATCACACCTACCGCCACAGCCATCTGTAGGTGTCTTAGTGTTGTTACAGCAACCTGGCAGCACCTGTATGTCCAGTATCTGATGAGCTGGGGATCAGCAGCCGGAGCACTGGCAAAAACATTTGGTAAGTTTCATGGCGCTCATTTTCAGCATCAGTACATTAATGCTGGTAACAGTAGCGGGTGATCACTCTTCTTTCAGGGCAAAGTCTCGCAATGTTTTGTTCTGGGAATCAGTAGGTTTGCCTGTGCTGATGCCTTTTGCTTGCTTTTGGGATCCCTCTGGGCTGTTCTCCATAGACTACAAAAGCAGCAGTCAGAGTTCCCCTTAAGCAGGAGCCAGGACAAGTGTCTCAAGAACAGAAATCGAGAGCAAGTTTTGAAAGAAAGTTGTGTGGCAGTGATTGTTGTCCTGAAACGGATGTCTGTGGGAGATTTGGCTCTAACGAATGCGAGACCTGCAGAGACCATTTTGAGCTCTAGAGGGCACCTTTGCTGGCACTGTCTGCCACTCAAGGAAGACTTATTTTGCTCCAGTTTACTGGAGTACTTCCTCAGAAGCTTTTCCAAGGTGCTCTACATCTTTTCCAGCAAAGAAGGATGTGAAGGAGGCTGAGGGGTGAGGGGTGGGTGTCAGGAGAATGGAGGCAGGCTCTTCTCAAGGTCATCTAGTGATAGGACAAGGGGCAGTGGGTGCAAGCTGGAGCAGAGGAGGTTCCATATCAATATTAGAAGGAACTTCTTCCCAGGGAGGGTAACAGAGCATTGTAACAGGCTGCCCAGAGGGGTTGTGGAGTCTCCTTCTCTGGAAACGTTCAAGACCCGCCTGGATGTGTTCCTGTGTGACTTGGTCTAGGTGATCCTGCTGTGGCAGGGGGATTGGGCTAGATGGTATTTTGAGGTCCCTTCTGATCCCTAGTGAGTCTATGAAAATTACTCTCTAAGTGTTCGCAGCTCGTGTTCAGTGTTTGTTAGTACCTGCTGTTTGTGTATCTCGGGGCCTGGACAGTGGGTTTGATCTGTCACCTTTCACTTTTGTTAGTCCCCTCTTGGTTTTGAGTTGTATAGCAGAGGTTACTTCAGTGAACTGTAGCAGTGTCAGGTGCAGAGGTCCAGGCCAGTGAATTTCTTATTCTCAGTAAAGAACAGTTGGCGTTTGCAGCTTACAAGTGAGCCTTTGTGTTGTAAGAATCACAGTTTTCTTTGTCTGAGGGGTAAGTTGAGTCATCCAGGATCTTGTGGTTTAAGGACATGTTCCAGTCAAAGAACTGGGTTTACACAACTCTGCTTTCCAGTCAGATGTTACAGGACAGCAAAAGTCTTATTTTAGTTTAATTAGGATGGTAAAACAAAACTGAAGTGATACAGAATCTTAAAAATCACTTCTGATTCTGGCCCTGCCAGGCCTGGGGAAGGGCCACCGTACTGCTGAATGTTGAGTAAAGACCCCTAAATGTCAGGTTTTGATTACTGCTGTACATGACAGCCAAAGGACAGGTGGTGTTGGTTTCAGTTGCTCCAGCGAGGGAGATATGCTGCAGCACCAGGGGAAACAGCACCCTGAGGACTAGTCAGGAAGGAGACAGGGAGTCTGGTTTCCAGGAGTTGTTTCTGGGGGTCTACTTTTGGAGGTTAATCTCAAGATTTCTTGATGGGCTCTCTGAGCACAAAGTGGTTCAGTACTGCTCTTTATTCGCATAGTTTTAATTCTGTGGCTGGCTGAGGACCTGGCTGACTCTGCCAAAGGAAAATGGCAGATGTTAGAAGTGACTTCACCTCTGCACATTAGAACCACTGGGCTGTGAATTGAGCTACATTCCATGGCCCAGTGAGAAGTTAGGTAATCCAGAGCAGGAGCTCTCTTGGGCTGGTGGCCTTGTGGGAAGACATGCTGTTGTCACATGCAGCAGCTGCAAGGTAGATCCAGTTACATGGTGGTGAAGAATCAAACCCTTAATTACTGGCGTCAGATGCCTCTTTGCAAACATTGTTATCACCAGGCTTTTGCCAGCACAGCAGGGTATTTCTCATGTTGTCATGGTCTTCCTCTGACTGTTGTAACTAAGCTACGCTGGCATGCTGGTCCTGTGAGCCTGTCTTGACAACTCACCTGGCTAGGCCAGGGTTTAAGCATTTGACGCTTCAGGCTTCAGTCCACTTCCCCAGCAGCTATAAAGCACAAAGGAGTGAGCCAGCCCTCAGGTGGTTTCCTGGGAAAGGAGGAGTGGAAGCTGGATCTCCTTGTTAGGAACTGTTCCACGGTCCTGGTAGGATGGTAGTTAGGCTATCCAGTCTGATCACCAGTGAGTTGCTGAGGACAGTCCAGGAGCTCCCATGAAGAGGCAGGCTGAGTGCTTAAAATAGTGATGTCTTTTCTGTATCAAGCCATCTTCTACCTATCTGGAAGCACTCTGGCCACAACTTTTGGTTTGTACTGTAGCTACATTTAATGTGTCTTGCCTGGAACGCTGAAAAGAAGCAGCTACTGAGGTCACTGTACGTCTGAAAAAGAAGTGAGGTATTAGCCATGTTCCGGTCAGATGTCCTAGCACTAACCAGCCCAGAGGCGGTGATATGACTCTGCAGGATGAGCTGTGTGAGAGCTGACTCGGCTGGAATGTTGGCAAGTGCTGCTGCAGGCCGCAGGTTAAGGGATGTTAAGTCAGTCACAAGTGTTTTCCCATGTGGTGTGGCAGTTCTGCTGACCTGCAAGCACTCTTCTGTATTGTGGTTGAACTGGTGGTTGAAAAATTTCTGTAGCAGTTGCTTTAAATGAGTTCATGGGGAAACCTCTTCAGACTTTGAAAAACTGGCATGCTACAGCCTGGCTCTGAGCAACTGCGTCAGAACCCTGCATAGAGAAAAGCAGCTCCTGGGTACTTGTGCTCGCTTTTGCTTGTAACTGTAGGAATCCTTCGAGGCCAGCAGAAATTCAGACCATGCCTTCAGCACTTGCTCCAGAACTGCTGTGCTATAAGAGAAGACCCTGCACTCCAGAAGAGCCAAACACTGCACTTGGTGAGTATGGACCATCACACAGTAGCGAATGGGCGTCATCACTCCTGTCAGTTAACTGAGGGAGAGAGGAGTGCTGCTTTTTTTCTGTAAAGCCTTTCACTTTGCCCAGAAAAGGGAGAAGAGACATTTCATGCAGCACTAGGAGCAGGTGAGATTCATATCCTTCCCGCATCTCATCAAATCTATATGCTGCCTAGAAATTCCCACTATCATGCTCATTTCCAAGTTTGTGATGACACCACAAACATAACAGCTGTGGCAGCAAATCTAAAATCAAGCTCAGTTTAACTTACTGAATTGATCCCTCTTACATCAAACGCAGAGATCTGGTGTCACAGCTTCCTTTTGCTGCAGTCCCCAAGTTTCCAGTGTTGATTACTGCAGTGCAGTAGCAAAATTAAGTAGCAAGTTCCCATTGCTGCAAGGGCAGATTAAGTTTGGAATTATTTCAAGTTTAATCCTCGCCGATGAAAAAATTTAATACCAAACTTAACTGCAGATCTGCAAAGGTCACCCTTCTCTACATTCCAGGAAAGAAAACAACCTTTAATTAGATAACTGTTCTGATTTTAATACTGATTAATGTGATTGTTGCAAGTGTTTCAAGATAGATGTGTGCAGTCACTGTCAAAGTAACATGTACAACTAGTAACGCCTGCACTCCCAGGAAATCTGCTTTTCAGTATCAGTCTGAAGTCGGTTGATGTTTTTTGATGATCATACCTCCACCTTCAGTGCTTTAACTGCTAATGAAACTATGTGCTGGGCACACTGTATGATGCAGAGCATTAGAAAAGTTTTCAAGCTGCAACAGGGGAGGTTTAGACTGGACATCAGGAAAAAGGTCTTCATGAATAGAGTGCTTGAACACTGGAACAGGCTGCCCGGGGAGGTGGTTGAGTCACCATCCCTGGATGTGTTCAAGAGTCACTTAGATGTGGTGTTAGGGGACAAAGTTTAGGGGTGAGCAGTTTAGGTGTAGAGTAGGGTTAATGGTTGGACTTGATGATCCAAAGGGTCTTTTCCAACCTGAATGGTTCTGTGAAGAGCCCACTGTGGTGTGGGCCCTGCTCTGAGTAAGTAAGAGCTGGACAGCCTGCTGGGGAAGTTTTCCCCAAAAAAAACCCCTAACTCCAGAATTATATTCTTGCTGTTCATGCAAGCACCTTAAAGAAACCAAACCCCAGGTTGTTCCTAACATTTGTGAACTTAGTAGTACCTGTCTCTGTCTTGTTTCCTCAGAGGTGATGTAGAATATAATGGGGACAATACCCTGTGCTCCAAGCTATGGTGAGGCTGACAGCTAATTTACTGTGCTGAAGGAAAAACCTAAGACAACATTCCAACTCTCTTTTTAGCACATAAGTGAGAGGGGTTTCCCTCTCTAAGGCAGGTGTAGACAGGAGGTCTCAGGCAGCTGGTTTCCTAGAGGACTGTTTAGTTTATTCCATCACACTTGTGAAATAATAGTAGCACTTCCTTTCTGGGCAAAGAGGTGTAAGGATAAATCTTGTAACAGAATAGATCAGATCAGGTGAGGGGCAAAATGTATTCTCCTAGTTACCTGTTAGGAAGAACAGACCTGCTTTGACTTGTCTGTTAAGACTTGTCTGGTCTGCTAAGCCTGGTTCCTCTGTATGCTGCCTGCTCAGATCCTGGCCTTCTAGGTGCCATCAGCACAAGACCGTGGGCCCTGTACAGGATGACCATCTGCTAATAAGAGAAAAGGTAAAGCAGAGTGAAGCTTTTTAGTTGAGCTGCATGAAGTAAATGCCAGGCTCTCCAGCAGATTTGCTCTAACAGATGAGAACTATACAAAAAGGTGCAAATGGCTCCCATTCCACATCCCCTACAGGAGCTGGCATGTTCCATTTGCTGCTCTTCTCTGACAGAGCAGATGGCACACCTGCAGCACTCATGGATGCTCAGGGCTAATGCAGATGGGAAGAGTTGTCCTATTATGTGACTCATCTGTAAAAACTTCACTGCTCCTGTCTGAATTACTGAGAAAAATACTAAATTGAAACGTATTCTATTTCTAAACAAAGATGGAAAAGGGGGGAAAATAAAAGGACTAAAGAATCTTTTGTTAAATAGACTGAAGATGAGATGCTGCAAGGCCAGAAGCCACCAGGCTGCCATTGAAAGCATTTGAATGCACAGGGCCTGGGGAAGGTGTCCTGCTGTGCTATGCTTGAGCACTAACCCAATGAATAGTTGTTATGCAGCATTTGGTCCTGAGTGCTGGAGGAAGTACAGACACAGGTGTCTTCTGGTGGTTTAAAAGCAGAGCTCATCAGAAGTAAGGCTAAAAGGTGTGAACCAACAGCCAGGATCCCCTGCAGGAATGTAGAAACCTCAGTAAAAGCTGCTGCCCGCCTACTGAGCACAGCTGGAAATTCAGCTGCAGCAGAAGGTGCCTTTGACTGGGCTCAGGAAAGCTCCTCTGCCCCCAGAATATGAGAACCATTACTTGGTGGTGTTACAGCTGGAATGTGAGCGAAGCACTAGACAGATGTGACCAACATCTAACTACCAGACCCCGTCTGCTTTTGACAGCACAGCTGTAGATGATACACACAGATACTGAAAGCATGGCTTCCTTATTAATGCATCTTGCTTTGCTTGAAGTACTTTGCATACTTGCTAATGCAGCTGGATATCAAATCATTTCACGTGCTTTCACTTTTTTCCCATTACTCGTGGTGTAACTAATTACAGCAATGACTGCTCTAATTGTGTAAGCTCAAGGTTTATTGTGATTTATTTTCTCAGGAGGGACACCCCCTTTACTGAAGACTGAGCTGAGCCAAGAACATCTCCATTGTGGTGCCAAGAACATCGGGTGCAAGTGAGTGCTTTTACAATGCTGCTCTTTGCTTTTTCATCTAATAGCTGTTCTGTATCCTTACTAGGGCTAACGTCTGCCACAGCTGCACTCACCATCTCAGAATTAAACATGAGAGCAAGAAAGCTTGAAGCATCAAACAAAAAGTACTGCTCAGGAACACGGTTATTAGAGGAGTTTCTAGATAGCCCAAAAAACAACTGTCACGTCACAGCTTTGCTAAGAGGCTGGATAGTTGGTTTTGGTGCAAATGACTCTCTGCTGCTGTAACAGACAGCGTGTGAGTCAGAGGCTTTAGTTCCAAAAGAGGGACAAAACACAGCTGCCCAGCAGTAGCTGATGTTGTTGCTCCTCCTCCACCAAAGATACCTCAGCTTTAAAGCAGCTGGATTGTAGTCCTTGATTTATTGTAGCACTTGGCAATGGTCATAATCTTGTATCACATCTGCAGTAACTCTGCTTCAAAGATACATAAAATTCCCAGCAAGCATAGACAAGAGCTTTCATTTTGGGTTTTTATTATAAAAGTAAAATAAAAATAAGCATTTAAAAAGCACATTTTAAAAAAGGAACAGATACAAAAAGTATTTACAAACAGGAAAATGCCAATTTTTTTGTTTAACAAGAGGCACCAAAGTTAAGTTTAAATACATCTGACATATACATGGTTCATATGTGCTTCTTTTGGATTCTCTTTTCTCTGAGTTAAACATTGTTCGGATTCAAGTAATGATTTTTCTTTGCCAGCTATTTTATGGACCTTTTTCCTGTGACTTTACAGCAAAATTATGAAGAGAGCAGCTAGGAACTGTCTCTTATGATTGCTCTGCGCCTTACCTGTCTGTATGAAGGGAGTTAGTATAGCGCATCAACAAGGAGTGATTTTGTCTAGATAAGAAAATCCACACAACTCGGGAAAGCTCCGTCAGTCATTCACAGGGTCCTGTGCTGGCTGTGAATGTGGCAGCAGAGCCTGGGTTATTGTGCACAGCCTGTAAAGGAATGAAATGTATGGAGGAAGGAAGCAACGGGGCGGAGCTGCAGCTGAAGTTGCCGTTGGTTCAGGTTTACGTGTGGTTTCCCCAGTGCACTTCTCATTGTGAATTCACCTCCCTGGGGCTGGGATGACACCGATGTAACTTTAATTGTGCCATCTGTTTCCTGTAGCTGCATATTGCTATTGAATATTGCTAGTTGGCTATATAATTGCTTTGCGCTGAACTTCCATGTCCGTAGCCCAGGGTGATTTTGCCCAGTGTTACTGGTGATTTGCTGTTCAGAGAGTCTGAGTAAGTAAAGCTCAGTTTGCGGAAGGAGGTCTCCACACCACTGTCGCACACACTTTCATTGTCTTGAAATTTGCTGTTACAGACTTCACCTGAGGGAGAGAGCAAAGGCAAATTATTATTGTCTGCTTTGTGTCAGAAAAGCCTAAGGAGTATAAATGAGTAGCATTAAAGCTCTTCTGTAGGAAAACAGCTAACTTTACACATTGTGACAGCAAAAAGCTCTACTGAGTGTTTTCAGTTAACCAAAGCATGGGACCTGGCAGAGACTGACTGCATGAGAAGCCTGGGGTCTACTGCCACTAAAGCTGTTGGCTGCAGGAGTTGGGTAGAAGCAGGTCAAAAGGCTCTCTGGCTCTTGGATTCGTAGATCCTGTGCAAGTAGACAGGTTCAGATTGAGGCTCCTAAAGCTTTCCCAGAGATTTCTTTTTGAGGAAAATACTTGAAAATTTTTCATCCAGTAAGTGAACCTGGTAGATTAGCAGCAACTGTACCTGACCCATAGAAGGAGTGTCTGACTGCAGGAGGGCAGTGTCTGAGTTGAAGGTATTGTGGGCTCAGTGTGACTAGAACGGTGGTCAGCACATAGAATCATTAGGGAACAGGAGGGACCTCAAAAGATCATTAGAGTTCACTATTATTATCTGAACTGTCTTTGCATAAAGGCAGTTCATTCATACTGCAAAGCAGCAGAACCTCTCTTACTCTCAAGCTTAATCTGAGAGGCAATACGTGTGTGTGTGCAAATGCAGTTCTGGATAGGTGAGAACGCTCATTCCATGAGTGAAGTAACAGTTTTCTATACAGAGAGGAAAACGGCAGTATGAGACCAGAATGGCTAACACCCTCCCATGTTTCTTCTTGATTTCTAGAAACATCTACTCTATTTTCACAGAGGGTATAGGTTTCCACATTAGGGTGCTGCAGCACTGCTGGTGTTACCACAAAACAAGAGAACAAAGTTTATATTACTTAATATGGCCAGGCAGTGACTGAACATCCCCAGTGACTTCCTGCCTTCCCATAACCCCTGTTTTTCTGTTAGTGAAAGGAAAAAAATAATATCAATGTTACACTGAGAAATCTGTGAACCCAAAACATTTTTGCCCCCTCAGATCTGGGATAAACAGAAGAGTCCAGTGGTAACAGCCCTGTACAAGCCTGGGCAGTCAGTGCCTAGTTTATTTTTAATGCCTCTCCCCAGTACAGCCAGTACACCCAGTAATGGCAGGTATGTGGATTTAGAGGGAGGGGTTACAGCCATTACTGTAGTGCAGGGTGCAGATTCGAATGCAGGGTCCATCTTCCCCCCTCTTGCCTAGGGCCTAGGCCAACTCTGCAGTGAGCAAGTTCTTGTGCAGTAAATCATTTCTGAAACAGGTCAGCCATGTGTGCATTCTGTGTGAGACACTGTCAGCAGTCCAAGGCAGGGGTGTGAGGGGAGAACTGAAAAAACCATCTTAAAATTGACAGCAGAACATCAACAGCTCTGCTTACCTGTCTCTCCCTCTGCAGACATGGCTGGTGGTGATGACAGTGGAAGAGTTTTTGCTGTGTTATCCTCCAGGTAAGATGGGCTTTGTGAAGGGGATAGTGCTTTCTGAATGACTTCAATGGCTTCGGTGTGACCCATCTGTCTCAAAGCAGCAATCAGTTCTTGAACTGTACCACCAGAAACCTAAGAAAGAAGGCACCACGTGCTCACTGTTCCATAAGCTGGCTAAAAATGAGAAGCTGCACTGTCCCACCATGCGGGAGGGTAATGTTCTCTGCACACCTGAGTGTTGTTTACAAACTTGCTACAGCCACCTTACCTCATAGTTATCCAGCAGAGTTTTTGATGGGGAAGGGCTCAACCTGAAGGCGTTATTGAGTATGCCAAGACCCAGCTTCTGTGCTAGAGTGGACCAGTTTTTGTTTGGATTGGGCAGTTCAAGTAGTTTGTAAAGCTGCATCTTGCAGTTTTCATTCAGTTCTCTCAAATGTCCTGAGGAACGGGAATATGGTAGATTATTATTTATACAAATCAGGAGCCAGTTCACTTCTAAGTAGAAACAAAGCTGAGCAGAAGAGCTTTTTTATGTCCATCAGTCCCAATGTTACTAAAGTGTCACTGTAATATTGAAAACGTCCTGCTCTGTGTGGTAGCAGTTACCAGGACCATGCTCATTTGGTGAGTAAGTGTGAGGGCATCTCCCATTTCAGTTCCAAGCTATTGCAGGGCACTGTTTTCTGCAAGTAGACTTTCAGTACTCAGTTACTAGGGGATAGTCAAGTTGTGTTTTACCCATATTACCTGGTACCAGTAGGTCCTTTGAAACCACTGCTGACTCGTAGGGTTTGCCGTTTAGAATGTCATACACCTAAGAGAATACATTATAGTCAGTATTTAACAGAAACTTGGTGAGGGTCCATTCCCTGGACAAGGCTACGCAGTACTGTATAAAGCCCAAGTTGGAAAACTGTAAATGGGCTACTTTTTGTGTCCCAGGAGCAGTGTGACTAAAGCTACTGTGAAAGACCTGTGCAGAGCTTGAGATCCTGCCCTTCAGCTATGTTGCTTGGGAACTCTTTTCAAGATACAGAGGAAGTCTTTGGAACAGGTGAGTGAGTGGCACTAGCAGTGATGAAGAGCTGCTGCCTCTCTGCAACGAGTAATTGAAAGCAAAGCCTTAGCCTTCACCTAAGGCTAGCACTGCTGCACAGCAGCATGTGATGCAGGGACTGGGGGGCCTAATCTCTATTTGGGTAGCACATGAAAGTATTTTCCCTCCATGAAGAATGTGCAGCAAAGGTATCCACTGGGGAACATCTCTGAGTTTGGGCCTTCAAACACAACCTGCCCAACTATCTAAAGACTTCTATGTATTGAAGACTTGTATAACTATTTTAAGAGATGCCTGGTCTTTCCTGTTCCATAGAAGTGGTCTTTACGTAGAGCTTACTGGCACAGAACCCCTTGTGGCTGAACTAGTTTAATTTTGATGGCAAAGCGGTAGTTTGTCACCATCGAAATAACTCTGTGAATGTGGTGAAAGGAGCTGGCTCAGTGAGCTCAACTGTCATTTCTTACTTAAACATTGAAGAAAACAAACCAGACCACATACCTCACAGTTGGCTGCCATATCCAATGGTGTTGTTCCAGGCACAATCCCTTCATCATCTTCATCATCTTTCACGTCGTCTAGATCAAACAATGGCTCACAGTTCTCAATGTGAGGATTTGCACCTGCAAAAACAAGTGTGCAAAACAATTCCTAAAAGGATTCGAGTTGCTTTTCAACAATATGTAAAATGTGTATTCTACAGTCTGAATAACGGCCAGTCTGCTGCTGCAGCTTCCTCAGCTAAATTACTTGCTGACTTTTTATATAAACATAAAGCTTTATCCACTGACATTAAATGCTGTCACATCTCTGTATAGAATTGTTTACGTTGGAAAAGACCTTCAACGTCATCAAGACCAGTCATTAACCCAGCTGTACCAAGCCCATTGCTAAACCCTGTCCCTAAGCTCCAGACTTCCATGACTTATAAACACCTCGTGGGATGGTGATTCAACCCCTAATCAAGGTCAGCCTGTTCCAAGTGTTGAGGACCCTTTCTAAGAAGAGGGTTTTTTCCCTAATGTCTGACCTGAGGCTATTTCCTCTTGTCCTCTCGCTGTTACTTGTGAGAAGAGACTATCAGCTACAGCAATAAGGTCTGCCCCACAGCCTCCTTTTCTTCAGATTAACCATCCCCATGTCCCTCATCTGCTCCTTATGCTCCTCCAGACCCTGCATGAACCTTGTTGCTCTTCTTTGGACACCCTCCAGCACCTCAATGTCCTTCTTGTATTGAGGGTCTCAAAACTGAACCCAGTACTTGAGGCACCCTCCATCATAAAAGAGGGAAGAAATGACAAGCAGAGTGTTAGCTAACTTCCAGTCCCACTGTCAGTTCACAGAGTGTAGCACCTCTGGGGTGAAGCGATGGTGTGGTGCTGCTTTTCAAAGCATTGGAGAAAGTGAGAGTGTTCTTAAAAGACCAAGTACAGCACCAGAGCAGTGGGAGCCTTAGATTTGTGTTTCAAAGGAGAAAAAAAATCAGGTCTCGATACCATTGAAGAAAAGATCTAATAAATATTTAGCGCTCTTCCACAGAGACATGAAACCAGAGACACTAACAAGCTCAAGTTTCGGTGACCAGTTTTGTTTTTAAAGCTGCCTGTGCTGGACACAGACATAGTTATCACGACTATGAGGTCTCTTCTCTGCTTGTTTAGCTGTAAAAGCTACGAAAGAAAACCACAAACTCTTCCAAAAGTGCTCAAGAGGTTTTTGTTTTAAATGATGACCATGATTTGCCTTTTAGCCATTAGATGGTGCTGAAGAGTAGCAGAGCCCTTGGAAGCTGGGACAAACAAACTTTCAGCATGTGTTTGATTTCCTGCTCCTTGCACAGGGTTGCTGGCACATTCTTCTCTGAATCGTCACTGTGACACAAAACATCCCAGCTAATAGTTTTTATCCATACCTGCTGCTTTGAGAACTGCGGCCAATTTTGTGGAGCCCCTTCCAGCTGCTATGTGAAGAGGAGTTGTCCCATCGTATGTAGTGCTGTCCACATCTGCATCACCCTGTTTTCATGGAATGACAAAAAGTGCTGCTTGTGTATACAGTACAGCTGCGGAGACTTGTGTCTGCATGAGCACTGCTGCTGTGCAAGTTAGCCCCGCTGCAGCCTGTCTGCATAAACGCAGCCGCCGCCGTTGTCACAACAGAAGACATTAGGAAGTAACTGCAGCCACCTGCACCCAGAAGCAGACAGTGGTTGTGTGCTCCAGTGTCACAGTGGGAGGTAGTGTGTAAACCAGGATAGGTCAGGGCAGAGAAGAGCTGCTGTGCATCCCACCTAGTAGTTCTGCCACTACATTATCCGGGGAGTTTGGTGTCTGTACTGGTGCGCGCACATGCCTGCCTGCCGCTCCTTGGGAGAGCAGATGGGCTGGTGACACATCTGTGCACACAGATCAAGAGCGGCCATGGCTAGCTGGGGGTGGGTAGAGTTAGCACACTAGGATCAAGGTGTATAAAGAGGTGAGACATGCTGCAAGATGGAAACACCCAACTGTCTATGCACAGCCCTGTGCACCTTCTGAATCACCCACACAAACTGATTCACTTGCTCACAAGTAGTTTCACTGGCTGCTGGCATGAGGTAGTGTAAATGAAACACAAGGTATGTGGGCAGGGCAGGATCACCAACTGTAAATGCCTCAGCTTGGGCAAAAAGGTCACCAACAGTGATAAATGACCAACATAAGTAATCAAGTGAAATAAAGGGAAACAGACACCCTCCCCCTCAGCTCCAGCCTCTTCTGTTCTTTGGAAGCACTGAAGGCTTTTCAAGAGATTTAAAATAATGTAGAGTGAAAAGACCTAGGAGAAAACACTGCCCTTACCTCCAGCAAGAGGCAGCCTGCCAGAGGAATGTTCTCCTGTTCAACAGCTAAATGCAAAGCTGTTCGTCCAGATTTCTGTTCCTGAGCGTTGACGTTCACTCCAGCAGCAATCAGCTGTTTGAGGCAGGACATGCTGTTTGCCATCACCGCCATATGAATTGCACAGAGACCTACAAAAACCAGGTGTGCTTTAGCATCATTGTCCTGTAAGGTCACAGTGCCCAAGATTCCCAGCACCAGCTCAAAAAACCCCTAAATACTGCATTTAAAAAACTAAACAACAAAGACTGAATGAGAAAAAAAACCCTGAGAAACCTAACACAACTTTATGAATGACATTTTTTGGTTAGATGTTTTGTAATCTACCAGAGCAGGAGTACTAAACTCAAGTCACCCCTAAAAGCTCTGATTCTGTGTGATCACTAAGTACCAACAATGAAACTCAGTGCTGGTTCAGAATTTATTTGTGAGGAGATTTCCTTCACTACAGGAAGGAACGCTATCTTCTGGGAGAGCTGTTTTTCAAAAACAGTGGTTGCGTAAGGTATCTCAGGAGGTGCCTGAAGTTTTAAAGAGAATATACAGTAACAAAAATGCGGGTCCATGCTCATTGCTAATCTTTTAAACTATGGAAAACCTACACACCTGTGGTGTCATATCTGCCACTGCAGGCTTGTAAGAAGCCAAGGACAGCATCTGCAACATGGGCAGAGATACCATTTCCAAGGTCTCTGTCTACCTCTGTAGCAGCTGTGTGGCAGGAGTTGCGGTGTGCTGGTCCCGGACATAAGTAGGAGATACAGCCCTTATCTTTACGTACCTTCACCATTGGAAAGGTTGACCATTGGAGATACCTTCTTATGCTTGAGGAGTAGACTTAAGATCTTGTCATCTCCTTCCATGGCAGCTAAATGTAAGACAGAATTACCGTGGCGATCCAGAAGGCTGACATCTGCTCCAGCCTTCAGCAAGTCTTCTACTACCTCTGCCTGCTTTGTGATTACTGCCAGGTGCACGGGTGTCTAAAAGTGACAGAAGCAAGCATGAAACAATAAGCAACAGCTATACCACATCCACAGGGATCTCTTAAATTCACTGAATTTAGGCTTCTAACATGACGTGATGGTCACTTAAAAGCTAACAGAAATTAAGAGCCTATGTGCACAGGTTTTTTTCTGCTGCACGCTACTGACACGGTTCTGCTTGCTGGAAATAAAAGCTACCTTGGCTGGTGTCAGTAGCTGGACATTGGGAGGAATGGAGATGTTGCCTGCTCTGTAAGTCAGGACACTGACCTGGCTATTTCAGCACCACAGGGTAAAGGATTTGGGGAACGTAGCCCAAAACCTACATCCTCTCCCACCACCGGCTTAAGGTTTAAGCATAAAGTGGGAATGGCTGTAGAACTCCTGGTGGTTAGAGATTTATTTATTGCGTCTGTGGAACAGAGAGCTTTGATTCCTGTTAAAGAGGGCACAGAATGCTATTCAGAACCTTATGCTTGCTTTCAGCAGCCCTCACACTTCAACCTGGCTTTAAATTCACATAAAAATGAAATGCAAAAGAGCACAGAAAGGTAAAAGAACCTCACTGGGACTGTCTGTGTGGAATAACCCCCTGCC
Organism: Upupa epops; assembly: GCA_013397515.1. NCBI lineage: Eukaryota > Metazoa > Chordata > Aves > Bucerotiformes > Upupidae > Upupa > Upupa epops. The sequence goes on along the minus strand of VZRI01009411.1, from coordinate 890,654 downwards.
TTTACTGCTCACAGCGAAAGAAACAGCACAAGTGTCAGGGTGCTGCCAGGGGATGTTCAGCTTGGTACCTACAGGACAACCCAGCATTGTGCACAGCTGAAAAGAGATTCTTTGCCAGGCGGGTTTCCACAGCGCTTTTTGAAGTCTGAGTTACAATTCAGGAACCTCAGCCTCTGTCACAGATGAAGCTGAGGAGACAGATTTTGTTAATAATTCTTTTCCTACTAGGTAAAACTTATGGGGCTGGGCTTTTTTTGTTTGTTTTGCTCTAACACGAATGTAGACACAAAAGGGAAATCTTGGTGCTCATGACAGGAGGGTAAATCCCACCTGGGGGATTGGTAGAAAGGGCTGTAGGAGGGGCATAATTTGTTCCAGCTTCCACGTGCCTACAGATAACTGATGATGCAGCAACTGATTCATGATCCTGAGTTATCCTACATTAGAAAGGTCAGAGAGCCCAGAGCTGGCACACTGTAATCCAGGCTGCTGGTTTCATCAGAGAAGCCAAGTAACAAAGCCATGAACTGAAGAGTTCAGTGCTTTATACTTGTTCTGTGTTTCTGTTCACATCAAAAGGCAGTTGTGAACTAAAGCACTGAAAACGTGCTCTTGCTCCTCCACCGCCTTACAATGCGTCATTGTGCATCGAAACCAGTTTGCCTTACAGTCTGATCTGGGCTGATTCCAAGGAAGGGAAGAAAAATAAGACAGATGGTAAGTTGTGCAATTTCTTTTTTACTGGCTGAACAATCAACACTCAGAGCAGCACAGCTACCCACCTGATAAAGGTCGTTTTTCATGTTAATGATGTCATTATAATTCAAATCAGGCATCACTTCCAAGAGGTCTTTCACCAGCTGGGTATGAAGGTGGATAATTGCTAAATGAAGGACACTGAAACAGAAAGCACCCAGATGTACAAACTCACAGATCAACAAATTCACACTATTTTCAAAACTGTTGTAAACATTTTAAGGTTTTCTTGTAGATCTTTTTGAATTCAAAATGATATTGAAGTTTGACCAGAAGAGGTTTCAGTATTAAATGTCAGCACCTAAAATGAATCCCAACATTAAAAAGCTAGTCAGAAGGTCACTGTGTTTAACCCGCCAGTCACAAAAGCAGACTCAGCGTGGCTTTTGCTGGTCCTGAGCTCAACTGAACTAATAAATAGTCTAATAAATACCAACTTTTCAGCACAAGACAGTTGCTTCAGAAGGAGCTGAAATCCCCAGAGGCTTTGTTTTGGGTTTACGTGATGTGGATTATGCGGCACATGAACGCGTCTTACTGTCAGTCCCTTCCTCCAGAATTTCCACAGGCCTCTCTGCCACCAAAGCAGATTTTCCCATGGGGGTTTCCCCTATCTGTGGGGTTTTCTTTTCTTAATTCTCAAACAGAACAGTGATAAGGACTCAGGCCCAGTGTCTAAGCCACAGGATTTGCAGAAGGGGACACAGATGTCATGCCAAAGGTAAAATCCCAGTTTGGGACATGGCACCAGCAGTGAGACATTTCCCTGCTTCTGCTGGGTGAATGCAGTGCCCTTTCCCATGCTCTTCTCCAGAGGCAGGTCCTTCATCACCAGCCACAGCAGCCACAATTGCAAAAAGCAGGTTTTGCATCCCATCACCCCTCTCCAATAAAACTTGTTCTCTCTTGTTCCCTTCAGACCTCATTTCAAAGTCACGTCCTTTGTTCTGAGCTGCATCTCGTCAAAGCTCTCCCTTGGCAGATGCTGGGCATCCCCCAGGCTCATCTTTTTAGCAGACTGCTGATGACACACAGTACCAACGGGGGACATGTGGGGTGTTTGCTGTGCTGCTCCACAGAGAGCTGGACAGGCTCAGGGCTACAGGAAACTAAGCAGTTCTTTGCCATTTGGGACACTGTCGTCTTGAAGCTGAAAACAGAGCACTTCAGACCAGAAGGTATTTTAAAAAAGGGGAAAAAATATTATTTCTAAACCAAACTCACCCTGAAGGGCCTCTTTTATTGGTGGTGCACACTGCCACAGGCACTTGCCCTGCTCCAGCCCTCCCTGCTGTTCAAGCTGTCCCACCGCTACTGTAAACAAGCTGTTCCTTTACTCTCTGGGAGATGCTGCTTACTATACTCTATCACACCAACACTTGATTTCCAAATCTCACTTCAACAATGAATTTGCTCTTCTACTGTCCACAGTTCTCTTTCCTACAGGAAAGTATTTCTAATACAGCAAGTATTTCAGTTTTACTGTGCCACTAAATCACACAAGAGCGGTCCATTCCACTTTGTAAACAGTCCTGTATGGTAGAGGCAGTGCTGCAGTGGCAGTGCCTTGACACCATCAGGCTTATGGAGAGCAAAGGCTCTGGTATAAACGTGGGAACAGCTGGTGTTACCAAGAGTTGGATGCAAAGACACACTAACCAGACCACTCTGCTTTGTCTCAAAGCCATAACATGCAGGGTCTCTAAGGTGTTTAAATTCCCTACCTACTACTTTTGCTCATCTTTAATTAAATTGTTGACAGCAACATTTCTCTAAGGGCTTCATAACAAATTAATTTTTTAAATTACAGAGCAAAAACTATATAAAGTGAAAATCAGAAAAGCTGGTTTATGACTTTAGACCTGTGGGGCTTTTTAAACTGTTGCTGCAAGAGAGCTGGGATGCAGTCACCAAAACCCTGGGTTAGGGTTGTTAGAAAGCTCAGAGTAATTCAGGCATGTTACACACTCATAGACTAAAATCCATCCCAGCTGAAAGGTGACGTGAGCTTGAACCTCACGTAGTTGCAGGTACTTCTTGACCCAGAAAGAAAACAACTCTCTACCCTGACTTCAAAAAGTATTTTGACTTTGTTGGTGTTTAAATGCTCAGTAGTCCTTTACCCTCTGCTGTTTTTACTTTTCTTTCAGCACAGAAGCTATATTGCCCAAAAAGCTACCAGATTTTGTGGCTCATTGCTGCCTCATATTCCTGCTTTCTTCACAGCAAACATTATTCTGCCACTTGGAAAGCAAAGCAAGAGTATCTGTCTCTGATTTTGGAGTTCTTATCAGTAACCTGAGACGTATTTTCTCTGGACGTGGAGTGAAAGCAGTAGCTTCTTACAGAGGCACAGAACAGTGGGACAGCGTGTCTCAGTCACGTGTAATTTTCCATAGACCTGGATAGCTTTAGGCTTACGGAGTCCTGTTGTACAAACTAACACAATTGAAGGCAATGTAAACAGTTACATTGGGCCTGCTCGCAGCCTACCAGCTAAAAAGTGAGGATGTGAGGTCACTTGCTCACCCAAGAGATTATCTCTGCATGTATTCAGAGCCACTTCCACTGAATTTGCTTTTAAATAACCACTCATCATTAGTTCCTCCCTACATTTCACTCTGACTCCTACAGATCTGCATAGCTGTAGAGAAACAACATGGATTTCTACCCCAGCTAAAGTTACTGAAGGACTGTTAAGCAAGTATTAGTTGAGTCAGCTGCAGACATCTGTGCAGTCTCTTGGAAGACAACACAGAATCACAGATGGAATTGTTTGGCTTGGAAAAAAAGCTTTAAGATTGAGTCCAACCATTAACCCAGCTCTTACCAAAGCCACTGCTGAACCACATCCTAGAACTCCGTATCTACACGACTTCTAAACACATCCACCATGGTGATTCAACCCCCTCCCTGGGCAGCCTGTTCCAAGGCCTGATGACCCTTTCAATAAAGAACCTTTTCCTAACACCTAACCTAAAATTCCCTGGTGCAACTTGAGGCCATTTCCTCTTGTCAGAGGCCACTTGTTATTTGTGAGAAAAAACCAGCACCCACCTCTCTACATCCTCCTTTCAGGCAACAACAATAACAGTTCCCCTCAGCCTCCTTTTCTACAGTACCAGAGCAAAATCCTGCCCTCTGGGAAGAACTCTGTCAGTAGGAGAAAAGCAGCATAGACCCCATAGCTAGTGCTTATACATCTCCCAGTGCCATCTGTAACTCAAAACTTGTTATGAAGACTTAAGGACTAGCATGGAATAAAAGGCAGGGCACCTTCCTCCAACACAAAGCTATGGATCCCCATCAACTAAGGATCATGGTGCAAGCACAGCACTTCATGCTTAGTCAAGACTTGAAGTAAAAAAAGGCAGACAAGCTGAAAGCAAACATGGTAACCCCCATCACCGGATCACTTTCTGGCAGGTCCTGCATCAGTGAACTTTTCTGCAAATGCAACAAACATGTCTAAATCACAGCGGTGCCCTCCCCTCCTCCCCTGAACAGCACAGAGAACGGCGGTTTTACCAGTAGAGCAGGGCTGCAATTCCTGATCAGCACCTGCAGGGAGCAGAACAAATCGCTGACACCTTTGTGACATCCAAACCATGACTTTCAACCCAGTGAGTAAAGGCCAACTTACTTGTCCCCATTATCATCCTGGACAGCAGTGAGGTGGCGCTGAGCAGCCAACAGCATCTTCACATCTCCAGTTACAGCATAGTCAAAAAGAGCATTGCAGTGACGCTTGGCAAGCTGCATGGCCTTCTCCAGGAACAGAGCATCTGCAACACAAAGTCCTGTCTTCTTCAGTTCAGTTATTTCCCTTGCAACACTGTTTTCTCTTGACAGGCATTTGTGCTGCCAAAGAACTATGAAGTGCAGACTACCAAGCATTACTGAGAGACAGGCTGCCAATTGCTGCTGAGATGGAAGGATAGAGGGGACAAGTCCCTTGGAAGCAAAACTAGGTGCACGCTGAGCATTCAGGCAGCAGGGGTTCTGAGAACAGACAAACCCTGGAAGCTGACCCCAAATTAATTGCACTGATGTGCACGTAAGGAGACAACAGGAGCAGGGATATATATTGACTTGGCATAGACAGACACAAGTGATATCTAAGGGCTTGTGTCCACAGAGCACTTAAAACAACCTCCTGTGGAGTTCTGAGTAGTTTACACTTGAGGAAACTGAGGCACAAGAAGCCTAAGTGACATCAACTATCACATAGAAACTCACTACAGCTATGGAATAAACAGTCTATGTCCACTCTCTGAAATGAATCGAGAGTCTCTGCTACCTTACAGTCATGACAAAGAAAGCCTGCTCAACTGTTCAACACATACCAGCACCTACAGTGCTCAGTACTGTTGGTATCCTCGTTTTACATTTACAAAATGTAAAACCATGGAGATTTCAAAGAGCAGAATTTGTTGTGTTGGGGAGGCAAAAAGGGGGAAGGGGGAGAAAAGAAAGCGATGGTTCTGTATGAGCAAAAAATGAGTGAAAACGAAACAGATGAACTTTGAAATGACAGTCGTCATTCTGGGACACAGGGTGATCTGAAATCAGCTTGTGTCTGGAACAGTTTCATGTTTCTATAAAACCCGGTTAAGTTAGAAATCACCGAGAGTAAACATGTAAAACACACTTTTGTCACTGAAAGCACATACAGGCTGAGCATACCCAGGACTCCCAGCTACACAAAACCAGCTGTACAGACTGAGGCAGCTGTGTTTCCCCCAGTGAACATGAATACATCATTTCTGTACCCAAGGACTTACTCAGTCATCTAGGAAGCTTATTGTTCTCCAATACATCACTGGGGTACCTATGCCATCACTGTATCAGCCTGGGTATATATTTGCTCTTTACTTCTTAACACTAAATAATAGCGTTACTGGGATGTTATGGCCAGGGCACGTAACAAGGGTAAAGGGTGTTAAGTACTTCAGTCCTTCCCCATTACAGATGTTTCCAAAGACAAACTCCGGTATGCTGAGCCTCCCTGGCTTGTCATATCAAGCACACAGAAATGACATCCTTCACAATACTACAAGAGGGCATCTTTGAGTGTAATACCCAAACGTTCTAACCTGCAGGAGCTATTTCACAGAGCCTGTTATTCTGCATCTACTCTTCATATAATCTGGAGCTAAGAATTGCATTTTTCCATACCATTATAATAGTTAAGGAAAAGAAACAGGCAACTTCCTCCTACCATGTTCCTTACGTGGAAACCAGGTCAATGGTTCAGGCTTCTCCTTGGCAACTGCCAAATGAACATCATTGTTTCTTCATGTATCAGCAAAGTACTTTGCTCTTTGCATTAGTAATGGGATTTATTACAACCAGAACTGCAAACTCCAAACTCCTGCTTTTCTTAGGAGCACTGTCTGTTTATCAGAAACTAGCCCTGCAGCCTAAGCCATTTCTTCTTGCATGGCAAGCAGAACCCCCATTGCCCAGTGGCACTACAGAGATGAAATATTATCTACAGAACTACAACTGGGGAGGTACCTTTAGGGGAATGGAATCCCCCATGTCCTCCAGAACGCATTATCAGACTCTGAAGATGACAAGTAGATATTTGTAAAGTTTCCTGGCCTTTGGCAGCAGCTTCACCTATCCTGCACTTGGATCCATCCTAAAAACCTGTTCACTTACCCTGCCACCTGCAATCTGCTTCATTGACTTCAGTTTTACAGGAGGAAGCAGCATCATCCTTCTCCTCGTTATCACCAGAGGTTCTGCACACACTCATCTCCACAGTTTCCACTTTCACATCACGTTTCGTGTTCCATTTGTCACTTTGTTTGTCAGAGCTGTTCCTGTTTTGTCCTGCTGTGCTTTTTGACAGCCCTTCAACAAAACACAGTATCATTCATGTCCAATACTTGTGCTTTTTTGTTTGCCAGTTGATAAAGCTCAAGTAGCCAAACCCAAACCCTCAAGCACTCAATACAAAACGTACACTGTGACATAAGTGTCATTGTGAAACACTCGGGAATCACAGACACACCAGTGTAACTTGATCTAGAGAGTGATCACAGAATTATTGAGGCTGGAAAATACCTCTGAGATTATCAAGCCCCACCCATGACCTGACATCACCACATCAGCTAGACCACAGCACTAAGTGCCACATCCCATCTCTCCTTAAACACCTCCAGGGATGGGGACTCCACTACCTCCCTAGGCAGTCCCATTCCAGTGTCTGATCACCTTCTGATGTTAGGTTTTTAACAGCCTCCACTTTAAAAATAAACTTTTACATAAACCAACCGATCCACCTCTGTTGTGATACAAGAATGCAAGTACTCCCAGAAAATCTAACAGCATTATTCAGATTTACTGTTTTTCTGACAGCAAATTCAGCCCTGGCACTCTGCAAGTAACTACAGAGTATTCAACACACAGATCTGAAATGACTGCCCTGTTTTAGGAAGTAAAGAATGCCCCAATTATTAATCCAGTTATCTCCACTGACTTTTATGTTATTTCTCTGAGCTGCTGGCTGTGTAGCAGCAGACAGTGGCAGTGAGGGAAGATACCTTTTCTTTGGTCTAGTCCTTGAGTCACCTGCCACTGGCATGTTCAAGCAAGTGAAAGGACTGTTGCTTGGAATGTACACCGAATACAGAAGCACAATGGAGGGATTTGTCTGGCTGCTCCTCAGGAGTTTAAAGTCAGAAGGAAGATGCACACAGCTTTTAAGGTAGACTTGGTGATAACAAAAAAGACGCAGGGGGGTATAACCTGCACAGCCCCCCTGCTGTGAGAGGTTCTATTAAAAATACTGATAGTAGTGAAAAAAACAGCCTTAGCACTCTTAGCTAGACCTGCGTGACCCTTCCGCTTGTCTGTATCAGAAAACAAGGACGGTAAAACTCAGTTTAATTGTTGCAAGAATAATATTGCTGCTGTTACCGTGCTTCATTCCAGCATTGGACTTTGTTGTGCCAGGGTGGAAATGCATGCCTCCAAAAGCAGAATATCCATAGGAAGGATAACTGAACCCTGAGGAAAGGAAAGCCATTAAGAATTAATACTTTTAGACCTTAAATCAATGAAAACACCACCTGGAAGAACACTGAACATAAAGACCAAAATATTCTTTTCCACAGACCTGTGCTCTATTCCATTCAATTAATTTTTCAGGCTGAAGATGAACTCTCCTGCACCCCTTCAAAAATCCAAAGAAACACCACCTGCACAAGCTCCCTCCTCATGCTTTCAAATCTGGGTGATTATAATGGGTCTGTATGCTGTTGTCACAGATGTGCTGCACCGTCCCCTGCTCTAAAATAAACAGTTGCCAAGGTGTTTGAAGGCATTTACTGATCTACAGGAGTTTAATGTTCTGCTGATGAACCACAATAATGCTCTTGTAGTCCTGCATCTCAAATACTGCACGGCAGAAAATTTACTCAGTAGTTTCTCAAATTTCTTTGCACCGAGTTATTTGCCAAATCACTTCTCATTCCCAGAAATTATTGAGACTCTGTTTAATTTTAAGCACCCGAGGTGGTACTTGTTGAGCTGTCATGAACTTCAGTGCCTTCAAGGTCTTAGGAGGGAACAAATCTAAGGTAGGGTGGATGCCTGACTTTGACTCTCTCAACTACAAGGTGTTATATCTGTGACTTAAAGCTCCTAGGAAGAGGGGGGAAAAAAAGCTACCAGAGCTTTATATCCAAGTAGGAAGGCAAAGGAACTGATGAAGCATTTAGAAAATCAGACGATGTATGAAATGAAAAATGACAGGAGAGTCAGGTCTTAGCTACCTAGAAGTCAATGAAATCCTTACCACATTTTACAAATCAGAACAAACATTTGTCCCCCTCTCAAAGTAGAACCCCTTCCCCTCTTTGCCCAACACTGATGCCTTACCAGGGCCAGCACCGCCACCTCCCCCTCCGTACATGCCACCACCTCCTGCACCACTGCCTCCACCATAGCCATCAGAGAAGTTTGGCATGAGCTTCTGCCGTTTCCTTTGCACTTCTTCTTTATCTGGGTTAGAAAGAATAGGCGAGGTAAGGAGTCTTACGGGCAGCAACACACAGAACAGAAAGCATTACTGAAGTTTACTAGCTGATAAAACAGAGTGTTGTGGAAGAGTCATCTCTCTTCGAGCATTTCAACAGAAGAACTTCGTATGTAACAGTGAAATGAGAGTTCCCCTGAGAAACAAGCTGGTACCAAGGACCAGCCAAACCAACAGCATTGCTGGTCTCTGCAATTAAGTCAGGTATCCTGTACTCAGACTGGGAGGGAAACATGCAGAAGTGTTTTAGGGAGCTCCAAAAAGTCTCAGGTACTCAGAGCCCTGGAATTTAGTGGGCCCCAAATCCCCTAAGTCACAAAATAAAACAAGCACACAGAATCACAAACTTGTTCAAGAAAAATTGGCCTCTGGAGAATATAAGCACAGGCTACTTACTCCCAAACTAGACCCTTCTCAAAGGGTCAGCAAATCACAAGGCACTTTGATTTCCAACAGTGCAGAGCACCTGCAGCGCCCTTTGAACTTTAAGGAGAAATGATGATAATGTTTGCTTGAAATTATTTACTTCTCGGAGAAGCCACCAGAACAGAGCTAGCTCATTTTCAGGCAGGACATGATACTGTCAAACCAGGCAGAGCAGTGGAAGGAAAAAGGCTGAGTACCTTACAGTGTAAATACAAATTAATACTTGCCCCCGCCCCAGAAAACAAAACACAAAGATTTACAAGTATCCCAGTGACTGGGATGTGAAAGTGCCACCTACTAAAAATAGAGATACAGATATGACACGAGTTAAAATCCAGTAGAACTACTGAAGAAAGGATAAAACATCCTTCCTTCATTAAACGCTCTAGTAGTTCCCAACAGCCAGGACAAAAAAACCCAAACCTGTCTTGCAGAGTCCCTAAATGGTACTTTCAGCATGATGCTGTGTAGTGACTCTGACAATGATGCACATGACACTACTGAATTAATCTTGCTGCACTAAGGCACATAAAAGAGCAAATTCGGTACCTTCGCTCCGGAGTTGCACACATTGCAGCCCATAAAACTTGTGGAAGGACTCCTGAAATACCTACTGGCACCAAATTCTCTAGCAGCTCCGAAAGTTTTTGTGAATGCCTGTTTTCTCCTATTTTATTCTAATAGGTGTGATGTAGATACACCTGGACATCAACCACAACTGTTCCCTCCTCAGATGGGAGCCCAATACTGCTGACACACCTATTCTAGTGGCTGGCAAGGTGTGGATTTCAGCACTGCTTGAAGTTAGACACTGAAAATGTGCAAAGCTAGGACTTGCCAGTCCTCTGCCTTCAGGCAGGTAAACTGTTTAGGCAGAAAGATTACTGTTGTAGTCTGTGCAATGAAACACCAGTTCTGGCTTTCCTCAGTTTGCACATCATTCACGTTATTGGTAGTTCAAACCATGATTGCCATTGCCATTCACACCAGACATTTCAATGTGAGTTTAGTGGTAGAGATCTGCTAGTTAAACTTCACTAACAATTTCAGAAGCAGGGCTGATGTCAACTATATTCTGCTTCCACTGAGTGACAAACATTTTAACATAAGAGCCTGAAACAGCACTTGCTCTGCTCCCACAAAACAAGTCTTGGGTTTATTTCACTAGTGCAGGCAACTGGGGAATTCAAAACCATTGCTGAAATGATGAGGTGTGACAGTAAGATGAGAGAATTGAAATACATGTACTTCTTTCACCAGTCTTTGGTTTGAAGTTTCATCTGGAAGGACTGATGGTAAAAGTTCTTAGCATATTAATTTGCAGAGGCTCAGAGGAAGAGAGTGCCATCTACTGTGTGGACACTGTTTCCCAGTACAAGAAAAAAACCCTACAAAACCTCTATTACAGAGGCGCCACTTTTCATATTGGCTCTGCACAAAACAAGGAGGCAAATAGTCTCTAAAAATGACAACAAAACCCATCTCCCATCCAGAAAGCCCTGTCTTATCAAAAGTATTCCTAAGGATCCTGCAGCTTCCGTTTGCCAGCTATAAGTAAAGGTTAATGAATTACCTTTGATTTCTGGATAGTAGAGAAAGGGTTTTGGTTCGCTGGTTTCTAGGTCCGATTTCCGACGCAGTTGTACAAATACAGATGCCGGCTTTGTGATGTTCACATCCCGATACTTGGGTGTTTTGAACACAATAGCAAACTGTGAAGGAGACACTGATGAGCAACAGATCTATGATGGACAATCTGTTCTGACAACTTTGCATTTAACATTTGTTACTTTGTAGAAGCAGGATCACGACTCAAGAAACAAAAACTCTTAGCAAAAGGCTGCTACAACAATACATTTCTGGTTTAGCTTTAAGGTGCAGTTTTCAGTTGGACTCCTAAGGCCTTTTGGGAAAGAGAGAGCTGCCACACAAGAGGATCTGCACATCATCACGTGTATTCAAATGGCACTGTTTGTCCCCTCCTCATTTAGCATCTATTACGTGGCTTTCTCAGTGTGTTCAGAAGAGCTTTAAGAGCTTTTTATACAGCCCATACCAACTCATACTGTTGCAGCATATATATACACATACTCAAGCTGGAAGAGGGGAAGTTTAGACTGGAAGTCAGAAGGAAGTTCTTCACAATGAGGGTGTGGTTAGACACTGGAACAGGTTGCCCAGGGAGGTTGTGGATGTCCTCTCTCTGGAGGTGTTCAAAGCCAGATTGGATGGGACCTTGTGCAACCTGGTCTAGTGAGGGGTGTCCTTGCTCATGGCAGGGGGGGTTGGAACTAGATGATCTTAAGGTCCCTTCCAACCTGAACTATTCCATGAATCTATGTTAAAGGGTCTATCTCACAATTTCCTCCCAGTGTGTTCCTAACCTTCCCGGCTACCCAATGTATATCTTCAAAGAGGAGTTAAGACTGCATGATTCTTACCTGGAATTAACAAAGAAAAGGGTATGGGTTACAGATGCCTTTACCTCATTTACTGATTATAATCCTAGTTTACAGAGATGAGAAAATTTTCATTAACACACACCAAATGCTCTGTTACTTACCTGTCTATGTACATCTGTAGGAGAAAAGTCTCCAAAGCCTTCCCACACACCTCCATTTTCATCCTCTTCGTAGAAACGTATTTGAATATCATCTGCAATGAGTGACAGAAACACTCTTTGGGGGCATTTGTACACTTGTTCAACCTTTGGAATATCTGTGCATTTGTTTAACTATTGCCAAATTCATTTCAGATCAAAATCAACAAGGTTACAATTGTGCTGCATGGTGTTACAGGATTCATACATGAATTCCCTTTATCTGCTCTATGAAAACATCACAAATAACCAATTTTCTTACATCAGTCAGCCTAATTGTAATGACTTCAGTGAAGGTGCTCTCTGCTTACTGAGCTATAAAAGAAGAACTAGGTTCATTACCTCTTCCTATTCTAGGATATGAAACATTCCAGAGGAGCTTTATTTGGAACAAGCATGTAGGGAGGGGAGAACTTGAAGCGTGAAACGTAGAAACCAGACTCCCTCCTCAAACAGTTTCGGTTCAAAAAACTGTAGCAAAACCTGAAGTTCCACAGTTCGAGTTCCGCTTGCTGCTGGCAGAGTGCCTCCCTGGAGCTGGGGCTCAGAGCAACAGCAAGAGTGTGGGTGAACAGCAGAGCAGCCGTGATCCTTCCCCAACAAACCCGGCACAATCCAGAAATGTGAACTTTTGACTTCTGCTCCTTTAAGCAAATTTTCTTTTGCTCTTTGTATTTATTTATTTTGATTTTGCGGAGAAACTGGGCGGTATCACACTAGCATGCTCCTTCCCCAGCACTCCTGGTGAGAAAAAAAAAACCTAGAGAAAGCCCGTTCTCTCTTAAGGTGACTGACACAGGACTGGCTTTTGGAGCAGACAGACTGCTGCCTCTGATCCACCACCTGCTAATCTCCAGACTGTGAACCACCACTTCCAGTCCTGCTGTCCTGCATGCTCAAGTTTGTAGAGGCAAGAGGTTTCTGAGAGCTATGAGGTCAGGGAAAACCCCAATCTGGCTGAGGGGAAACCCCACCTCAGGGCTTCCACTGAGTCAGACATTTATTTATTTATTTTATGCACCACCATTATCTTTCATCTCAGTCCTGCTGACAGCAAAGGGTTTAGTCTTTACTGAAGGTTAAACATTTTTTTAAAGCCCCCAAAGCTCTCTCTTTCCTAAGTAGTAGAACCTTTGCAAGAGAGGGGTGGCAAAGGACATCCTGTATTAACAGAAAATAGCACTGTGATTCCAAGCAGACCAGTTCCAAACAGGTGAGAACCAGTCACCTGCTCCACCACACAACCTATGCCAGGCAGTCACAGGTATTACCTATGCAGCTGAAGAACACAGGATTTCACTTACTTCCATTTAAAGCTTTTTTGTTCAGCCCAAATACTACAACCAACCACATCAACCACTGTCTTTCTATCCCAAACCAAATCATTCAAATCCACACTGTCCAGCTCTGACACATTCAGCCACGAACAGACATTACCAAAATGACTCTGTGGAAACTCTGCTTAAACCAAGTACCACTGTTACAGAACCACAGAACCTCTTTGGTTGAAAGAGACCTTCAAAATCATGAAGTCCAACGATTAACCTAGCACTGCCAAGTCACTACTAAACCATGTCCCTACGCATATGCATGAAAATGACATTACTAGCAGCAATGCTGATCACATTCAGTTCCCACCAGTGGTTAACAGAGAATGCTCACACTTAGTGTTTACCATCAGGAACATAGTAATAATAAATCAGAAACTTGAGAATAACACAGAGCAGGTATTAATTAACAGTCAAGCATCACACAGGACTCCCCCTCTGCCCATAATGGGCAAAAGCAGACATTTCAGTTGAACAAAGATGAATACACAATCTCTGTGGATGTCACACAAGCTGGATTTGCTTGACCATAGAGTATATTTATTTATTAATTTTTAGGACAGCTGGCCTGACTTGCAGAAAGGCTGAGCACTTACAAACCCTGCTGTGCTGTTGGCGGGGAGAAAGCCAAGGCAGTACAGCAGGCTTCACATGTACTCCAGATGAACAACCAGGTGCTCCCTGTAACACTGAGGATTCTTACCTTTCTGAACCTTGTCACAGAGAAGATAAATCTCTTCCCCTCCCGTTACACACCCTGCAGTTCTGTCCATCCTCACGATTTTTAAGTTGGAGGCATTAGGAGCTTCTACGAAACGAAAGATTAAAATAATTGTGAGTGTTAGATTCCAGAAAACCCAAGCACAACACAGAAAACACAACAGAAAGGTAAGCCTCCAGTGCAACCTACCTAAATCTGCCCATGGTTTTTTTAAAACCATGAATAAAGGCACAGTCTGTCATTTGAAAGGCATTACCTTGTATCCCTCTAAGCTTTGACTGAACTGCTTACTTGGCAGCTCTTGGCCAACACACTGTGATAAAAATATCCACCTCCTCAGATCTTAGTAGAGGCACCAATATTCACCTACTGATTCTCAAGACAGAACAGTTATGCTACCACAAGTTGTGTCTGCTCTATGAATGAGGCTTGAAAGGTGCCAACAAAGAGTACTAACAAAAACCAAAACCCAAGAAAAGCATTTTGGAACTAACAATGAAGAATTTACTGTGGAAGTTCAGAAACTAGTAACTAACACCCACGTAGCAACTTAAACCAGCAAAACACACAAACCTTCCCCTTTATCTGTCCCTTTAATTGGAATCAACATTTTGATGGTCATAATAAAAGGACAGGGTAACTTCAACTGGTTTTATGTGTATGGCTTGATACATGCTCTGCATCTGTTAATGCTCTGTCCTCCTGCTTCTCTTGGCTGTACAAGTACTCCATCATCACACAAGGGTGTGAGACAGAGTAATGAAAACAAATGGAATATGCAACTGTTTCTAATGGAAATCAAGACTCCTTGAAGACATCACTTGGTAAATCACGTCAGTCTGAAGATGAAGACTGAGTTTACTCATCCAGCAAATGCAGGTCGTGTACTGCAAAAACAGCAGAGCATGTTTTCGCACTCTGAGAACATTGGTGAAATGGCAGTGCCACATTGCTACACTCTGCACTGAGTAGCAAGCAACAGACTGTATTACTATAGATGCAATTAGTACCTTTAATTTAGAAATTGCCCTTAACAAGTGATGATACAGACACAACTGCTGCACCAAGGAGGAAAAAGGTACTTTTTCTGAGTCATTACAGAACGACTGTTGGGAACACAGTAATCCACAGCTACAGGGAGGAAAACTCAGGCAGCAGAAAGGGTTCAGATAAGATGAATAAGTTAATTGTGAGTAATCAAAAAGCACAAGGCAAGACATGAAGAGATTCAGTTAGAAAAAAGATGACTAGAGAGATGTAACAGAAGTATAAAAAATACTGAGGAGCCTAAAGGAAATAGATTAAGAACTCTCAGAGGTGCTGAATTCTCAACAGGACTGAAGCAAAGTTATTTTTCCCCCTCACATCTTGTGTGATAAGGCTTTGTCATAGAAAGCAACTTCTCAGTTCTCACTCTGCAAAGACGAGCACTTCTTCCAAATATAACAAGCTTTTGCAAAATCCTCATAGTCAAAGTGGCAGGAATAAATGAGCTAACAGCAAAATAAGGTCTTTATGGCTTACATCACTAGCTACTACAAACCCAGAATGATAACACGTGTACTTGATAGCCACAAGGCAAATTATCCATAGGCTACTTACTCATTATCAATCAAATTACTGGCAAGCAGCAGAGCTGGATGAGTTTACGCAGAGCAATATTTTTATGTACAAAAGCTCGCATCTTATTCAAAAAGCAGTTAAACCCAAATACACTTACTGCTGTCATATATTGCGTCTGATATAACAGGATCCAGTTTCCGAGTGAAACTACCATTGCTGTCGGGGAGGAAGGCTGTAAACATGAGCCGCACCACACTGAGATCCATCTCTTTAGTCTGCTGTAGTGCTGCCTGACGAATGATTTCTCTTTCTCTCTCTGGAAGCAATCAGAAGACAGACTAGAGGACCCGTATCAGAACAAGAGAGTATTTTCCACATATTACTACTAAAAGGTACTGACAGCAAGGAAACATTTTCCTTTTCATTTAGCATCCATCCATCAGCTTCTCTCCTTCTAAACAGAGGGCAGTTAGTCACAATATACTGCAGTCATGTTACAGTATGTGCACCACATCCATTAAGATGGGGCACACAATTAAGAGACGTACAGAAAATTGATATTGTCTGCTCTCAGTTTATAAAGGTTGCGAAAAGGACAGAGGCTGTCACGAAGAGCATGTGAATGCCTAGTATAAAAGTGGGAAAGAGAAGGCTGGCCTTTCTATTCATTGTCTGAAAGTAGCGTACCCCACAGGTTTTTTGCAATAATATCGCCAAAAATTTAGCTGAATGACATAGCATTCTCAAAAGACGGTACCTAAGCTACTTAAGGACATCATGTATTGCAGTGATAACGCAAAATGATTATCAGCTTATTAAACAGGGTCAGAGCAATGAAAGAAGTGCAGAGGTGGACACAAGCAGCTACGGAAGGAAGCTGCTCCATTCTCATGCGCACATTGACAGCAAAGACTCTTTCCTTTAGATTCCCTCAAATGTGACTACAGTACATCACCTGTAAAAGCACACAGCCATGGACTGTTTTCCTACCTCTGGCCTTTTTCTAGCTAAGAATCCATTTTTATTAAAAGCCCTATTAAAACCAAGCCATCATGTGTACATACCAGTTAGCTGTCTGTCTCCACATCCTTCTGCCTGCAGATAGCCAAACTCAGGGTGCACCAGGAGTTCTGGGTTGTATCCCTTTTTGCAAGCATCTATCATGCGCGATTCCAGAGTTTCAAACACTTTCTTCTTTGTGACATGAAGTATGCCGAGATTCGCAAACCTGATGAGTTTTGATCAAGGGAAATATTCGATTAGTACTTTACACCAACCCTGCAGCAGACGATCTCTCTCTTCCCAGAGGCAGTACACAACTGAAGCCAATAGAATTACTTCAGAGACTGACTTTAGCGCTAGTAACTCTCCAGGGTAAATTTTCCAGCATGAAAAATTAAGCCGAGCTTACAAAAAGAGGTAAAAGGAGCGCTGTTATATGACAGTGATCGTATGGGTGCACGGGATTTTCCCGTGGCATAAATAGTACTCTTTTGGGTTTTGGAGTTACCCTGCAGAAGCAACTTGCAAAACTTATGAAAATGTGGTTGTTGTTACATTTTGTTTGCTCTGTCTTCGCAATTACATGTGATGTGCCATTCTGGGTAGCTTTTATGCAGAAAAACTCTCAGAATAAGCTCCATCCATTCAAAATTATTTGGGAAGCAAGCTCACAAGCTAAAAACAGTGCAATATTTTCCAAAGGAAACGTTTTAGGAAAGGCTCTGCCAGCAGGAGGACACTTCACATATCTATTTCAATGAAAACTTCCGTAATACAGGATCTGATTCTGTAAAAAATCTCCTGTCCCATTTAAAAATCAATTAGATTTGGATGTAGGAAAACAAGACAATAACTCAATTTTCGCATGGGTCAACTGAGGATAGGAAAGCTGTTTCTAAACATCTCATGAAAAACAAGACAGGTTAGGAAATGAGCCAAACTTTTCAAGATGAAAAGGAGCATTTCAAATAAAGCTATTTAAATTGTTGTGCTTGGTGAAGTTAGTGCACTGGGCTTGGACATCAAAAGTTAAGAGTTTAAAAGAATCTCTCCCAACCTTCTCAGCTTTTTAAACTTCATCTTCTTCACCAACAAAGACATTCTTGAGATCACAGAACTAAAGCTCACAGCCAGCATGAAACCTGATCTAAGCCTGAAAACGTAGACAGAAGCCTCAGCTCCATTTACTGATAGAAACAATTATTCTTTTAAATTAAACAAGAATTTCACTACAATCTTACTGCTTTAAGCTTAAAAAGTTCGACTCATTAAGCATTTTCATGTTTATACAAGTCTTGTATTAATTTCAAATTTACTAACCCTATTTTCTAAACGCTTTTCTCACCACTGTATTCCTCCCGGTGGTTTTCAGCAGAAGAAAAACATTGATCAAAATGGCAACTAAAGCTTCTCTTCAGTAATTTTATAGTCCTTTCTCTCTGATCAAAATAACATTTTTAAGAATGGGGTTTCCAATACAAACGTCTACTGCACACCCAGAGACTGAAAACACAGATTCTAAGTGAAAATTACTTGACTGAGCCTATTTGGCTTGCTGAGGGCAAATTCTACAAAGGTAAACAGAAACTCTATTCATGATGCAAACACAATACAGATCAGAGCACAAATACTAGTGCTTCTCTTAATATTTACTGCATTGCTCCTTTCAGCGTAGATTTTATTGTATTCATAGATTTTATTTCCTCCTTTAGACCAGCTTTGCAAACACAATCACATACTTACCCTACAACCATATCTTTGGGTCCTGCATTAACTGAGCACACTCCATCTTCACAAAATTTACCCACCAAGCTGTGGGCATGTAAGTGGACGTATTTCCCGTTAGTTACTAACTGGACAATTACTTTTGCAGGTCCAACATAATTGCAGATCTGTAAATAAATAAATATATTTACAAATCGTGGGGCTGCTTGTTTGGATTTTTTATTGAACTCGTAATGACAAAGCATTTTCTGCGAGCGAAGCCCAACTGCTCTTACACAGGAAAAGTGCATTTGCATTTCCTCATAGAATACAAGTGACAAACTCATTGTACCAGATCATCATAAATACAAGGCAACACTTTGCTGGTAATTCAACTTGACATACAAATGCCAGGAATAGTGACCAAAAACGTTAAGAAAGAAAACAAATCTGAAGGAAAGCAACCTTCAGCTTCCTAACACATGAATCTCAGGTTTATATTCCAGCTGGTTACCTCCTGAAACTTCAGTTAGCACACTGATTTCCCAATAAACATCATTACTCTTTCAGAAGCAGACAGAACATGGATGCTTAACATTCCTGTGTTCTTTTGCCCAACTTGAAAACAGTTTAAAACTTTACTTTTAAGCATTATGATGCTTTTAAAATGTTTGGCCTCACTGGAATAACTCTTCAGCTATACATTTTAAACAAGTGAAACAAGTCTGTATTTAGATGTGCTTTGGTAGTGCACCATGCTATATCCACACACATTACGTAGACCAGTAATTCCTCAAGTGTACTTAAGGATATTTGCTAAATCCCTAGCTAAGAATTCACAGGACTAGAACTAGAATAAACTAGGTACCTTAGTACAGCATCCAGTATAGGGCCTATAGTATAGGACTACAAAGCTTTGTTTTTTCCACTCTTACAGTTTCTAGTAGTCATAGATTTTTTAATAACTTTTGAAACTCTGATGTCAAACAACACCTACAGGACGAGCTTAAAATTACTAACATATACCGTCTTGCTAAGTTAGTTGTTTTACATATATATTCTTTAGAACTTTATTTTCTTTCCGTGCAAATAATACTCTTCAAGTCAGTTACTGGTTAAGCGTCACATTCAAGCTATGCTGAATACAAAATAACCCTGCTGTTAAAAAAGCAAACATTACCTTCCCTTAATTCACTTAATTAACCCTTTTATCCATGTTGGGGCTTTTTCCCTCCTCCTCTAATTTGCCTTGGGCCAAGTTCTTTGTATTACAGTAGCTTATAGATCTAATCGACCAAAGTATTAAAGGATTGTGATAAACATTAAAGTGATGAATTGGTGATGAACCGAATACTTAAGGTTGTATTGTTGATAAAATGCTGATAAGCCAGGGATTGCTACAACTTCACCACATTACTAAATCCTGCTATCTTCCTTCACTTGAGTTAACCCCTCTCTTGAAACCATTCCATTACAGCTGAAACACTGCACACACAGCACAAGCCCTCCCCAACCTTGTATTCACTGCTAAAAGCAAAATAAAATAAAAAAATCACAGCTATGAAGGAGCAGTTCCAGGAAGAACAGGTGTGCAGAAGACCTCTCATTACTCACTGCCCGCTAGATAACTGCATAACATCTTATGAATGTGCTTCTTCAATTTACTCGTGTTCCCCTCCTGGTTCCAAACTGTAATCCCTCCTGGGCTGAAACAATACAGAGATGCAGGATAATCACTGCTTCACCATTTCCAACGTGTACCATGAGCGAGAAAACACAACTCTCACAAAATAACCTGAAAATACAAATTCTTGTGTTGGGTGCTATACAAGTCACCACCGCCACTACAATTCACTTTACTTTGGGGGATGGAAATGACAATTATTTTCGTTTTATCCCTCACTAAACAAGCCTTTCCCTGCTCACAAGTTCCCAGCACATGTACAGCAGTATATTCATGATGAGTAACTTGCATGTTCTAGTATCACATCAGGAAAGTTCAAGACAATCCTTAAGCAGCTGTAGAAACCGCAGTGAAACTGTAGGTAGGACTGCTGCACGTCAAGGACTTTCCGGCCTCTGAAAGAAGAACATGTAACTGCAGTGGTAACCAGATAGCAATCTCCCTGTTACTCAGCTCAGTGGGATCCTTGTAGTTTCTCTTTGGGGGGAAAAAAAAAGTTCTTACAGCATCATACCTTAAGTAGGTCATAGGGCAAGAAAGGGCTATTTGTGTCATCCAGTCTGATGTCCTATGCTGCAAAGGCTACAGAATGTCCCTGAATGGTTTTCTACCCGTGTTTCTTACAGATGCTTTTGCAGCTTTTAGACATCCGGGTTATCTCAGCGCTCAGCAAAATAGCCTCAGTGGTTAAATACCTGGCACTAGGCTATATAAATATCACCTTTCACACAAGGAAGGTGACAGACTGTCAAAGGTAGGCAACCTATTACAATGCTGAAACCCAGGGATTATGGTTGACACAAAACCGTATTAGACTCAACATAAGAGGAAGATAGCATGTGGGTGCTGTACTGCTCAAAATCAGAGCTGTGATCTGCAAAACTACAGCTATTGAACTTCAAATTAAAGATAGGGGAGAAAAAAGGAAAGGAGTTCCTGGGAAGAGCATAGCTGTAATACTTGATTACATCCTGTACTGAAGCAGCATTCAATTGATCTAATCTGATAAAGTTAAAATGCTGCAGGCTCACATTTATCTGCTCTTTCTGTTTGAGAGAGAGTTGTCTGAGAGATTAAAGGGACCCCGTGAACTTGAAATCGAGTCAATTTTAAAACTAGAGTTTAACGTTTTTTCTTTCGATTCAGACCCCAGCCAATTCTTCATTGATTCTGAAACTTTACAAAAACTTTACAAGACTTCAAATGCAGTTCCTTTCCAGTGACTTTTACAAGCAAGAAGTGAAACCAACTGGTCAACGACAGAAAGCAAATGCTGGAAGACACCACGTCAAACCTACAAAGTCAGCAACTACAAAAATACTGATTTCCAATAACTTCCGTCACGCATCCAATCCTGCCTGACCTTCAGAACGTGACCAGTGCTGTCCTTGACACATGAAACGTGTTCCACAGACGAGACACCACTCACTCCTTACAAACAGGATCATTTCACAGACCAGCATCATTATTCTTTTTTTCAGTTGCCAGTTTAAGACAATAAATGTCAGATACAGTGCAAATAGTTCAGACAACAAAATGCTTATTCTTAAACCAATGAGAGCTCAAGATTGGATCCACTGAACGTGAGGTTACTCTTATAACAAAAAACCACGGAGTTAGGTGCTCTGCTTTAAGAGCCCAACTGAAGGCAGTCGGTGGCCCTTATACCACCAAATTACCTGTAACTTCACAAAGCACAAATCTCAACGCATTGAGCTTTGGCTGAATTCAGTTCACTACAGGTTTTTAAGAGGGGTAAAGACTTAAAACAAAACGTCTACTCATTCTTGCCTCATGTTTATTCCTTAATTCAGCCATTAAATTATTTTTTAATGATTTGTAATCACTGGTCTATCACGCTACAATTTAATACCTGGGGGGGAGCAAATATACTGCTCCTTTCATCACCCAAGAGGTGGATCAACAAAGCAACTTGACTTACTTTCTCCAAAATTCCCCTTTTGAACTTGAACTATGTGCTGAAAACCCCAATTTCAATAAGAACACTCATCTCCAAATGTAGGTATAATTTCAGATAGCTCCAGGACATGACCGCATGGGCAGTTCTCCTGTTGGGGTGCTAAGAGTTCAGGGCTGCCTAACTGCTCTGCGGCTGTGATTCGCAAGCTGAGTGCAAGTGTCCAAAGTCTCTGGCAGAGTGCTCATTAGCTCCTGCACACCTCTGAACAATCGGTTAATAGGCTCTGGGCTGCAGCTGATTTACATCCAGCTCACAGAGAACAGGCAACTTGAATTTGCAGCCACCCACATAGATTTGCCCCCAAGGAGGTAAAAATTCAGGACGTTTCCTTCAAGCCACTGTTCTGAGCAAATTCTTTTCACACCCAAAACTGGATCAAGCACTTCAGCATAAAACATGAAGATGCCAACACTGACATCCTACAAGATCAGGACACACAGAGTAAACGTGTAAAAAGGCGAAAGAAAATGTTCTGCACAAATTGTCCCCCATTTTTTCAAATACATAAAGCCAAGGAAATTACAAACAAGAAATTTAGTTTGAAGTAAACTGGTCATAATATTAGACAATCCAATTTTATTCTTTCTTCTTACACTGTGGATTGTTTCTTCCCCTGCACAAAAGGCTAGTGATGAATTGTAGGTAGCTTTCTACTGTAATCATGAGACTTGTCACGAAATGCAACTTCATTACAACATGAGTATTACTGTTAGCAAAGACAAAGAGGTATCACAAAACATAAAGATTAATTTTTGATATTACAGAAAAATACGTTACTGAAACTTCGTTTCTCATGACTGTGCTGTTATAACAGGTGATTTTGAAATCAATCCCACTTGGCTGGCCAGTGCAGCTTTGTCTTAAATGTGAAGACTAGAATTGCAGAACCACTACAGTCAATCCTGACCTACACCACCTCCTGCACAGGAGATGGTTAAGTATGTAATGAACTAACAAAGTGTCATGGTTAGAAGACACAGCAAGGTCATGAACACCCTAGCCTTTAAATGAAAGATACATCTTGATGTGTCCCAACTCAACTACAAGTTAGGGACTAGAAGCAAAGTTCAACAGTGTATTGTGCAAGAGGCTGTATCAGATAAATATGTTTCCTATTGGCCTTCAATCTGTAATTCTGTGCAAACTGAGTAGGGAGACTGGAATGCTCTTTGTGCACTGAGAGTGTCTACTTCCTGGACATCCCATGGCAGAAGGTGGTAAATGACATCATCTTTCTATGCAGAGTTGCACAAGCAGAAGAGAGATCCCAGTGAGAGCCACACTGGGCACACCACAGGCAAGGTTTAAAGACCTGTCTCAAACTCTTCTTTTTACAGTAGACCAAAGCTCACAGTACTGTCCTTTGGCAGAACCACAGAATTGTTGAGGTGGGAAAAGACCTCCAAGATCATCAAGCCCAGCCTATGACCTCACATCACCACAATCAGCTAGGCCAGGGCACTGAGGGCCACAGCCAGTCTATTCTTAGATGTCTCCAGGGATGGGGACCCCACCACCTCCCTGGCCAGTCCATTCAAGTGTCTGATCACCCTTTCTGTGAGGAAGGGCTTCCTAACTCCCAACCTAACCCTCCCCTGACATAGATTCAGGCTCTGCCCTCTCGTCCTAGGGCCTTTAACAGTGTTGTGACCAGCTCCTGGAAGTTTTATAGTGAAAGCCTTGGCACAAGAGTAAAAAAAGCCAACCAAATGAACAGAAACTCTGATGCAACAACAACAAAAACGAATCTTCAATTGTGCTCACTTCAGTCATGACAAGGTGAGCATCATTTCACAAAGCACAGAAGAGAATTACAGGAAAAGGTGTGAAAAAATTCTGCCTTTACTGGCACCACTTGAATCAAGAACAGGCACTAACAAGCAATGGCCTTAAGGAATTTACTTGTTGTGTTCCCCTGCCAGCCTCTCCCAGCAGGTGTTGCCATGTGGGGATTTGTAGTAGAAAAATCCCAGTTGCACACAGTAGGATGAGAGGAAGGGAGAGGAAGGGAGGGGAAGGGACGTGTGTGTGTGTGTGTGTATGTGTGTGAGGGGGGAAGCTGTAGATAAAATTAAAATCTGATGATCAATGAAAGCAGGTGGTTTGATGGAAAGCCAAAGAACATTTTGCTTGTTAGTTCTCTCATGGAGAAATCCCATTTCCTGAATATCTCCTCATTGCAAATCTCATTGTTACGCTGTTGGGAGCCCCCCACCCCCCATTATAAAATACCATTTGTGTTACTATCAATACAGATTGGCCTAGAATCCAAAGATCTGGTTCAATTGAGGCAAATTATTTGTATCTTAACATACAAATGACATTGCATTAATTGATTCATCAGTACCACCAGAAGAGGAAAGGGAAAAGCAAGCAGATCATTTGCCTGAGCTAGTAATTTTTCACAGAAGTTTTGCAATGCTGAACGGAATCAGCTTTCCTAGCCTCATCTCAATTCACAAGACTAACACCCTAGGCTATCGCAGCCAAGACTGATTATTTTCTATTGAGTCATGTTCATACTGATTCATCAAGGAGATGCAACTGTTCCAAGCTCCAGCATTTCTCAAGAACTGCAAGAGAACTGCACACATCCTGCAGGGAAAGCAGAGGAATGGTACACGCCAAGGCACAGGCTGACTGGCTTGACACTCTGCCCTCCACTTCTCTCCCCATAAAGGAGAGTCAGACCTAAAACTGGAATTAAGATACATTAAAAGATAACAACAGAATTAAAATACACCAACGCCACTCCTCACGAGACAATCTCTAGTACAATAGTTCAAAGAGATAATAAAATACCGAAGGCTAAGATCTTCATTAAGTTAAAAACATACTGAAAAGGCACAACACATCTTTTCCCCCACTTCTGTGGAAAAAGAACTTTCTGCAAGAACCAAAGGCAAAGGCAGTTTTCTAATCCTAAAATGATTAATCACCATGGTTATAATTGTTGTATTGTGCTAGTACAGAATGTTTCTTTGATTAACATCTTTGAATTGTTTCCAGGGGAGAAGAACGCCCCAAAAAATGTTCAGTAAACACCTGAATGTAAAGCTGCCTCTATTACAATGAGAGGATTTCAGTTGGCTTTAAAAAGAATAAAGTCTTTATGAACTGAGTATGTCAGAGACTGCCTATGGAGTAACATGAACAGAAAGAGAAGCAAAACTTAGGAGTCAGATGGAAGCACTGACTGGACTCTTGCTTTACAGCAGTCTAGAAGTACATTAACTGAGCAAGTCATGCCTTGCTTTATGCTAAATCTGCACCTTAAAGAAGCAGCTCCATAAACAGGCACAAAGGCACTGAAGTGGTAGGTGCAGGCAAGCTTACTGCTCCACTGTTCCAGATAAATACGGTGCCAAAATGACCCTACAAAAACCCTGTCAAAAACTTCCTTTTCAAAATAATTCCGTAAGTTGGCATCGAAATGCAGTCCATCCCAAGTAATTCAATACCATCTGATACTGCTATGCAGTGAGGTGTCCCCTCACACACACACACAGCACTAATATTCAGTTTGCATAATCAATGAGTTATGGACTTACTTTGACCTGAGGGTATGATTTTTTGTTCTTTTCACTAGAAGCACCGGGAAGTCCACCATGCGACGGTCCTTCACATACATATCGGAAACGAAACCCCCGCTGAGGAAATAAAAGGAAAGGAAACTTGAACGTTGTTTAGAAACAAAACTAAAAGAAAAAACAGCACAAACAAGATTAGCCCAAACAACCCACAAACAGTTAAACAGCTCATCTCTGAAATGCTGCCTGGTCATTTACCAAGCACCACTGAAACATCACCTTGGAGAAATTGTTCTATTCTCACTCTCACGTACAGAAGGAACTGAAGTTTCTTCTTTCAGTATCTGAAGGTATTTCAGAGCAGAAATCTATTTACACCCTCAAAACAAGATAAAAATTAAAACAGAATGCGTAAGCAGATAGTCTCTCCCATGACTGCTGCTAGGTAGAGAGAACTGAAGACAACAATAATGCAGAAAGATCAATGCATCATAAAGAAAAGAACAGGGACGAAACAGAAACACTTTTTCCTTCTGGGAAAAGCATGCAAAAGCTCTATCTCCAAATTGAGTTCAGAAACAGCACCAAAGCTTCAGGGAACTTTGAATATCTAGATTTTCATCCTGGCTACACAAACAGATGTCTGAAAACACTTGAGGGAACAGCAGGATATTAGCAACCACTGCAGAGTGCAAGTGGCTATTTATTCCACTTTCTATTTATAGCAAACAACATCCACTTTACTGGGCACAAAAGATGCAACTCTTAAGCAAAATGTATTTGGTAACTCTAATTCTTCCTAACTATATCTTGTGGCCCCCAATTTTGAATACTTTCAGATCTACTCTGCAGTCCTGCAATTTCTCATAAAATCCCTATCTTATATAGGGATCTCAGCGTCTGTCCAAACAGCACCAATTTGTGCTATAGCCTTCTTCATAAATCATTTAGCTTCCTTCTAATAGCAGACAGCTCTGAATTCAAAGTCTGTACTAGCTGACAATGAACAGAGTGACTCAAAATTCACTCTGTGATCATTAGCTCTGCTACCTATCTCACTAAGGACTTTTCAGTTCAACAACTTTTTTTCCCACGTAAATGGAAAGATCTGTCTTTTCTTTAGATACTGACCCAACCACGCAATTGATTCTCAAGCACGGTCTGGCCTTCCTATGGTGAACTCAATGAACAAGTGTATTGCAAGGGAAGTGCCCAGCAATGACAAGTTTGAACTCAAATTGACCAAAAGGCAAACCAAACTCTGCAGACATGATGCATGAGACAAGTCAGCTTCTCTTCATCTCTATCTGCTTTGATCCAACAGATCCAGTTGTCATCCATGTGGCCTTCCCCAGTTTACTATCTTTGCTCTTGCCACACATAGAGTGTTACTCCCACCAGCTGTCTCTTTGCTCCTGAAATGATAAGCACAGCATTCTGCTGATGGATCACCCTCATCACTCCGTTATAAACCATCGCCAGGCTTGCCCTGTGGCTATTCCACTACAGAACTGCTTGCTGAGAAATCATGCCTGGAAACAATGGCTTCCTTAGGTAGCCTGCACACTGCAGGCTCCACCAGGAACAGACACAGCCAGCTTTGCCAAGAACTGAAACAGCACAGAAGAGGCAGCATATTCTTTGAAATGTTCACGGTATGCTGCTGTTTTCTCTGCAATCAAGGGATGCTCAAGCACAAAAATATCTCTCTTTTGTGTCCTTCCCTCTCTACTCTGCCCTAGTGAGGACACATCTGGAGTGCTGTATTCTCTTCTGGGCTCCCCAGTTTAAGAAAGACTGGGGAGAACCCCCTCATGGGGCTTCAAAGATATCAAGGGGACTGGAGCATCTCTCTTGACAAAGCAAGGCTGAGAGACATGGGTCTACTTAGCCTTGAAGATATGAAGGCTGAGAGGGGATCTTACCAGTGCTTATAAACATCTTAAAGGCAGATGTAAAAAGGTGTAAAGAGATGTCAGACTTTAAGTGGTGCCCAGGGACAATGACAAGAAGCAATGGGCACAAACTGGAGCAGTCATTTCCATCTCAAGGTAAGGAAAACATTTATGTACTTTGAGGGTAGCAGTGTACTGGCACAGGCTGACAGAAAGGTTGTGGAGTCTCCCTTCTGTGGAGATATTAAAAATCTGTTTCAAGACAATCCAGTCCAGCCTTCTCTAGGTGAACCTGCTTTAGCAGCAGAGTTGTACTAGGTATCTCCAGAGGTACCTTCCAGCCCCTATCATCCTGTGATACTGTGTGTCTGAAACAAATGTGTCTATTGCCTTCTGCCAAGAAGGCTGGGTTGCAGAATGCTTCTACAGAAGAGCAAGAAGATGATGGCACAGCTTTTGGCCACTCTCTTCTACTGTCAGTTTAACAGCATCATGAGGTAGAAAGTTATGTAACTGATTGGGAAGGCCCTTGATTCTGTAAGAGATTCAGGGAAATACTTGTAATTGCTGCTGCCTCCAGAGCAGCCAACTGTGACCAAAAGAACCTCAACACCAGAAGACAACAGAATGTCCTTACTATGACAAAGCACAAGTGAAAAGTTCTTGCAACTTGGGAACAGAACAAAATGTTTATGTTTTTTCTTTCAGGAAACACAAAACAAATTCTAGAAATCTTCCCTATATGGAAGACTGATTATGTTTCTAAATACTGGGGTGCTCTAAGAATCACTTCTAAGGTCAAGAGTCTACAGTTACAGACAATTTTTTAAAACCTTTAGGGTTTTTTGGTCTTACAATGCTTCCAGAGCATCAGAATGATGAAAGCAAAAGAGGAAACAACTTCACTACAAAAGTGAGAGGAAAAAGCACTCACAGATAAGCGCCCTATTTGTTACAAGAGTTCTACATCTTCAGTACTCTTCTTTTTCCCTCATCCTAACCCGTAATTCTGATAAAAGCTGAATATAGTGACATAACTACTTTAAAGATTTTCAAAAAGTAGTGTTCTTACCTGCTTTGGCTGTTCTATGATTTGAAGATACGGTCCATCTGCTAACATAAAAGAAAGAAATATCACAATAGAAATAACATTTCTATTACTATAAGTTGGGGGGGGTAAAACTGAAGTCCCTGAGTGTAATAACATCTAAGATAAATTTTCTAAAGAACCAAAGCATCATTAGAACTTAAATTTTAATAAATAATCAAATTATTTGTTAGTCTGTCATTTCCAGCACTCCCTAACACCAGTGGAACAAGAAGGGAAGGGTTGACTCAAAATTACTTTTAGCTCAGAGGGCCTAAACAGACAACTCTGACCATTCAGTTAAGACTCACAAGGGTGAGTAAGAACAAGATCCTCACTTTGCCATTGCCAAGCCGCCTAGCCTTCCTGAGCCAAGATTAACTTTTGTATTTAAAACCCTTGGGCTCTAGAGATTATACTCAGAAGCTTTTGACCCTAGGACTTCCTACTGAATAGGTACTTTTGAAAGTCTGGAGACAGCCAAGGGGCAGCTCTAAGGCATGGGAATATGGGAGGAATTTAAGCTGTCTCAACATGCCCTAACAGTCAGAATTGCTTAAATGCTTAAAAAAACCTCAACAACCTGGATTTGAGTAGACTAAACAATTTACATTCTTTTAATAATTTCAGATATGCTTTTAAATATACTGTTCTGTGCCTCTAGAAACAGTGAACACACTCTATCCAACTACAGATGCAGACTCTATAATTAGAGATCCATCTTGGAGCATGATGCCAACACACAGGATTGTATTCTACTTAAACCATGTATCTCTCAGAGACAGCTTCCTTAGACAACTTCCAGTCTTGGACCACTCCCTGAACAGTGGATAACTTCACAATATAAACCTCACCCAAAAGTCAGCAGTTTAAACAGTCTTTGAGCAGGTCCCAAGTCAGTGGTTTAAACAGCCTTTGAGCAGGTCCCATGAGAACTCGGTGCCATCAGTTAATTCACTATCTTGTCAAAGTTTAGCTCCACCTCTGATCGTTTAGGTTATTTATATTGAGAGCCTCTCTAGGTGGTCAGCTGTGAAATACCTCTTAAAAGGAAAGCCTCTCTGGATTCTGAAAACAACAGTTTTGAGACACATTATTTCTCCCCTACCTCTTGCTAAGCAGAGATGTTGACTTGTATTTCAATGCTAAAAATTCAGTTGCTATCAAAGCAGATACTAAATGACAGCTTCACTGTGAATACCTTAAAAAGTATTTTGCCTGCTGTATTCCT
Source organism: Upupa epops (assembly GCA_013397515.1). NCBI lineage: Eukaryota > Metazoa > Chordata > Aves > Bucerotiformes > Upupidae > Upupa > Upupa epops. The sequence goes on along the minus strand of VZRI01009411.1, from coordinate 861,097 downwards.
GTTGTAATTATGTATCATCACTCTATGAAAGGTACCAGCTAAGGAATCAAGCAAGCCCACTGGGACACAAAGAAACTATGAAGCAGACAGGCCACAACTATACAGCAGAATCTGCAAAGGTGGGGGTTAGTGTCTTCTCACAAGTAAGAAGCAACAGAACACAAGGGAATAGCCTCAGGTTGCACCAAGGGAAGATTAGTTTGGATGTTAGGAAAAACTTAGTTTAAAGGGTCATCAGACCTTGGAATAGTCTGCCCAGGAAGGGGGCTGAATTGCCATCCCTTAATGTGTTTAAGAGTCATGTTGATAATGAGTTTAGGGATGTGTTTTAGCAGTGAGCTTGAAACAGTTGCGTTAAAGGTTGGACTTGAATATTTTATTCTAACCTAAACGATTCCATATGTGCCCTGCCTACACCCAGGTGTGAGCTGCTTCCAAACAACAGCACCATCTGCAAGTACCACATCATCCATCTACTTCAACTACATAGTACTTGGCTTCAACACAGAACCACATACTTGCATGAGCTTTAATTTGCCAGTAGGTCTAATATTAAAAAAAATAAATATTATAATATGATAATTGAAAATGGCAGAGGATTCATTCATTCATAGGTTGCAGTGTGACTAGACACATTCCGCTCAGCTTTTCAATATCTGAACTCACTTTCAAGTTCATTTTAATAAAACAGACCATGTCTTTGCTCAGCACAGATCTTAACTGACCAGCCTACTCCCAAAACAAGAATTTTAATAAATACGGTAATAGATGGAATTAGTATTTTGCCATGGAAGTCAGCTGACCCAGCAACTGAATTAGCTTCATGCCAATGTTATATTGCATATGCTAGTCACAACAGTTTCACATATAAAGATCATTTATTTCCCAAGTCCAACACTCTTCCTGTGAAAAAGTAAACAGTGCTACAATTAAAATCTTGAAGTCATTCTAAACAGTTGCCTCAAGACGTTATACACATAACACCAACTCAGAAAACACACAAACCAGTCTGAACCTCAGAACTTTGAAAAGACAGAGTACTATTTAGCTTTGTTGTGGTTTTATGTTTCAGTTTTTGTCTGCAGCAAGGAGTCATGATAAGGGTTGTGTTTAAAAGCATTACACCACCAGTTAAATTTAAGACCTCTTTTCACAGACCTCTAACCATCTTCATGCTTCAGGCATCTAAAATTTTAGACTTAAATCCAGAGACCTTGTATCTGCTGGGCACTGGCACAAACAAGGCACATAAAATACAACAGTGTAGTCAACTTCCACCAAGCCTGCAGATGCATGTGAGATTAGAATCAGCACAAAATACTCCTGCTTTCTCTTCTACATTAGCCAGAAAAGGAAGTTCTCTTTTATCCAACAACTAGAAGGCTGCAGAGGTCACCTATTCAAACTTTTCCTCATTGCAAGGAAATTCAAACTCCTAAAGAGAGGGATATACACACCAGGGGAGTATTGTAAAGCTCAAGGGCAACTCTTCATACTGCTGAAATAGTTTCACCTCACATGGCACTTCTGAAACCCTCAGGAAAACTGAAAAACTTAGGACTGTAGTTCTTATACCTCCTTGAAAGAAAAGCTTAGAAAGATGTACAGTTACACGGATATGAACTAATCAAAATACCTTGCACACTCATACTAGCACAGCGCAGAAGAGGTATAGTGTAAATGCACTAATTTAAATGTGTTATTATTAATTCAGATTATCTAGATCATATGCCAATATGTTTAAACCAAAGTTATGTGCAATCTTGTTTTAATCTTTGGGGTTTGTGACAATGACTAAGTAATTCCCTGGAAAAGCATCTGAAACAAATCCATGTAATAGTACAGAGAAGACATCCTGATGCAAGGTACTCAATTATATGTGAAATGCTGTTTAAAATAAACCAGCAACATTCAAGGTTATTTCCAAGCACAGATGAGATATTGTTTTGATTATAAAAAGGAATTTTACTTAGTGAAAGGTCTCATACAACTGTCTTTATTGAACTGAATGCTTCTCAGAAGTACATTAGGCAGACAAACTAACTGACTGGGCATGGTTCCTTCTTTCTTCATCTCATCCTTTTCCATGAGGAAGAGATGTTTAGGGAAGTATTTCCTTTCTAATCGTAGGCATATCAGGCCTAAGTGGACAGATGGCAGGAGCCTGAAGACATACATCTCATTAGAAGAGCTAGTAAAGACAAGATTTGCAATGATCTGTTACACTTCTTGTCTAGGTTGAAGCGTTGTTTGCTTCATGTTTGTGTTTAATGAGCAACCTCCTGAAGTGTTCAACAGCCACAAAAAGGAAAGCTGCTTTCTTGCCCTGAAATGAGGCTGAAGCAAAAAAAACTATCTCTGCACAAGGATGACACTCACAGAATCACAGAATGTTAGGGGTTGGAAGGGACTCCTAGAGATCGTCTAGTCTAACTGCCCTGCCAAAGCAGGATCACCTAGGTAAGGCTACACAGGAACCCACTCAGCCTGGTCTTTGAAAGTCTCCTGTGGAGAAGACTCCACAACCTCTTTGGACAAGTCTGTTCAGTGCTCTGTCACCCCGCAGTACAGAAATTTCTCCTCATGTTGAGGTAGAACTTCTTATGTTCTAGGTTATACCAATTACTTCTTCTCCAAAAAAGAGACTGTCCTCTTTCTCTTGGCATCCACCTCTCAGATATTTACAGCCATTAATAAGATCCCCTCTCAGCCTTCTCTCTCATGATTGCCAAGACCAAAATTTTGTGATGAGCACTCCTCATGATGTGTCAGTGCTGCAGTGAGAACAGCTAAGAACTGATTCTAACCATGCAGTCCTCCAGCCTGGAGGAGGCTGGTGTAGGCTGCCACATCCTGAGTATGCTTGCTTCAGTGCTTCCTTTTCTGTTTTCTCACCTCAGTGGCCACAGACTGACTCGCACCCAACTGCCTCCCCTGCAGCCTGAGTCACAGTCCTACTTCCCCAGGTCTTCTTCTACTGCTACATTTCTTCATTTTTCTTCCTGCCTGAGTCAGAGGCTATCCTGCATCTTGACACTCCCACCACTTACATCTCTCTTGACAGGCCTCACCCTGCACACACAGAAAGCAGCTCCTATCTTAGGTTTCCTCTTGGTTTCTTCTCCCACCATCATGAATTCAAGAAGGAGTCTGCGAGGTTAGTGAGATATCCCTGCAAAGCCGGCAGCACCCCAGGATTAGTGGTGCACTTTAAGTAACACCTTACCTAGTGCCTGAAGCCATTAACCTGCAGCTGACTCTGCTCCTCTCTGTTAGTGGGTCCCTAGAATAGGCAACTTGCCCTCCTAATTGTATGTTGTTTTGCTCTGTGAATGGGGATGAAAGCATTTACAGCCTCTAGACTATGATTGTTAAATGAATACCAGCCCTCTTGTGTCCATTGTGGCACAGGTAACTTGCTGCTAAAACCTCAGAGTGTTTAATCCTTCCTAAAGGGCTATCATACATCCCTATGTCCACCCCATCAGAGACTTACCCCCGCACAAACTCTCCATTGCATCTTAGCTCTGCAGTGTTCAAAGCATGATGCTTAAAGCAAGAAACACTCAAGCATTCATAGAATAATTCAGGTTGGAAAAGACTCCTGGGATCATCAAATCCAACCACTGACCCTACTCTACAAAGTTCACTCCTAAACCATATCCCCCAGCATCACATCTAAATGACCTTTGAACACTGTCAGGGATGGTGACTCAACCACCTCCCTGAGCACCCTGATCCAATGTCTGACTTTGCTTATTTCTCCTTTCCCTCAGCTCACTTTTCAAAATACAAACACAGAAGATCTAGAACAAACACCAGAAGCAGTATGCAAATCTGCTCATGCTCCGCAGGGCCACTGCCGGGAAAATGAACACTCAGCTGATTTGTGGTGTTCTTCAGGCTTTAAAAGTTTATTTAAATGCCTTCTTTTTCCCTCTATGCTCCTCTTATTTCTCAACAGCAAGCAGAGGCTGGACAAGGGAAGGTTCAAGAAATACCAGAAAACTAATTTTAGCAGCCTCCAGGCATTAACTGTTCAGCTGTTGACAGCCCTACTTCAACTTGACAGGCTTAAAAAACATAAAACCTCAGTGCCAACTCAGCTAGTTAGACCTAAACCAATTAATCCGTTCCCAAACCCATCTCAGACTGACATCCACATTGTTGCATTACACAGGGGAGGTGGCCTTGACACAGCACCTTTGCTGCTGCTGGTGTGTTAATCACAAGGCTCCCAGTTCCACACTTTGCACTGTTCTGGCACTTGTTATAGATCTATCTTCTTGTGGCCAAAGGCACACAGACTCCTCTTCTTTCTAGGCTTAGATGTGAACAGAGAACTTGAAACATAACACTGTCAACTACAACTTTAGACATAAAATACTCAGGCCTAATTTTCACTTAAAACTGACAAACACGAGACAGAAAAAGTGAGCAAGGACACTCGACCACTTATGATCTTATTGAGAAAATCCTTGTCCTGACATCTCAAAGGCTTTAATGTAAATATTAACAGTGAACATCCATCAACAGAAAGTCCCCAAATTCCCCAATGGCCTGTGGGTTGAGCTAAGCTGGCAGGACGCAGCAATCCAAAGTTATATATTAAACCTGCCTGCCAACGTAGTGAGTCTGAGCTTGTGCATTAATGAACGCTCAGACTGAAAGATGTAGACACCACAACAAATCAAGAGGAATAATTCATGTCTTTGGTTCTGTCTAAAACATCCAACTAGAAAAATCCTTTCCAGGACACTTATTTCACCTTCTCCATATCTCAGCTTGAAGGACTTCTGGAAAATCTTGCATAAATTTGTACCTGGCCCTGCTGTCTAGAAAGAAATAATTAGTTTTTGCTTGCAAACAACTCCAGCATAATATAGAAATTATCAAATTACCTTATGACTGACAAGCTAGTCCATAGCAATGGCACAACAGAGTTGCGAGCAGAGGAGGAAGTAAGCATTACAGGCACACATTGGTACTGCTTGAGAAATGAAACCACTACACGTCATCATCAGATGCCATTGAAATGACTAGTATTTTCCAAAACTTCCAATTAACTTTTGGGTTGTTTCTCCTAATCCGAGATCCACAATCTTTTATTAAATTCCAGTTTGTACACAGAGAACTTGCCACCTACACTGCAGCAGTAGACAAGGGCAACAGCACTAATAAAAGGCCTCCTCTAAGCGATTTTACAAATTAAGAATAGAGGTAAACTTAGCCCAGTAAGAGTTTTTGGTGACTGCAGAACTCAGTGAATTCTTGACTCCCCCACATGGTTTTAAAAATAGCTGTTTTCTAGTTTAGGCAGGATATAGATATCTGAAAACCAGTCTCGTATAGCCGAATAATTTGTATGGAATGAGTCTGGCGTGAAGAGCAGGGAGTAAGCTTAAAAATTACATGTAAGAGAGATCAGTATGGGGAAATCAAATTTCCAGGAACCTCATTTGTTCCACAGAAACTCTGGAAGAACAGTGGAAAAAAACCTCTTCAAGTTTTTCTGTGCCTCTTCAAACAGCACAAACCTTTTAATCCTGCACAGATGAACATTACTGAACAGTTTTATCAGCCTTAATAAAAACACATTGCAAACAGATGCTTGCAACATTATTTTATTGGATGCTTGTCTGTAGATGTCAAGAGCTTTGCTCATCAAGTTTCATCATGAAACATAATTATTTGTACCACATGTTTCTTGATCCTTCCTTGCTACTATTCAGTCAAGAAAAATGAAGTACAGCTTAATCCTGGAAACACCAAAACACTAATCACTCCTTAATTTTTATTTTAAATGAGCACTTACTGTTTCTTCAGGGTGGAATTTGACCTACAATGCAAAAGGCTATCTGCTAATTTTGTTTTACCCTTCAAATCTTCACTACTGTCATCAGATACTGCAAACAAAAGTTATCTGCATGTTCAGTAAAGGAAAGCAATTTGCAGGCCAGAATATATCACCTGCCTTCTGAAACAATGACAGGAAGTTGTCATGTTAAAATACATCAGTAGCTATTATTAGAGATACACACTGAGGAAAATCCCATATGCTTACATAATTTTTCAATCCCTTCCTCTTTTCGTATCAGCTATTCTAATTAAGCAGGACAAACTGTTTTCTAGCAAGAAACTGAACAGGCAAAACCAGACTCAGGCTGACTAAGTACCTAATGTTGGCTGATTTATTACACACTGCTATTTGATATTCCTCTCCTAGAACCATACTGGGAGAACTGTGCGTCAGGCCTTTGCAGAATACTATTCACTCATTTTCAGCGGTTGACTGCAAAATTCAGTTCTCAACTTTCAAAGCAGTATTACTATTCAGGAAATTGTCAGGTACTTTTAACACCAGAGTACCACTTCACAGGAAACAGAGAAGGCACCAAGAAGGAAAACCATATTTGGATGATACAGGAAGTTGAATACACTCTACATTTTATTAGTGCAAAACAAGCTCCTTGAGAATTATTACAAGAAATGAATCACTGTTCAAAAGGAAAAGAAGTACAAACTGCATTCCGCAAAACAATGCAAAAATGTAAGTCGCTGAAGACTCAAAATTAGGAAAAACCTCCAAAATAATTTATAAAAAGAGGTCTTTCAAAGCTCTCTCATTGCTCAAAACATTTAACTCATTAAAACTTTCAGTTTCTGCTCAAAAGAAAAACAGATTTGCCTGACTGTTGGAAGTTTCACGAGAGTGAGAAAGAGATTCCATTCCAAGTCTAGCCAACAATTTTGAGGTCTATAATTACAAAATACAAGAGTGTAAACAAAAAAAGACTCTGGAAAGAGCTTCACCAAAAAAAAAATCAACTGGAACAAACGGCAGGCCAATAGCACAACCAAACAGCAACTCCTCCTACCTGTTCGTAGTGGTAAGTCTGAAGTTATGTAACTTGTGTTGTTAAATAACGCATTCATCCCCATGAGCTGATCCATTGCAAACATCTGTATTGAAAGAAAATATACTCTTCATTACTACACAAATGTATTATTTCCTAAGGTATTTACCTGCAAAGAATCTAGAAGTGCTCTGCAAACATGGAGACTGCAAACATCCCGGTACAGTAGGTGAATATTGTATCTCCAGCATAGTTTCTGAGCATGCCTCTTGCTTACTTGCACTAACAACTACATATTCAAAACAGCTTGTAACGGGAAATTATGAAAATCTGACCCCAGATGCCCTGCACAAGGCCTGGCTGAGGGGCTGGGAGTTTTCATTTCCACTTCTGTGATTAAACCCCACCAGACTACATTCCTTATGTAAATATATTTTCAAGCTGTAATGCAAGAAAATGTTATACACAGGCTCAACCTCAAAATTTATTTTAACTCTGACATGTCTTAACTCACTGTAACTGCCGTCAGATAGTTTCTTTAGGGAAATGAAGATGAGCAGAAAGACCCTTACTCAAACTTCCCATTCAAGCTCCATTCTCACAATTCAAATGAAACATAAAATAATCTAAATGAGACCAGAAGCTGGTCCTACTGATCTGTGTGAGTGCAGAAACATCTTAGTCATTGATGTTAATGCAAATGTCACCAAAAATAATAGAAAAGGGCCTTTTAGAGCACAACATGCTTTATTTTCAGCTAAACTTCGATGTCCACTTCAGAAGAAATCTCAGAGCAAGTTTCACAGGCAGACAGGACATAGCAATGAGATGACTTTTTTCCAGTTGATTCGTTCATCAGGTCTGGCTCTCCTCTTCATTTCACCTATTTCACCAGTGGCAAGGCTCTTTGCAGGTGACATAAAAAACAAGTTAAGGAAAAGAATGCCTAGATTTCCCCAAACCTGATTTCTGCCAATAGTTAGGATGCTTTTATATCAACGTGTTGTTAAGCCTAGGAAATCACAGGACAATGTATGAGGGGAAGCCAGAACAGAGAGCAGGGAGAGAACACGAGGATACCCAAAATTACAAAAATCCACTTACCTGAGGATCAGGCACTCCCATAATATAGGGATCTTCTCCTGCCATTTTAAGACCTGGAACATAAACCCATGATCAGTTCTCAGGTTTTTAATAGAAACTTGAGAAACATTAGAATCTAACTCTTTTTATTTTACTCATGATGCTATTGATTCATAAAATTCCCTTAAAATCCCTCAGGATTTGAAAGGGGCACATTAAAAACAGGACAGACTACAGGGAGGATTTTCCACTGCCTGATCCCAAGCATCTAAAAGTTACAGTAGAAGTCTTGACTTAAAGATTTATTAAAATCAGGATTTAACTTGTTTCTGTCTTTGCACTGACTGCTCTGCCACGAGACTTCAGCAAGACCATTATCACAATTTAGCAAAAGCAGAATACTGCACTTCTACATAGTAAAAAGTCTTCTGAGCATTGAGAGAACCGCAATGGTTTTCTAAATGTAAGATAAAAGATCCTCCAGAAAAAGCATCCTATATTCTTTTATTTAAACAAAAAACTAGTCTAAAATTAGTAAATGTTTTGACACCTTTATTTCCACAGGTCCACAACCACAACAACCCAGCACTGACAATGACAATCGTGGATGTACAAGATACCTAACCTTCTCCCTACAGGTCTCCATATAAATACTGAACTCCCAGTAAGTTTAGCCTGACTTATCTTTCTTGGGACAAACAGCAAGCCAGACCCTAAAAACTTTCTTAGGAATTTATTAAGCCTGTTATAACAAGATTAGTGTTACTTCCTTTCATGTAGATGCTATTGAACAATTTACAATTTTATTTATGCTGATCTTACTACAAAAGGGTCCGCAAGGGAACATATGAATATAACTTTAATGACTACTTCAAGAGACTCAAGTCTGCATGGAATCAGATGCTTTAAACAAGATTCATAACTAACAGAAGATTGAAACATGTCACTGGCCCTCATATCCCACAATCAACAAAAGCCATAGCTTCCAGCAAAGTGAAAGATGAAAACCTACAATTAAGAGAGGCAAGTGACCAGCAAACCAGTAAAGAAGAAATGAGTCACCATGTACCTTCTACAGGAGCTAGAAAGGCAAGTGTCAAAAGGAAAATCGGAACATTTGGGTGCATCTCTTCGATGGAAAAAAATTTAGCAGCACGTTCTATTGCTTCCACCCTACCCTAGTTTCTCAAGCAGCATCAGAACTCACTCTGCATCATCTCACTCTGGCAGAATTCTGTGGGAAAAGGGCATTTCTCACACCTGCCATGCTTCCCAGTCACATTTACAGTCCTGTAACACCTAACCCCGACAAAGTGGGAGAACACCTCAGAAGCAGGGATTTTGGAAAGGCTTCATTTAATGTGCTTTGATAGAACAAGTAGAATCCATACAGAAATAAACCCTGTATCTATCTGAAGCTGTCCTTCAGTTTCACTTGATCAAAATGGTTATTTTCAGACTTTTTGGAACTATATAATAAAAGCAAACCAGCAGCCAAATATGAAACAAGATGAAAGATACACTCAGAAGCAGCAGTACTACCCAACTGCTTTAGGCATATTGTAATGAATTTTGAATACTAAACACAACCTCTCTCGCCTCAAAAGCTCAAGTGTTTCTTCCTTCAGATCTTTTGTGTTCAACCCTCAACTGCAGTGTTTCAGGGAGAGGTTAAAGACTTTCTGGCTTCAATGCCAAGCCAGTTCATGACAAACTGGATGGTTTAGATGTGCAAACATATGCCTCTGTGTATGTCAACAGATGCTTGATTGTCTTTTCAGAGCCTAGGCAAATATTAACTAATCCAGCACTTTAAAATGATCCTTCTAAACAGAATCATAGAATCATTTAGGTCAGAAAAGACCTTTAAGATCAAGTTCAACCATTAATCTAATTCTCCCAAGCCCACTGCTAAACCATCTCCTCCAGCCCCCTATCTACACAACTTTCAAACACATCCAGGGAAGGCAATTCAACTGCTCAAAACACTGTCAGTTTCACTCTGTTTTGTCCTCTTTCAAAGCCAAACAAATGACAAAAAATGTTCCCAGAACATGACCTCCAAAACAGAATTTAGTTCCTTAGGATATACTCAGTTATAAAACTCCTGAGCTTTCTCTTATTACAAGAAAATGTAGGCAAATCCAGGGAGTTAACAACATCATTAAAAAACAAAGACACCTGCAGAACAACAGACCCTGGTATTAATTGGATTATTTTTAATTGGCCTCCTCTTCCCTTATTGCTTGAGTTTCTAAGCACTTTTCCTACTTGCTTTAAATTGTAAGATTAGCATCTCCCATGAGCAACTCTGTTCATTCTACTCCTTACACAAGCTGTATTTTGGGGAAGAGACTTTTTATCCAAGCTGTATTTGCTGCTATGTACCATCTTAAAGAAGTCAAGTCAAAAGTACCTCTCTCTTATTTGAAGACCACTGGGATTAAAGCTGCACACTATAATCAACCATGACAGTCTCCACCCTGGAGATTATCTGAAGTCTCTCAAATACCGAGGGACAGAACACTAAACATTGTCACTCAGTATTTTTCAGTGTAAAAACTCAAAGGTGGCTGAAGGAACGTTGCTTAGCTCCTAGCACAGCGGGAAAACATGAAACTCAGCTACCCTTGGACTAAAGCACCTGGTCGTGCCTGCTGAGGGACTCTAAGCATGTATGTGTGTGCATGATCATACGCCCATACTTGTAGTGTTCCTTTGTCACCACAACAGGTCAGTTGCCATAGTGAAAAAGGTTTAAAAAATGGAGAGAAAAAAATCTAAGAATATATATACACGTACATGGAATATGATGGGGTCGCACTGAGCAACCAAGCAAACGTAATGGTAGTTACTTTGCATTGTTACTGCTCCTTAATAAGCAAATACTACCAGGTAGGAGTAGGTGCAGTTGGAAGAACATGAGTTCATTTATTGTATTTGGAGTATTTGTTTTAAAGGGATTAGGAATTTGAAATGGAAATAATGTAATTAATGTAAGAATGTTCTCATCCAGGAACAAGAAATCTCATTTCTGTTTAACTAAATAATTGTATTTCAGGTTTCTCCCCTGCTGATCCCCAGAATCCACTGCATGTAACCACCCTGCAAAAAGCAAAGAGATGTCTCTAATCAACTTTTTTAGACCTGTAATGTTTTAATTTTATTCAGATGCTACTAGTGCAATTACTTCTGAAAACATTTTCAAACATGCCACCCAGCAGCTGCATGCCTTTTAGAAAAAAGAATGAAGTCCCGTTTTTCCTTCTAGCTTTATTCTCTTACTGAGCTAGCTAAAAACCTGAACAATATATGTAGTAGCAAATTAAGACATCCTATTCTTCTCCAAGAGGAAATAAAAATCATCTGAATGTTACCCTAAGCAGTAGAACGATGACCCATCCACCCGCCCCTAAATATTTGAGCTTTAGTATCCCAGGTCTACCCAAGTTTTAAAGTGCACCAGTGTGCTTACTGGTGAACTCCAAAGACAAACATGGCAAGCAGGTCTTTACTTTTAATCTATGTTCTCTGAATATAAATACATTTAAACAAAAATAGTTTGGAGAAATTAAGAATGAACTGTATCACTAACCTCTTTAAACCACAAGGATCTGTCTTGTAATAAAAGAATGTGATGCCAGGTGCAAAGTCCTATTAGCCAGTCATTTCTTTCAAATGTTCTACCCTTTGAGCTAACTAACCAAAAGAAAATCATAAAGCCTGATGTGCCAGGATGCCCATTATATCCACAGAAAATGAATGCAAAAGACCAACACCAGGGTACCTGCCTGCTGCTTTGTTTTACAATACAAAAGAACCAACTAATCTTTTCTAAAACTTGTCTGGTTTTCTTAAGTAGTTCAGTATAACAATTGAGCTCAGGACAGGTTAATATTTTATGAAAGAAAATTTGGTTATAGCCCAGAAAACAGGGTGGAAATGAAGGCATATCCTGTGAAACATTCGCCAAGAGTATCTGTGTTAGTGAATCACAAACTTCTCCACTCAGAATTCCTTATACTTGTGAACAGGCATCTGATGGTTTAAATAAACTTTGATGCTACAGAACATTCGTCTCTTAGTTTGAGACTTCCACATCAACTCATTCTCACCTTTGAAGGCTGGTATTCAGAAAGCAAACCTCAAGATGAAAATCTCAACTACTACACACCAGGTGATTTGACATACTGAGAGCACAGACATTCCTGCAAGCTGCTCAGCACAGTGGGCTTCTTCCCTATCTTGGTCTTCACTGGATAAATTCCTTTAACTGGACAAGAAAGTAATGAAATTCACTGTGATTGTGCTCTTAGATGGTTCATTTAGCTAATGGAAATAGCAGTAACATTTTTATACATACTATTCTAATCATGTTCTTGCTATATCAGGGCTATAAGACATCAGATAATCTGATTTCAGAGAACTCCACTTTTAAGGACTGCGTCAAGGTCTCTGTAATCCTGTCACAGCTATGAAACATTGAGGCAGAAACAGTAGCCATTGCACTGTACAGTCCTGGCAATGTGTTTAACAATCTACTGTTTACTTCTTTTAGTGGCAACTACTCATGCTTGAGCCTCATTGTTCAACTCTTTGAAAAACCTAACCAGTAGCCATATAGAGGGAATTGTTTTAGAGACCAACATTTCCAAATGGAGATGCTGGGAAATGAATTATGCAAGATGCTGGAAGCCGGACAAAAACTGCTGGGATGATTTTGGCTAGAGCACAGAGTAGGCAGCTCAGAATGAAGAAAGATACTGATCCAAGATGTTTAGTCTCAAGCCTTCACTACAGCAGTGCCTATCCAAGTCAGGATGCCGTCCACTCCTTTCAGTACCTGGCCTTTTCACCTTAGCTTTGGCCAGCTCCTCTGAACATCACCCAGCACTTCATTTCCCTTGTAACCAAGTAATTTTCGCAAATACTGGGAGCACAGCTCTGGAGCAAAAACGTCTGGTGCAGAAAATAGTCTACAGAGAACCTCAGGAAGAGGAAAAAAAAAAATCAAGTTTGATAAATACTTTCTACCTCTGCACAAAAGAGAAGGCCATAAATACACACAGGCTTAGGTCTTCTGTTGCTTCAGAAGGCACATTAATTGGGTCATGAACCTGCAGCAGTTGCACAGATAACCCTCAAATTTGAGCTGTCCACGTCCTTTCAACCACTTTGATTTTTTAAGGCTGACCAAAAGATGGTGTTCTTAAGAAAAATAAATTCCACATTTGTTTGAAACAGTGGAACAACAGTGCTGGCATTCTGAACACGCATTGTCCAAACCTGCTTAAAGCAGGTCTGTACAACTGAACTACAACTGTTGTTAGTTACCAGCACCTTCTTGTTTCAGTACTCCTGCCATTAGCGAAGCTGCTGCAGAACATAAATTTCTGGAGAGGGTGAGTAGGGAGAGGGCAAACAGACCGCCCTCCCAAATAGCAGCTAAGGAAAGTCTTAACACATAAAAGGTTTTACCATTGGTTGTTCTACTTGGATTTTGTTTCCTTAATGGCTAATTTTGAATATTTCTTCCATTGTGTCCATTTTAATGAACTAGACTGTTTCTGAAGTTCCCAGTTAATGGCTAAGACCGGACCAAATATTTACATTTATCATGAGCACTGCCTCGATGCAGTCTGGAATAACGGGAAAATGCAAGCTATCCACACACACATTTTTAATGTTAAGGTAAAAGAAAAACAGCATGCTGCAGACAAAAAAAAAAGCTGGATTATCCATAATAAGAGGTGATAAACAGATAGAATATGCTAACTACACAAAGTAAACAGAATCAAAACATTAAAGAGACATCATGCATACTTTCTCTCCCATTATTGGCATAGATCTCTACAGTGCAAACAGGAAAGAAAAAGCATTTTAAAAACCATGAGAAGTACTTACTAACTCACTTCAGTTGACAAGGAACCCCATCAAATATGATGTTTGAATGGTTTTGGGTTTTTTTAAAGGATTAAACTCAGTAATGAAACAGACTTGAAATTTGAAGTTTGCCTGTAAAGGTTAAAAGTTTTTCTGCTAATTCCAATCCTGTCTATAACTTTAGTAAGTGGCAGCATAAGAGGCTGTTTTAAGGAAACTATTGTCAATGGAAAACTCAATGCTCCATTTTCAAAAAGCAGGATACAGACGTTCTGGGGTTTTTTAGTTTCCTTCAGTTTCTACAACCTCTGAACAAGGATTTGAGTATAATTTATCAATGTATAAATCAGAAAAGATTTGTACAGAAGCATTTTTCTCCAAGATACTACCACTTCTGACTTTTTCCCCCCCACCCAAACTGCTGCAGCTGCAGTAACACCACATAACCTTAAACGACACTGTTTATTTTTCTAATATTACAACATAAATTGCCTCCCCTTGTTATTAAGTCTGCTTATTATTTCCTTTGGGTGGGACCTGGGAGTTCTGGCTGTGTGTTTTTGAAGTGAAAAAACTGTTTCAGTTAGAATTTTCAAATATTTTCAGTCATGAACAGGTGCATTATAGGACAACAGATTAAACACTACAGAGCATTTAGTAAATTAAATCAATCACAAGTATTACAGAGGTTTCAGAACTGTGACACTGAATTAATGTACACAACTATTGTAGGAAATTTAGACTGAAAAGGTATTATACCAGATGACTATTACATTTGAAGAAAAATTCATATAATGAAATAAATAATCTCTTAAAGAGCAGTTGGACTATCTGAACAGCTGCTTTTTTATCTTTACAAGCAGAATTTCTGAGGTTTTTTATTCCTTTCCCAAACATCTAGTGATCAAGAGTATGACAAGAGGAAATGCCAGGATGCTATAAACATACAGACTGTTTTTCCAGGATATCATTAGAATGAAGACAGAAAGTTTTTGTTAAAAGCAGCTTAAACTAGAGGAATAAACTATTCAAAAACACTTGTTACACATACAATGCTAAGTATACATAAAATACTGAGGTTCAACAAAGCAAAAACAACTCTATTTACACTGTTTTAGCCACGTGTGGTGGTACTTGAACTAACCTGAATATCCTGTTAAAACAGTTACCTTCCCCTACAGATTAAAAAGAATCACTGAATGACCTATAGAAATAGTTATAATAAAATTCTTACTTCAAGAGCCACACATAGCCATTTTGTAAGCCTCAAGCAGAGTGAATCATCACCATGAACCTTTTCCTTTTGGGATAGAAGAGTAACAAGCTAACCCAAGAATTCAGAAGTCCAGTTCACAAAAAGCTTCCGGAAGTCTTCCTGAAGTTACAGTCCCTCATCTCACAAACAAAAAGTGTCACAAAAGGGTGCAGAAAATGGCAAGGGCTGTTACCACTGCGTGCACAAAAGCAAGCTAAGGGTATGAGCTCAGAGCCCTTTTGTTTTCCAACAGCCAGTAGAAGTGTAAGATGACAGAAACAGACAGGTAAATAACCCTAACAAGTGTAACCAGGTAGAGCAGAATCCATTCAATCAGAACTGAGCACTTTTGCAGTTACACTCTTGGATCTCAAATCTGCAGGTACAAAGTGGTAACTAAGGCTTTTTCTTTTTTAATGAAGAAACAGTAAAACTCCTGCAGCCTCAATTCAGCAAAATTCACTGAGACTAAACTAATGAGACCCTACAACCTCTGCCCAGTTAGTTTTTTCCTTTGTGTGTTTATTTCTGTCTGTTTAAACAGAAAGAAATAATTTATAGAAGAAAACTAACAAAACTACCTCAAAACAAAAAACACCAATACCACGCAACTCACACCAACTTTGGTTTCAACACATGAGAGCAATGCAGTTTGCTTGGAGGCTACAATGAAATACAGAGGCATTTCAGTTTAGTCAATCCTGCATTTTATATGAATGAAAAACTGAAACATCTGGCACTGCTTTTCAAGAGAACATAAAAGTTGAAAGGGGAGGAAAAATGCTAGTAGTAGCAATAGTAGCTTCCACCCCCCCACACTGCCTGCCACTTCCACCTACACAAAGGATTGTACCATGAGACTAGAATGATGTGAAACATCTTTCAAGGCCTTACTTCTGAATCTGTCAACAGTGCTTTGGTAAAACATCTATACTTAAATGAAAGCCCTGAAGTAGACTCCTTGAATTATTTCTATTCCTAAAATCACATGCAAGCCTAGTGCCTGACTGACCTAAGGGCACAGTTAAAGACAATCATAACTATGATCTTATCAATGTAAAACGTCATAAGAGGTTCACAGCTTATTTAAAGGACACGAAATTACACCTTCAAATTCTAAAATACCTGTGTCAGAACCAAAAATAATCAAGACCTGGAATTTATTTTTCATTACTTGCCTGAACCATTATCTCCTCTTCATTTCGTAATAGCTGGTAGCTTGTGTCTGACAACCAAAGGAAAGCTATCCATATGTTGTTTTTTTTCTTAAACTAAGAGTTTCCATTAGTTGCTTAAGAAAACTAGTAACAAACTTCTTTAAAACAAATACTTCTGTATTTACAGTCAGCCAACAGTTACAGCACTGAAATGTGAAAAGATTTTAGCAAGTGCATCGATGAAAACACAAATTAACCAAACTCTCTAAAGACCACAGAATTTTCTTATCACTAGGTACTCCAGAAAGCAAAAAGTACATTGTCTTTTACTGTATCTTTGCATATTCAAAACAACATTTACTTCACAGGTGCTTAACTATCCAGAGAATTCTGAACTTTGTAGTCAGCATAGAGCATCTGGGTAGTAAAGACCCTTAGACCTGGAAACTTGGTTTCTGTCCCTCCGGACTCAGCAATGATAAACACAGTGGCACAAATTCCTAACTGCTCTTTTTTTCCTCTGGAGTTAGCACCTATTCATGAGGCAGTTTCATGGCATGGATAGATTTTTTTTCCCAAAAAAAAGCATCTATCAACTAGCAGTGATATTCACTTGTAAGCATCCATTACTGAATTCACATAGTGCCACCTTAATGAATTTTAAATGTATTATTAAAATGCATTTTAGAAGTTGAAGACATAGTAACTGAGAAATAGTCACATTGCTGTTTTTCAATAAACAGAGGATGACACTTTCAAATGTGCACAGAAATGAAGTATTGCTGTGTGCTCTCCACTCTCTCACCCTCCCCCAAGACTTGCTTGATCTCTCTCCCAACATGCTTTATTTCCCCTCAGCAAGATTGTCCGATTTCAAAATATACAGGACAAAACCACCACCAAGGTGCTGCCTGAACTAAGCAGACACAAGTATAAGGTCTATCAGCTTTAATACTATTTTTTACAAACATGACACAGTGACACCAAGCCATGCTTGGTTTTACGTTTACTCAAAAAGAATGCACTATGTACATGAGAGGATAATAACGTATTTTGATGGCTTTGCCTTAGACTGACGTGTCCGTTTTTGAAAAAGGGACAAAGGTTGAAAAGGGAAACACTTCTTGACTTCTGCTTATAGTTTCAGATTCAATGATTTAACTGATCTTATATGTACTACAGCAACAAGTTTCCTTGGAATCTCTGTACTCTGGGGCAGATCCTGACAGTCATATTTTGGTGTATCTGTCAGTTAAATTCTTCCACCACATAAGTTTACAGAACAGAGGATCTGCCTATGGATAGTTATGGGCTGCTTTTTCCTCTTTCGTTTTCGCACTGAAGCTGTAGTCATTTCTGATGATTACAAAACACGGCAGACTGGATGATGTCTTAGAATGACATCTTGGTTAATGCTTTCCTAGAATGGGCAGCTACTCTATATTCTGAAGTAATAACACTGTAACTGAAATACTGTGGGTATTTCTCAGCACCGACACTCTGGATGTCAATAAAACCAAAGTGCTGGATTATCAACACTGTTCTGTGAGCTCAGCAGCAGCGCTGGGGCTCCTTACAGCACGTAAAAGACATGGCAGAGAAGTCATCCACTTACGACTCTTATTTTGTCTGAACAGAATAAATCAGAAGAGGATTCCTGAAGCACAAAGCATGTCAAATACGATCGGCATTCTATAAGCATTTAAAAATTAAATAAATCCCATATTTACATTAACGAAGATTGTAAGCATTCCCAAAGAGGAAGTCGAAAGACAGCAGTCGATCCCTTGCCTACAGAGCCTTATTTTCTGCAAATTCTTACTGTCACTCGTATTTATTCGCAGGAAAATAATTAGGAGCCACGTATTCGAATGACATGGCTCAGCAGTACCCTGCGCGGTGCCAGCGGCCAAACAACTGGCAGCTCATCCTGCAACGCAGCTCAGAGCCACACTCCATTTTCTATTCACCTACGGCAGCGGTGCCTGGAGCAAAGCGACCACCCCAGCGCGGACGGGTTAAGAAGAGATTAATTGCTGGCTGAATATTCTTCTTTTTTAAGTCAAAGTTAACAGAACGAATTCATCACCTCGAGGAGAACTTTCCCATGTCGTCGCTTACTACTAAATTGCCTTTTAAAAAAGAAATTACTACCCCCTGTGCCCACAGGGCCAACAGAACGAGGGCTTTCACTTGTTTCACTTTACTTGACGGTGTCCCCGCCCTCCAACCTCCCGCAACCCCTCGAGTTCCGCCGCAGGGCAAGCAGGCCCCCAGCAAGGAGACAGCGAGCGGCGGGTCAGGACTCCCGTGATCATAGGCTCACCCTGGACAGGGCCGGCAGTGCCTCCTCTTTCTCCTTCTCCTGCTTCTTCTCGTCGCCGTCTGCCGCAGGCGGGTGCCGGCCGCGCGTCTCTCAGCGCCGCGACATGGAACCGCCGTGACGCTGCCGGCGCCGCCCGCGCGGACTTTCCCCTTCGAGCTCGCCCCGACGAGGAGGGCAGCCTCGCCGAATTCAGCCCCCACCCGCGCCGGCCGCTGCCTCCCGGCTTCCTGCCTGGAAATTCCCGCTGACGCTCCGGCAGCGCAAACGGCGGCGCGGGATGGGCGGGACTGAAGCGGGGCGGCCGTTGGGAAGCGGGAGGAGCAGCGGCGGCAGCAGCAGCTGCCTCATGGCAGACGAGTCAGAAGAAGCTATCTGTCTGGAAGAGACCTTCAAGATCAGTAAGTCCAACCTTGCACCCAGTACTGCCAGGTCACCACTGAACTATGTCCCTCACCACAAGCTCCACAATTCGTTTAAACACCTCCAGGGATGGTGACTCCAGTGCTGCGCCGGGCAGCCAAGTCCAACGTTTGATAACCCTTTTGGTGAAGAAATTCTTCCAACTGTTCAGCCTAAACCTCTACTGGTGCAGTTTACAGCCACTTCCTCTGGTCCTATCACTTATCAACAACCTCCTTTCAAGTAGTTGTAGACAGCAGTAAGGTTTCCACTCAGCCTCCTTTTCTCTAGGCTAAACAACCCCAGTTCCCTTAGCCATTACATACAAGACCTATGCTCTGGCCTTTCACAAGCCAGGGTTTTGGCAAAGGAAGTTTATGAAGTTAACCACCACCTGATGACTGAAAACAGATCTGAGCAGGGAGTGGCAGCACTATTTCCCTTGTGGATTAATGCAGTTTCTGGCAGAGCTGACCCCCACCACAGCGAACCTCTGTTAAATAGTGCCAAACATCCATAATATACAGTCTTCCAAGTTTGTAGTGCAGTATCCAAGTCTCCCAGACACACCTAACCAAGCCTGACGAAAGTAATCTAGTGCCACATTTAGTTGGCATCAATGTTATGCAAAACATTTAAGTTCCAACATCTTTGCCCTGAGTTCTAAATGTCTGGTTTGCTAAGGGGGAAGAGCATTTTGAATCAGCAGTCAGCACAGCCCACCTAATGGGTATTGGGCCAGAAAACCAGCAGCACCTGAACAGTGTCTGTAGGGAATTTTACCATGTTAAGGCCATGTGAGGTGTAACTTCACTAACAGAGTTGAATGAGACTAACAGAAGTCATCACTTACAAGAAATAAAATTAATGACTTAATGAAATTACTATTGCTTCTCTGTTGAAGCAAGAAAACTCGAGTGGATTCAAAAGAAATTGTGTTAAACAAAAAGCATACAAAAGAAATAGGGTCAAATATAAGCCACCAGTTGATTAGAACAAAACCGGTGTATTTTTATCAGACGTATTAAAACTGTAACGCTGTATAGATAATCCAGTTGTGTTCTAGAGGGAAGCATTGCTGCTGAACACCTAAAGTCTATCCAGGTAGTAGACAATTTCATCCCTGGAAAGAAAGTAGGTGAAGATGCCCCACTGTGCCCCATCTCTGGGTTGGAACAGAGAACTATTAGTATTCAGTCTGGAAAGGATTTTCACTGCCTCTTGATAAGAGAACTGAAATCCCACATAGGTTACACCTATATATGTATGAAGGGACACCCATTTCCTTTATTTGGATTGCTGCTCATGCTCAGTGATGCAGTTCTGCAAGTGTATCTCCCCCCTTCTCTTTTCAATCCGAACTAGGAATTGAGAATGACTCAGACTTTCTGAGTAAAACATGGTTTTCCTTTTTAAATGGGGGCACTTTCTGGACACTCAAGACCCTGTATCAGTCTTTTATGCAGAAGCAAGTACACTGAAGCAAGCAAGAAGAGCAAGTGAGGAGAAAATCAGGCCTCAAAGCTCTTTAAGAATGAAATCTACATGCATTTACAATGCAACAAGTTTCAAAATAAGATTCATTTGAAGGAAAGGTGCCGTGTCACAGCTAGTCAAAGGCATTCTCACAAAGCAAAACTTGTAAGAACAAGTACCAGGAAATCAGAGAAGGTGGAAAAGTTCCAAAACTTAAGGAGACTTACCTGATGCATTTATTTTAAAAGGACACATTATCAAGTGCTCAGGCTTAGCTTTTGCTGTGAAATCCTGATCAATTTCTACAAACATATAGGTTTTTTTTAAAAAAATTCTCTTGTTTATTGCATTTGAAGCATAAAATTATTTGTCTTATAACTTAACACCATTACAGAAGCATTATGTCTACTAAAACTCACAATAGTGCCAGACTGTAAAGCAGCTGGTTTGGCAAAAATACGTTCGTAGGATACTCTAGAGAAATGCATTGCTTTAAAGCACAAGCTTCGCACCTGAAGATCCAAATGAGCAATTATTTTTCTATTACTGTTTCCAACCACTAGGGAAATTACGGAGGTAATGCAGGCTCAAGTGTGCGTGATTTGCAGTGATTGAAGTGGTGCCTCTTCCCTGTGTAACACAGGTTTGCACTGTTACCGTGCAGATGCTTCAGTACTCAGACAGTCTCAGCTCACTAATGAAGAGCAGGTGATTAAGCTGAACCCAAAGGAGTAAGTGCTTGTGTTACTGAGCTGAGAAAGATGTAATCTATTATTTCTAGCTGCGCTACAGTGTCTGGAGAGGCACGCTGGAGGTAAGGCTTTCCAGTTATAGAATAACCAAGCTGTTTCACCTTTGTAAAGTTGCATATAACTTTCCTGATGTGTAAGTGCAGCCCAGGAGCTGTGTCTGTTCTCTGTTAGTCTTGCACTAGGAGCACAGGTTCCTCCCTAAGGTCAGAAATCATTGGCCTCGGTATTCTTTAATCCTGTAATAAATCCTGTTTCTCCTCAAGAACCAAATGTTATTTTTGAGAATTAAGCTGTATTCCTCCAGGTATATCTGAAAAGCAGGTAAATATCTAAGACTATCGGAGATTTTTAAAAACCTCACTTGTCACTTTAGTTAGCATGCCTGATTAGGGAAAAAATTCATTGAGGTTTCCTACTTTATTTCTTCCTTGATTCTGAGGTATTTATAGGAATTGGGATGGGATCTTTTTGTTCCGTTTGATGTAGCAGCATTGATACTAAAACAGGAAGAGATAAGGGAAAGCCTGAAATAGCTATTCTAGAGCTACTTCCTTTTAAAGCTTTCAGATGCCTGTTTTCATCAGTTTGCCAGGCCATACTATCCAAATCTCTTTGTGGTTAATCCATTTTTATTCTATAATCCAGAAATTCTAACTTAAACACTGATTTGCCTTGGACAGTAACCAACAATTGTTGTGCAATCCAGTCCTGGTAGAGGTTATCAGTGTTGAGCTAACTTTTTATGTTTGTGTTGCTGATTCTTCTGTAACTTGAATCTACTAGGGATGTAAGAGCACTTTAAAAAATTATTCCTGTTTTTAAGATAGAGCTGTTATTCTGAGACAGAGTATATGCTGGACTATAATGAAATAGATGTTAGAATCTCTATTAAAAAACAAAAGCAAACCTCTAAGTATCCAAGGAACATGTGCAAAGCCAGTCAATCTGGCCTGTAGTTAGAGCAAGGTCTAGAGTTTAATGACGCTACTGAATTCTCACACTGGAGCATCCACAAGAAATATTTTCATCATCACTGTTCTATGGTTGATGATGACCTGGCCTCAATTCATGACACGTGTCATCAGCACTCAGAAGGGCCCTGCAAAATCCAGAGCTATGTGATGTGTCCTCTAGTTATGCAGGTCATGTCCTGAACATGACTATGGCTTGCTCCCTATAGAGCTACAAATCAGAGGGGGGGATCTTGTGTTACCTTTAAAAGATTCAGACCTGGAACTATGCTAAATGACTAAGATTATGGTAGATTGGGTAGAAGCCAGAGTGGAAGTAGGAGATTTCAGTAGGTTTTATGAAGAAGAAAATAGATTTGGTAAACTTACATAGGAGAACCATGAGGCTGTAGACACAGCTGATGTGTTTAATTACTAGAGAAAGGAGCATCTGAGGGTGCACTTAATCTCCTCACTGAAATCATTCATAAAGGTACTGAAGAGCACAGGCCCCAATACTGCGCCTGGGAGGCACCACTTCTGACTGGATGCCAGCCAGATTGAACTCCATTCACTACCACTCATTGGGACCAGCCATCCAGCCAGTGTTTTATCCAGTGTTGTGTGTACTCAAGCTTTGTGCTATAAGATAACTAAAAGTAAACAAGAAAGGATGAAAGTATTATAAAAAGAGATACAGATGTGATCGTGAAGTCTTGGCTAGGGTGTTACTACAGATAAGCCCCAATCTGAGTGGCAGTGTGAGTGAACCTGCATTTCTTTGATAGCTGATACCTGTTCTGTATTTTCACTTCCAGAGTCCCACAGTTTTCTTCCATTAATAGCTGATAGGTATAGTTATGAGTCTACTTTTATCTCATCTTCCTTGAGGTAAGCCTGCCAATTAATTTAGAAAATTAATCCACATATGAATATTTACACTACTATTATTATAGCAACTTCAGCTCTGACTTTGTTTTTGTGTGTGGCTGCTCAACGCTTACTCTTAAAGTTAGCAAGACACCACTCTAGGGCATCACTTGGAAAGTGATGGAAAGAACCGAGCAGAGAACGCAATTGTATGTGTATCACTTCTGAAATGCTTAGTCTGACCTCCCTTCATTTGGGCTGTGTAATGCCAGGCTTCCTTTCTCCCTGTCTTTATTCTGGCAGATGACAGGGAGCACTTCACAGCAAATGTCTCAGTCACAAGGAAAATGGTGGTTTATGTATTATGTGTGAACTTGCTGCAAAGTAGTTGCTATCAATGGAGAGATGCCTGAGAATGGTGAGAAGATGCTTAGCTGAGTAACTCATCTGGCTTGAAGCTGTTTCATAGAAAAGATGCAGACTGCTCCCAGTGTGTTGTTTAGGCTAGTGACTACTGGCTAGTGCAGGTTTAGCAGCTGAGCTGTGTAATAGTGTATATCAGCATGTATGTGTATTCTCGGAATAGAAATGGTTATGTTTGGGAAAACTATTTATAGGCCTATTGGTAGTGTGTAGCTCTGTAACAATGTGAAGGATGCACACCTTAGAGCCAGAAGCAACTTGCTACAGCAAGTAGAGTCACAGTTAGGAGCTGTGCTTTCTGGTAATAAATCTAATAATGTACTGATTAGTTCTTCAGACTCTGGACATGGTACAGATTGTGAGTCATCTCCTCTATGTGGCTCAGCTACCTAATGCCTTGGCAGGCCACGTTGAAAGCAGAGGGGTCGGCTTTTGCCACTTGAGCTCATGACAGCAGGTTCTTGCCAGTCTACTGCATTCAATTCCCACCTACCAGTGCTGTGGTACAATTAGTATTGTACTGTGGTCGGTATCTCCCACACGAGTGGGTTGGTTGCTCTTCATAGCCTTTTGCATATCTGAATGATACATACTTCTAACTTTTATCTGATTACACCCATCCTAACCCAGTTCAGGGGCCCAGTTGTTTTCTGGAGAGGCATAAGTTGTTCCCATTACATCAGCACAGCTCTAGAGCCCTGGCAATGTTTCACTCTCTTAACTAATGCAAACAAAAGCAGCTGTTTGATTCTTGTTGTCTTTGTCATTCTGTTTGTAATAGTCACTTTCATGACATATGCGCTCAGATCAATTTATGAGGTCATTTTGGGGCAGGTGAATTAGTAGGACCAAAGTTAACACTGTAAATGAAGCAGAATATAGCTAATTTGATTTTACATTACTGCTGTTTTGTGCTATGGCAGAAATTTAAGGTCCCAGCAGAAGGAAGAAGTTGCAGACAGCTAAGCTCTTCACAAATGTATAGGGAAGATATTTCCTCTGCTGCAGACCTTTCAACATTTAACTATATAATAGAAAACAGATTAGGGAAGCACAGAGTAGGGCTCATTGCTCTTTGAGCTCATGCAGCAATTCACTGAAGTCTTCTGCTCAACCGTAGGTGAGAGTAAGTTCTGATTTCCTGATCTGTTTTCTGTTACAAGTGTTAAGCTGCTACTATAATGAGTGATCTTGTTCTTGAAATTCGAGTCCTGGAACCTCTGATATGTGGCTAGTTTTCTCTCAGGTTTTGATGAAAACTTTAAGGTTTCTTAAATGGAATTTTAAAGTATAACTGTTCAAGAGAGATCTTTTAAATGGATATATTTCTCTTTAGTCAAATCCTGTGGGTTTAAGGAACTCCACAATCAAAATTATAAATAATAATGATGAGTAGTGAGCAAACACAGATCACCTCTGTAATGGATCAAGCCTTCTAGAAATGCAAGACTATGAAAGTGTATTTGAGGGCTGTGTGAAAGACCAGTAGTCTGGTGGATTTGGGTTTTATAGAGGTTCATGTTCTCTACCTTTTGTTCTGGAACTGAAAGAGCTGCAAACTTTTTAATAGGAAAATATGCTGTACCTAAAGCTGTACATCAGTAACTGTCTAAGTGCTATCTAAGATTAGGATAGAGCCACACCAGACTGATGAACAGTAAGAGCATATGCCAAAGTGAAAAAGAGCTCTGTGATAGAGCAAGGTTTCAGGAAAAGAGAATGAGTCTGTTTCTGTTCTACACCAGAAAAGCAGTTGAGTGAGTGTGGAGGAAGCAGGGTGTTCTCATTCTAGTTTATTTTTCAGTTCCTCTCTTGATGTACTGATTAGAAGCTGAAGCCTGGGTGATAATGGGACCAGGTCTTTATTTTTTTCTCTCTCTGGCCTGTAAGAACATGGTGCAGAGGCCTTTAAGCTATAAATAAACATCCCTGTACCAAAGCCAGAACTGGTATGACCATGCAATCCTGTCACTGTTCCCAAGTACATTGTCTTGGATGCTGGCATGCTTGCAAGGCCTTACATGGTCAAGCTTATGCTTGCAAGGCTAAGGTTCCCACACAGTGCTGTAACATATTAGGGACATGTATTTGCACAGGTTCGGGGTCTCTTTGCTGCTGAGAGCTGACCTGAAAGTGCATGTGACTTTTCTCACCTGAGGGTAGGGAAATGGAATTGCAAACTCTTTAAATGTTGTTTACCTAGACGTCCAAATAAGAATATGAGACTAGTGTTTAAGCCCTTGGGTGTATTTACAACTGCTCTTCCCAGCTTTAAGCATTGTGTTGCCAACAATTGGCTGCACCCAAAGACACTCCCTTAGGTAGCAGAGTGGGAATTCAGTGCTGCTTGTATTCAGATCAACAGCAAACTTTTGTTGACCTACATGGGTGTAGGGTTGGCACCTGAGGACAGGATCCCTGCCTTCTCTACACTCTTGGAAAACATTCTGACAGTGGGCTCATGGTTGTAAATAGTAAGGCTGAGCAGCATCTGCAAATCAGTCTGAGTATTTTCTGGAAGGAAAACTTGGCTTTGCAAGCTGTATATTGATCAGAAAGGCAGTAAGATGAGGACTGTATGTGTGGTACAGGATGGGTTCAGCTGAGTCTGCTGGAGCTCTGACAGTGGAGTAAACAGGTTTGAATAGTGTTTCTGTGCTAGAAATGCTGTGCTTGTTCTAAGGATATGGTACAAAAATACCCATCAAAATGAAGATCACAAATGTGCATGTTATGAAGAATCTGAAACACTAAGAATCTCATTTTCCCCAGGGTTCTTATAAGCAGACAGTGTTGGCATATTCATCTATCGCCGTGCGTATGTGCCGCCCTCAAACAATTCTTGTGGCCCTGGGGCTCACAGCATCTTGCCTCATCCCATAAGAATACTTGAAAGAGGTGGTTGTACCATTAGAAGGAGCTTGTCTGTTATTGGATGATACTTTAGGACCTGCCTGATTCAAAAACTTGGCCGCACTCGTGTAGTACTTGCTATTTTCAAAATGTATGAACCCACTGACTTCAGCTGCAGAAGTGAGTGTTTTTAGTACCTGCAATCAGATGTCCTAACATCTAGAAAATGAGAAGCACTGACTACCTGGGAAAAGTTTGGTTTAAGTGACGTGACTAACACCACACAGGATCCCTGGCAAAGAAGAGGAGACATTACAGCTCACTTAGTCAGGATTTAGGCTGTAGCTGTGAATCTTCCAGCAGTTGCCTGCTTGTTCATTATAATCCTCCTACCTTTTGACAGGAAATTCATGGGGGCTCTGTGGAAAACAAAGAGACTCGGGTCTTCTCTAGAACAGCCCCACTATAACAACTCAGCTTGATACACATGTTCTGGAGTGGCAACTTTCATATAAAGCAAGAAAATTTTGCTGAAGTTATAAACTGAAAATAATCTCTCGATACAAAGTTCTTGTCAAGAAATAATTAGTGCTAGTAACATAATCAATTTATAATGTAGAGACAAACTTGTGGTTAGAGCAAAAGTCTCAGAATCTGGGTTGTTTGCGTCACCTTCCAGTGAAATTTCAGACAAGAGAAATTGTGATAATTTATGTTAAAATGTGGAGAAAGAGTGGTAGGAAGAGCTAAAATAAAGGTAACAGCCAGTGACCAATTCTTGTTTTGCATTGCACATAACCCTTCTGTTACTTTCCACTTTGCAAACAGATCAGTAGTGTGTCAACCAAACAAATCTCCAAATCCTGGTTTTGCTGATTTGGGTAGTAAATCACATTTACTTTGTTCCTCCACTGACATGTACTAGTATGATTCTTCTGGCTGTGAAAAAACAGCTGTGGTGTGAAGTGTTACAGCTGAATAGCTAGCACAACACAGTCTCCTGATCTGCTGATAGTTTCACTAAGCTATGCCTTTTAGAAAAGCAGCTTTAAAACCTGGAAGTAGGAAAAAATAGAGCTAGTATGTATGACTTGTTTTCCACTCTTTACCAATGTTTTGTGTGACAAAGTCACACGTGGTCTCTAGCTGAAAAAATACCAGCTCTCTGAATATGGAGCTGGAGATTTCTTTTCTAGATCAGCTTATAATCAGCACAAGTTGAAGCGGAAATGCTGAGCAGGAAGGTAAACCTTAAAACTGGAGTACTGAGCTCTAATGCCTTTTATTGATGCTTCTTATCACAATGACCTACATAAAGAGCAACCTCCTGGTAACTTTAATCCAATATGACCTGAAACCATCAGGCACTATTGCATTTTTTTTTTGAGTTTACTGACATTGAAAAATTCTCCTTGTCCTCACCCTTTCAGAAGAAAAATGTTTCAGAGATTGTTGATGTTCTCTTCCCTGCAATGTGAGGTATGTGTGTGATTCCCTATCTGTCATGCATGCAACTCTGTAAATGAGTATGCTGCAATCCCAACCTGTCAGGACCCTCATGGTTTCCTTAGAATTCCAGTAGTGTTGCTGAGACTGTGATTCCTGTCTAACAGAACTGGTCAGAGATTTCAGTAGACAAGCCTGACTGCACACAGTGCATGTCTAAACCTGTTACAGTTCTTTACCCAGCGGCCAAAACCAACCACAAGTGTTTGTTTCGTCACCTTACCCTGCTAACAGAAAAAGCAGCTATTGAGATTTATTATGTTTGTTATTAAATTCTCTTAATAGCTATGCAAAATTCCTCTTTTTCCACATATATATCAAAGCCCTATCTTCAAGAAAAAAATATTTAAAATCAGTTCTGACTCCTTTTAACTCCTGCATCTGCTTCGATGCCAAGACTGTTATAAAGGCCTGAGCTAGACTCTTGAGAAAATGTGCTATGAGCAGAATACTTTGCTGAATTCTCACTGGCCATGTCTCGAAAGGAAAGCTCCTGTCGGCTCATGTGGAAATACTTGAAAGATGCATTAAAAAACAGCTACAAAAGGAGTGGTGCATCCAGAAAAGTCACATTTTATTAATGGAGATTACCCAAAACTTATTTTTGCCCTGAAACCCACAGAATAAATAGATGCATTTCATGTTTTTAACAACTATCTGGAAAAGTATTTGACAACTTGATCAATCTCCAAAAATTCCAGGTTTGTTAATATTCATATGTCAGCTGTTTGTTAGGCAAGCACTTCTAGATGGTGAAAGCAGCTCTGGAATCTCTATACGTGCTGAAACAGACCTAAAAAAACCCAGCCTCTAGGTAGTAGCTCAGACTTCCTACATCAATCTAAACTTGTTTAATGATGAGAGGGAAGAAACACAGGAAATTCTGAGTAAGTGGAATCAATATTTATCAGTGTCTGTTTTGGCTGCACAAGAAAGGAGGCAAACTTGACACAGAACAAACAAAACAGCCCCAGTGGATTTACATCTAATCCGTTGCATTAAACAGTATCCCACACAGGCAACTGGGCACAGTACTCTGCTTGCCACTGCTTGAAGGCTTTCCACAGCCAAACAAAATGCCAAAGAATTGTAGTACAAACAATGTCATAGAGCTAAGGAAATTAGTCTTAAAATAACAGCTTTGTGAACATTAGATAGATTTCTAGAGAGAAGGAACTGTATGCTTTGGGATACCAGTAAAGGCATATTGGCCCTCAAGTCACCTAATGAAGATCTCATGACCTGATAGGAGGCTACTTCAGTCATATGACAGAGTCTGAGGAGTCCTAATGGGAGCTGAAGATTTAGCTTTCTTTGCCTGCTACAGTGTATGGTTTATTAGAAAGACAGTAATAACAGAAAATAACCTCATTTTTTTTCTTATATGTGGAATCTCTGAGACCCTTAATGACAGGAGGAGTCGAGTAAACGCATTTCTCATGTAAGGTACATGCTTTTATGTGTCTGTGCTTTGTCATTTTATTTTTTTAATATATTCAGACTAAAGGTCTGATGTGATGAGAAATCTTATGCAAAGCCTCTCCATTTCTGAAGAACTCATGTGCTTTGTGATTCTGTAGGAAGGAATGTGTTTAAGTTCCTGAGGGGTTTAGGGCTAGGCTTTGCAGAAAGAATATTAAATTGTGAGCCTGGCTCCTAGGAAAAGATAATCTCTACCTTGTGAGTATTTCTAGGCAATGTCTCAACAAGATTCATCAGAAGTGAAGAATTGACAAGTACTGTAAGCTGGTGTCCAGGGAAACCCTCAGCCTAGGAAATAAGTGGAGCAATTGAACTAAGTGAGCCTGCAGACAGAGGAGCAATATGATGCAGGCTGATGTGATAGCCTGCTTGCTGGGGCAGACAGTTAACTGACTTAAAGAGTCTTCAGAAGACTACATTATGAGTTGTCTTTAGGGTGCAAGGGTAAGGGGTCTTGGTTTTCTATATGGATAGGCTCTTAAGAAATGCTAGATAGGAACCAACTCTTGTGGTAAAGTGGGTTACCATGGCATAGAGAGGTTCCGCAGGCAAATTTAGAGTGTGACATAGAAAACCAGAAAGGAGAACCTTCATGCATTATTTTCTGCAATGTGCTTAATACCATATGCACTAGTACCAGACAGATTTGCAGAGCTAGCTTCAACATCCAGCTGAGAAAATGACATCTGAATAAAAGTTTAAAAGCTTTTGGGAAGTGACCACATAAAAAGGTCAGAGGGGCAAGTGTATACCACACCATGCCTAAGGATTCTGGTCCTCGAATTGCTTCAACTGAGGGCCCAGCCAAGTCTTTCATGGCACAGAAACTGGTGTGCATTAAGCTAACACATCTGGAGTCAGGACACTGTAGAGTATGATCTAGCATTCTAAAACTGAGCTGTAGCCAGTTGTATCACTCTTTCATAAGCTTACACAGAGAGACTCCAGAACTCTAAGAAAATGAAGGTCACAGTTTTCCTTTACAGCTCTTCCAAGTAAGATCACATTTCTCATTGGTATAAAATGAATTTTTACCATCACAGAATGTTTCAGGCTGGAACGGACCTCCAAAGATCATCTAGCCCAACTTCAGATGAGCACAATATTGTTAAGAGACCTAAAATGACTCTGTAAGATAGATTACTACTTACAGAACATGAAATACCACTGGATGGATTGTGTAATTTATTGTATAGCTCACATAGTAGAAAAGAACCCATATAGATAAAATTGGTGTTAAGCGTATAGTGTGTATGGTGCAGGGGGAAGACGTGTTAGAGCAACACACAGCTAGGCTGCAAAATTGTCAGCCTCCTCTGTTTGGCAGGGGAGGATCAACTCAAAAGGTGATTGCAAGGTTAGATCTAATAATGTCAGTGTTTTACTTATTGCAGTGATGAATAATGGAAAGAAGGGGGGAAAAAAGAGCTATGGGCAGATCAGTGCTGCCTCCAGGCCAAATTCTAAACAATTTCACTCAATAAGGTACAGGTATGCGTGTAGAGCAAGAAAAAACAGAACAGGATATAACTGCTTGTTTAGTGAACAGTGACTTTGAGAGAGAGGAATTGAAAGGTGGTATCACATAGATAAAGGTAGTCATGATGTATTTAGGTACGGGACAGGTATTGGTACATGAAATAAAGATATACAGCCTCTCTGAATGCTGATATCCTTGTGTCTGAGTCTCTCTTATCACAACAGGAATGTTCTTTGTATAACTACATGCACAATAATTCTACCTTAACCTTATTAGCCTCATTAATTAACTTCAGGCTTCATTTACATTTAGTTTGGTCTTCCTGGTTCCAGTGCTGTGGCAACTAGACTAAACTTTGACAACCCAGTAGGGAATCAACCTTGCTATTTCTGCTGTCCTCATCAGTACATACTGCTTGGATTTTGCTGCTAATCTGTGTTTCTCACTGTCTTCATCATCAGTATGGAATCATGGTCCCTAAAGCTACATTTGATGGTTTTTTAAAAAAATATCTATTTGAGCTCATGCCACTTTTCTCATATTAGTAATTATATAAAGTAGAATTATATACTTCTAAAGGAAAATCGGTACGTTACTGATTTTTAGACCCCAAAAGAAGCCTGTATAACTTATCAAAAATCCACTATAGACTGTGTTCTAGTGAAATCGCAACACACCTCCCTCACCTCCCTCCAGCATGCCCTGAAGAGCATTAGTTCTTACTTTCTCAGACACGGAGCTAGATCTAATTCTAGGGGAAGGGGATATCTTTAGTAAAGAGAACGTTTGTCATCCTAGGCAGAGCCAACCAGAAAGAGGTACCTGTAGAGCTACTGCCACCTACAGTCCTGTTGAGAAAATGCCAGCCTCACGAAAAACAACCGTAGTTTTTTCTGCATCTTACCTGTCCACTCTAGAGATCACCGCAGTATCGTGCATATATTTTCATGGAGGCTTAGGATTCACTTAAGGATCCTGAAATCCTTTTCTGAAGGAGATCTTAAGGACCACCTATTTACCTTGCCTTTGTTATATGTGAGTTGATTTTTCTTGCAGACACTAATAACTGACATAGATTCATAGAATCACAGTATCACAGTAATGATGAGGCTGGAAAAGACCTTAAAGATCATCCAGTCCAACCTAAAACCAACCAAGTAAACCTAAACATCTGACATCTAGATCATGCCACTCAGCACTTCATCCAGCCTAACCTTAAACACCTCCAGAGACGGTGACCCAACCATCTCCGTGGGCAGCCTGTTCCAAAACCGGATCACTCTTTCAGCAAAAAACCTACTGTAGCCCCCTTCAGGATCTGGAAGGCCACTATAAGACCTCCTCAGTGTCTCTTCCTCTCCAGGCTGAACAGTCCCAACTGTCTTAGCCTGTTCCTGTAGAAGAGGTGCTCCAGCCCTCTAATCATTCTCATGGCCCTCCTCTGGACACGTTCCAACAGTTCAATATCTTTCCTCTGTTGGGGGCTCCAGAATTGGATGCAGTACTCCAGATGGGGGTCTCACAAAACAAGAATAGAGGGGGAGGATCACCTTCCTTGACCTACTGGTCACACTTCTCTTCATGCAACCCAAGGATGCAGTTGGCTTTCTGGGCAGCAAACTAACATTGCTGGCTCATGTTGAATTTTTCTTCAGTTAACACTCCCCAGTCTTCCTCCTCAAGGCTGCTCTCAATCTGTTCATCACCCAGCCTGTATTTGTGCCTGAGATTGCCTCTACGCAGGTGCGGGACCTTGCAATTGGTCTTGTTGAATCTCATGAGGTTGGCACTGGCCCACCTCTCAATCCCATCCAGGTCCCTCTGGATAGCATCCCTTCCCTCCAGCGTGTCCATCACACCACACAGCTTGGTGTCATTGGCAAACTTGCTGAGTGGGCACTCAATGCCGCAATCCATTTTGCTGATCAAGATGTTAAACGACACTGGTCCCAGTACTGACCCTTGAGGGATGCTACTCATCACTGCTCTCCATAAAAAATTGTAAAACAATCCTCACTTGCTTTTCCCCATGTTATGCAGTGAATCACTTTATTAGATGCCAGATGTGGAGAGGAATCGGCTACTGCTGGTACCAGAGTGATGAAATCTGTCACACCAGCTGAGCTGAGGTGAGGTAGAAGTATGTTACAAGAAGCAGAAGCATTCCAACATGCTTGCACAAGGATCGTGGTCAGGTCTGGAGTAGCTCTTTCTGGTCTTCCTGATACTGGGGAAACAAAAAGTTAATGAAGAGATGAATGGGAGGTAAAGTCATGTTAGCTTGTGCAATAAAAACTGCAAAGAATGGGAATTTAAAACTAGTTGTTGTCCAGTTCCTTGTTGCTGCCAGTAAGGAACAGTTTTTCCTTCTTCTTTTTATTTTCCAGTGTAGGTTGGCCAGTTTTGGAAAAAATTAGTTTTAAAAAGTCAGGAAATAGCATGTCTTTTGGGAAACTACCACTCACCTTTAGGGGAAAGAAGAAAATTTAGCCCACTCAGACCAGATGAATGATGTTTTCCCCCTTGCCCTCCTCTTTAATCAGGCAGTGTGGTGAAGATGCATTCAGTTGTGGTGTTTCTGTCATTTTGTTTTGGAAGAAACACGGGCACTTTGGGCCTAGGTTTCATTGCTAATATGATTCCAAACTCAACTTTTTGCAAAGCTTGTTTTTTTCAGGCTTTAGGCCATAGTCACAGTCTGTTTAACTCCACTTGATGGTGGGATGCATAAACTGGGGGTTAGTTTTCTTCTAGCTCTAGCTTCAGCTGTTCAAAATCTCTGTTGCCAGACTATAAGCTTCTTTTCAGTGACCCAAAAATAGTAATCAGTCAAATCCAAGTCATGATTAGTCATTTAGGCTTGAATTTATTATGGGGTCATCTCAGAATCACAGAGTGTTAGGAGTTTGAAGAGATCTTGACATTTCATCTAATCCTGCCAGAGCAGGGTCACTGACAGTAGATCACATAGGAACATGTCCAGGTAGGTTCTGAATGTCTCCAGAGAAGGAGGCTCACCTCTCTGGGCAGCCTGTGCCAGTGCTCTGTCATCCACATAGTAGATATTTATGTGGAACCTCCTATGTTCCAGCTTTCACCCATTGTCCCTTGTCCTATCGTTGGACATAACTGAGAAGAGCCTGGCACTGTCCTCTTGACACTCACCTTTTATGTATTTATAAATATAAACCTCTCATTCTCATCTTTTCCAGACTGAAGAGACCCAGCTCCCTCAGCCTTTCGTCATAAGGGAGATGTTCCACTCCCTTAATCATGTTTGTGGCTCTGTGCTGGACTCTTGTCCAGCGATTACTTGTATACCTGTGTTATTTGCACGACACAAAAGACCTTACACATAACCAAAGGATACAAATTGGAAACCAAAGGGGTAAGCCAACAGGACAGTGCATAAACTCTTGTAGCAGCAGTTGCTGCTGCCATCATCTGCAGGTGAAATGTGTGCTGCAGATTTGGAACTGACTGTAGAGAAAGAAATGTAAGCAGTGAGCAGTTCCAGTCTCAATAGGGGAGGCATCTGTGCCACTGAGCTTTCATATGGCTCTGGATTTGATAGGAAGTTACACATTTAAAAAAATCGTTCTTAGCTGGGAAATTGAGATTCTTCAGGAATGGTTTCAACCTATGTCCTGTATCCTCTTTTTATGGCAATGAAGTTTGTTGTTAAGGTCCTACAGACAAACACAAGGATGATTCTGCATGGTTAGTGTGCTACAGAGATGTGGATAGCAAGGGTTCAGCTCCCAACTCTGCAACACTGCATGACATGGAGTGTGCACAACAAGGCCTTAGGGCCAGAAGGCTTAGGCACAGCTCCCATTAGACGTTAGGGAGTATTAGGTACTTGAATTTTGCTGCAGATTTGTCCCTTAATCTGCTTGTGTCTGATTATTTAATCTGAAATAAGGATAATGTTTCTCCCCTATGTTGCAGTTTGTCTTTTTTGTTTGTGTAAGCTCTTCACTCAGGTCTGTTTCTAACCAACACGTGGAGTATCAATGGACAGAAAGATAATTCACAACAATCTGTAGAAGCACTGATAATAACCACACCCAGCCATGGAAGAGAGTTAAGAGCTTTCTGTTCTAAAACACATTTATTTCACTGATGAGGAGTGGAGGGGAACTACACTAACACGCTTTTCTTGGAAAGCCGGGGTTCATTCCCACGACAAACCTTGTGGCTTGTAATGGTCTCTTACGGAGAGAGACCTATATGTTCTCTTATGTGGAAGATAGTGAAGCTGAGAATGCTTTTTGAATTTTTATGACTCCCAGTGAAAAGAAAATAATTTCAGGAGTTTGAATTTTGGTGTTTCATACTGTAGTAAGTCACTCATGATATTGCATCAGTTCTATCTAGAATCATAAGTTTTGGTCATATTTTAACATTATTTTTTGCTGAGTGGAGAGTTGGAGAGCTTAGGTCCTGCAGAAGGCTTAAAATTTGTTGGTTGGGAAAGCATCCATGTAAACATGAGTTATTTTTAATGGTATCTTCAGTGATGACATCTTCTGAGATCTGTGTCAGGACAAGACAGTATGACTTTCCTGTAGCAATCTCACAAACTCTGCATCACAGAGCCCTGTATCTGGCAGTGGCACATTGCTTACATTCTCATTTAGTTCATTAGGGTGTCCTTTGTGTGGCAATAGTTTCCACCAAAATTGTAAAATAAAATCTAAAGACCTCAAATTTAACATTTCAGGAGACTTAAACTGACAGACTTTTAATATCAATGCATCTTATATTTTTCATTAGGCACACGCTGGATGCAGCCTACAAAACAGATTAGTTATACTGGCTGTGAGGTGCATTTGTGAATTTAAGGCGTGTTCTTTCTATCTGTTGTTATGATGTCACAAAGATGAACTCTACTCAAAATGTGGAGGAAGAAAAAAAAAGCTAGAAAAAACATATCAAGATGTTAGCATTTTTTTCAAATACAGTATCTACTAAACTAGACAGTGAGTGAAGACAAGAACATTACATCCACTTACTGAAGCTTCTCAAATGTAAGCAGGTACTGAAGGCTTGGGGAAACGTGTGATCAATTTAATGTGAAATTCAACCATCAACCAGAGTGTTCTTCAATGTTCAGTCTTGGGAATTAGGTGACCAAGCCACAGTTTGACCAGTATTAAGGTTATTACATTTAAGCATGGGTTAGTTTTGCTGGGATTTTTTCCTTTTAAATACAATCAGATAAATTAATCATAAGAATTATTTTCACTGGCCTCTCATGTAATTTAGCAATTTCATGGTTTCTTCATTTGTCTCTAGGAAGCATTTTATTTTTAAAAACAAAGCCTCCAAGTGACTTGGCTGGAAATGAACTCTTTATTCAATGACCACCAATTAACATGCATGAGGCAGCAGCAGCCTACTGTACCAGCTTGTGGAGGCTGTTTTTTCCATAGATGTGTATGAAAAAGTGTGCTCTGAGCTTTCCACTTTTACAGCAACTGAATAGAATCCACTGAGTCACTACACTCCTTGGTCTACAAAGATTATGTAATTTAAGGGGACAAGCATCCTAGTCTGTACTGGTTGTCATCTTCATAGCACTGTGACCTTAACTGGTTTCTCTAAAGGCTATTGAAAGCTAATCAAGAAAATTAACGTCACATTTTCATTTGGATTCAGAACATTGCCTTGCTGTAAAGCTGTGAATGACCGCTGATGCATGGTGAGCTTTGCTCCATTGTGCCTAATTTTAATGTGGTTTTGTAGGTTCCAGGCTAGTCATGTTTCAGAGCACATAAGGGTGTACATCATAAAGAGGATTCAAATCTATCTACTCCTTCATCCCAAGTGAGCTAGTTAAGGATGAGTGTGACACACTTCCCTCCTTTAGGTGTGATTCAAAACCAAGACTTCTACAGCAGTGTAACTCGTTACAAATTCACCATGTTCAGTCACATTGACTTAGATCATGTGAAGAAATGGTCAAGAGTCTCTCTATGGCAGAATTTTATGCTGACAAACAGGCTGATGTGTGGTCCTTCATGAATATTAATGCAAAAAAAAAAATAGCTAGAATATTTAAACCAGCATAGTGTTGCAGACTTAGCTGGAGAGGTTCCTGGATTTTCTTCTTGTTTAGTTTTAGGAGACAAATTGCAGAATATATAGAATATAGAATGGGTAGAACAGAAGCCTTAGTAACTCCAGAAATGCTGAACCAAATATTACTGGATATATGGATCTTCTAGATGGGACCTTGCTCTTATTTATGAGACTCTTGGTTATCCACATACTTTCCTTTCTGAGAGATTTTCTTGTATGTTCAAAAAAGTGACAGATAAGCTAAGTCTTTTCATCTGAGGAGGGTGATTTATTTTTTTTTATATAAGCTAATAAACATATGCTAAATGCACAAAATCACACCAGGACATCACCTTTTCTTTCATTTATTTCCTGCATAGGACTAAAGCCGACTACTTGAAATATTTACTCACTGTCTGTAAGTTTTCACAGTAGGGTGCATCACCCCAAAACACTTCAGTAATAGTGCAATTCCAAGCTGAATGCTATCAAGTGAAGAACTCATGGTACTAAGCTGTTGCTGGCATTTTCTCTTGGCAAAATACTATCAGCACAATGCTGGGGAATAGGGGCTCCCTTGGAACTTCAGTCTGAAGTTCATTCAGTCATCTGAATGCATGTTGAAGAGATGGCTGCAACTGCTCCTGTTTTATTAAGAGTCTGTCCCCCCCCTCAATATTCTGACTTTCTGTGACACTGTAGACTGATACAGGACTTGTTGGAAGTTAGAAGTTAGAGCTTGAAACAAATAAACCTGAACTGGCTGGTTGTGAAATGCAGTATCTCACGTTCCTACTTTATAAGCAGCTCAGCACTCTGCATAGCAGTAGGCTGTTGGAGGGTAAGATAAATTG
This sequence comes from Upupa epops, assembly GCA_013397515.1. Taxonomy (NCBI): domain Eukaryota; kingdom Metazoa; phylum Chordata; class Aves; order Bucerotiformes; family Upupidae; genus Upupa; species Upupa epops. The sequence continues at coordinate 823,425 of VZRI01009411.1, read as the reverse complement.
CTGAAGTGTGGAACTGCTGTAGTTATCTCATCATGGCTTCATATCAGTCAGAGCCCTCTGTGCCTGCTCACAACTGCCTTCTAGACACTGAGAGGCCAGAATCTGGAGGCTGTATGGGATGACTTAGAAAAGTCTGTGCTGATGTTAGTGGGTTTCTGTGTGTTTGTGTCATTTTTTTTATCTATAAGTGCAGCTACCATCCGTGAATCAAATGGGCTTTTTGGGTTTGTTTTAGTTAATTTTTGGGAGTAGGAATTGGTCTTGCTCTGTCCAGCTTCCAGTACAATGGGATCCTACTTTGGGGTTTACATCCTTCTGTCAGAGGGCAATAGTCTGAAGTAAGGCAAATCCAGTCACAAAGTGAAAAACAGTGTATGTTTTGTTAGTACTATTGAAAACTGATGATCAGCTGAACTGTGAGTGAACTTTCTGCCATCAGGCTGTGACTGCAATTATTTTTGGTTTTCAAGCCTGGTGCAGCCAGGGCTGTGTTGAACTGTCATACAATGGAAAAACATTCAACATATTAAAAGCAAAAGTATTGCATGAAACATTCCCCAGCTATCTTTAGCTGACCTAATTATTTCAGTAAACTTCTTCCATGCTGACAGGGAAGTTTTATAGGGAATTTGTGTCAGGAAAATGCATGCTTTTTTTTTTTAATGTAACTGTTTTTGTTTCAGTAAAGCATTTGACACTGTCTCCCATGATATACTTCTGGCAAAGATGGCAGCAAAGGGCTTTGGCAGGAATATTCTATGCTGGGTCAGGAACTGGTTGGATGTATGAGCCCAGAGAGTGGTGGTAAATGGTGTCGCATCTGGTTGATGACCCGTTACTAGTGGTGTCCCCCAAGGGTCGGTGTTAGATCTGGTCCAGTTCAACATCTTCATTGATGATATTGATGATGGGCTGGAATCCATCATGAGCAAATTTGCAGATGACACCAAGCTTGGAGCCCGTGTTGATCTGTTGGAGGGTAGGAGGGCCCTGCAGAGGGACTTGGACACACAGGAGAGGTGGGCAGACTCTAATAGGATGACTTTAACAAGTCTGTCGGGTTATGCATTTTGGTTATAACAACCCCAGGCAGAACTCTAGGCTGGGAACGGAGATCTTAGAGAGCACTCAGGTAGAAAGAGACTTGGGGATACTGGTGGACAGTAAACTTAGCATGAGTCAACAATGTGCACAGGCGGCCAAGAGGGCTAATGGCATCCTGGCCTGTATCAGGAATGCTGTGGCCAGCAGGGAGAGGGAGGTTATCCTCCCCCTGTATTTGGCACTGGTTAGACCACACCTGGAGTATTGTGTTCAGTTCTGGGCCCCTCAATTTAGGAAGGATGTTGATGTGCTGGAACGAGTCCATAGAAGAACAACTAGAATGGTAAAGGGCCTGGAAGGTAAGCCCTATGGGGAGAGACTGATGGAGCTGGGTCTGTTTAGCCTGGAAAAGAGGAGGCTCAGGGTTGACCTTATCGCTGTCTATAAGTACCTAAAAGGTGGTTGTAGTCAGGCAGGGGTCGGTCTTTTCTTCAGGACAAGGGGTCATAGTCTTAAGCTCCATCAGGAGAGGTTTAGACTTGACATTAGGAAAGGGTTTTCACTGAAAGAGTGATCCAGTTTTGCAACGGGCTGCCCATGGAGGTGGTTGGGTCACCGTCCCTGGAGGTGTTCAGTGTTAGACTGGATGAAGTGCTGAGTGGCATGATCTAGATGTCAGATGTTAGGTTTACTTGGTTGGTTTTAGGTTGGACTGGATGATCTTTAAGTCCAGCCTCATCATTACTGTGATACTGAGTGATACTGTGTAATGCAAATCTAATTACTCCATTGGACACCTCTCATGCTTAGCAAGTCCTCAGCCAAAGATGACTGTTTAGCAGCAGTAACTCTTTGATTGGATGTAATACAGACAAACTATTAGTGCTGCTTGAGTTAGAAGGCTTCCAGGTGTAATGCCACCACTATGATAGAACTGTGATTTGGGGATACTCCATTTCCTTGAGGAAAGTCTGTTTATTATTCAAGCTGTTAGAGTTCCTAACTGTGTGCCTCGCAGGATGTTAGGTGGCTTTGTCACTGAATTTTCTGTTCATTTCCAAAGCTAGATCAAGTTAGGCGTGTCTGAAACATGAAGAAGTAGAAGTCTTGAGGGGAGAGAATTGGTTGTAGCAGAAATAAACAAGTCAAGAATTCTCTCTCTTCTGTTGCAACTTTTGTGATCCTATTTTCTAGGCTGAAGAAGAGCATCTCTTTCCTTCCCCAGGGTAAAGAACATATAAAACTTCAAAGCTGTCAAAGCAGGACTATCAGAAATTGTGACCCAGGATTTTAAATGTAGGGCAGTGGCTTTAGCAATATGGTTTAAGGCTCAATCCTTGGACTTGGGGAAACAGGTAATAAAGAGAAGCTATGTAGCTAAGCTGTTAGGTAATTGAAACTTAAGTAAACCATGGATATAGTTTGGAAAGTTCTGTACCATAATTGCAACTGTTCTGTCAACTGGAGAAATCAACTAATTCACTCTGTCTGATCATTTAGTTCTCTACTGGCATCTAGCCGTTGATCTGATAATTTTTAAGTAGCCATTCTGTAATTAAAGACAATGATGTTTGCAATAACTGTAGAGGGAAGGAATGAAAAAAAAAAAAGCTTTATTGTGTTCGCAAGCAAGTCCACTGTGACCAATAAAATCAGCACAGCCTGACCCTTCAGCGTAGGAACAGTGCTGGGGTATAAGGTGTTTGATTTCTCTCTCTTGCTGTCAGTATAGAAAAAACACCAATTTGCTTATTTGGTCACAGCTGCCTGCTTTTATTTTGTAGCTAGTGGTCTACTTTGCTAACAATAATAAGTAGTTATTCCTTACATGCCATATATAACGTGTAAGCCTAGCATTAGCTTCATCAGGTACAAAAAAATCCCCCATCTCCTCAGTGTGTTATGACTCTGAAGGTAAACTTTCACAAAGGTTTCACTGAGCATAGCTGCAGTGACAGAATGGCTGATGTGAGCACAAGTGTGATGTGCTGCACTCTTGCTGAAGCCAGCAAAGCTGTATAGCACAGTAGATACCTCTACTTGAAAATCCAGAAGCAAAATGTTAGGTTAATTTGCCTGAACCTGGAAGGAGCGCTTTAGGAATGTTTTTCTTTATCCATTAAGTGTTTCTGAAAGCTATGCTTACACAAGCTGTAAATGATCTCCCAATAACTGGGAGACAATCATGTCATGGATGAGGGAGTCATAGACTGGAGCCCATGCACACAAGCCCTGGCACAAATTTATTGGCTTCAGGAACAAGGAGCATAGCTTAATTATACTTGTGACATGGTAGATTTGGTCAGCTTGTGTTGTCAGTTTGGTTTCAGTGTCACAACTGGAGATAGAGGATTGAAGCAGCCACAGAAGAGAGGTGATGGTGTGAAGTAGAAACCCTGTTTGGGTTGGAAAAGGGTGTGGAAGAGGAATTGGAAAGGGAAAGGAGGTGGATTAAAGAAAACGGTACCAGGGAACTGGACAGCACAGCATGCTGCCTAATTTCTCAAGTCTTCACAACAAAGCTGAAATGCCTGCTTTATACTGCTGAAATAATTCTCTTCTCTCAAAGTTGCTCTGTGTGTGCAGAGAAATCCACAATAGAGACAGCCAAGTTTTCAGTTGTCCAAACAAATAAAGTTTCAAATTGTCCTTTTAACAGCATGTTTTTTATAAAACACCCAGCACAGTCAGACTACATGACTAAAACCAAACATACAGTCAGGCAAAAAGCCAGAGAACGAGCTACAGTTCTGGTTTATCAAGAACAACAATACTTGTATCAGAGCAGAGGGAACTGAAATGCTCTAGCACTTGGACACGAGCTAATTAGTAGCTCCTTAATAAGCACTTGGTGAAAGGCTGATGTACTGGGTGTTCCTGGTAAAGTGACTGCAAGACACACCGTTGGCGTGGCAGAAACTCAGACCTGAGTTTGTATCTGAAGTCTCTCATTAGGCCTTTAGTTCCTTAACAAATGCAGTTGCCTCTGTCTCTACTTTATGCTTGCACTCTCCTGCATTCTTAGCTGTGTCTAACACGGGGATAAAGTGATAATGCAAAGGCCTGGATTCCTCTAGTTGTCCCTCCTCGAGAAATTTTAGAAGTACAGATTTTCTCACTAACACACTGGTGTAAGTTGCTGGTTGTGTGCTGCACACACACATTTAAAGCCTGAATTTGGGACACCACAGTATAAGAAGGACATTAAGGTGCTGGAGTGTGTCCAGAGAAGGGCAATGAGGCTGGTTTGATGTCTGGAAAACAAGCCCTATGAAGAGTGGCTAAGGGAACTGGGGCTATTTAGAGGAGTCTGAGAGGAGACCTTATTGCTCTCTACAGCCACCTAAAAGGAGGTTGTAGTGAGGCTGGTGCTGGTCTCTCCCCCAAAATTACTAGTGATAGGATGAGAGGAAACAGCCTCGAGTTGTGTCAGGGGAGGTTTAGGTTGGATCTTTGGAAGGAGTTCTTTACTGAGNCCAATTTGCTTATTTGGTCCCAGCTGCCTGCTTTTATTTTGTAGCTAGTGGTCTACTTTGCTAACAATAATAAGTAGTTATTCCTTACATGCCATATATAACATGTAAGCCTAGCATTAGCTTCATCAGGTACAAAAAAATCCCCCATCTCCTCAGTGTGTTATNCCAATTTGCTTATTTGGTCCCAGCTGCCTGCTTTTATTTTGTAGCTAGTGGTCTACTTTGCTAACAATAATAAGTAGTTATTCCTTACATGCCATATATAACGTGTAAGCCTAGCATTAGCTTCATCAGGTACAAAAAAATCCCCCATCTCCTCAGTGTGTTATGACTCTGAAGGTAAACTTTCACAAAGGTTTCACTGAGCATAGCTGCAGTGACAGAATGGCTGATGTGAGCACAAGTGTGATGTGCTGCACTCTTGCTGAAGCCAGCAAAGCTGTATAGCACAGTAGATACCTCTACTTGAAAATCCAGAAGCAAAATGTTAGGTTAATTTGCCTGAACCTGGAAGGAGCGCTTTAGGAATGTTTTTCTTTATCCATTAAGTGTTTCTGAAAGCTATGCTTACACAAGCTGTAAATGATCTCCCAATAACTGGGAGACAATCATGTCATGGATGAGGGAGTCATAGACTGGAGCCCATGCACACAAGCCCTGGCACAAATTTATTGGCTTCAGGAACAAGGAGCATAGCTTAATTATACTTGTGACATGGTAGATTTGGTCAGCTTGTGTTGTCAGTTTGGTTTCAGTGTCACAACTGGAGATAGAGGATTGAAGCAGCCACAGAAGAGAGGTGATGGTGTGAAGTAGAAACCCTGTTTGGGTTGGAAAAGGGTGTGGAAGAGGAATTGGAAAGGGAAAGGAGGTGGATTAAAGAAAACGGTACCAGGGAACTGGACAGCACAGCATGCTGCCTAATTTCTCAAGTCTTCACAACAAAGCTGAAATGCCTGCTTTATACTGCTGAAATAATTCTCTTCTCTCAAAGTTGCTCTGTGTGTGCAGAGAAATCCACAATAGAGACAGCCAAGTTTTCAGTTGTCCAAACAAATAAAGTTTCAAATTGTCCTTTTAACAGCATGTTTTTTATAAAACACCCAGCACAGTCAGACTACATGACTAAAACCAAACATACAGTCAGGCAAAAAGCCAGAGAACGAGCTACAGTTCTGGTTTATCAAGAACAACAATACTTGTATCAGAGCAGAGGGAACTGAAATGCTCTAGCACTTGGACACGAGCTAATTAGTAGCTCCTTAATAAGCACTTGGTGAAAGGCTGATGTACTGGGTGTTCCTGGTAAAGTGACTGCAAGACACACCGTTGGCGTGGCAGAAACTCAGACCTGAGTTTGTATCTGAAGTCTCTCATTAGGCCTTTAGTTCCTTAACAAATGCAGTTGCCTCTGTCTCTACTTTATGCTTGCACTCTCCTGCATTCTTAGCTGTGTCTAACACGGGGATAAAGTGATAATGCAAAGGCCTGGATTCCTCTAGTTGTCCCTCCTCGAGAAATTTTAGAAGTACAGATTTTCTCACTAACACACTGGTGTAAGTTGCTGGTTGTGTGCTGCACACACACATTTAAAGCCTGAATTTGGGACACCACAGTATAAGAAGGACATTAAGGTGCTGGAGTGTGTCCAGAGAAGGGCAATGAGGCTGGTTTGATGTCTGGAAAACAAGCCCTATGAAGAGTGGCTAAGGGAACTGGGGCTATTTAGAGGAGTCTGAGAGGAGACCTTATTGCTCCCTACAGCCACCTAAAAGGAGGTTGTAGTGAGGCTGGTGCTGGTCTCTCCCCCAAAATTACTAGTGATAGGATGAGAGGAAACAGCCTCGAGTTGTGTCAGGGGAGGTTTAGGTTGGATCTTTGGAAGGAGTTCTTTACTGAGAGAGTGGTTGGGCACTGGAACAGACTGACAGGGAGGTGGTGGAGTTACTATTCCTGGAGGTGTTTAAAAAATTAGTAGATAGAGCACTTGAGGTCTTGGTGTAGTGGTTAGGGAAATCTTGGGATGAAGACTGGACTTGTTGATCCTGGAGGTCTTTTCCAGCCATGATGATGCTATGATGATTTAAAAGCAGCCCTATAGACTCTACTGAAAATAAACAAATGCTCTACTCACACTTGGAGGATTTTTATCTAAGTTTAAATTATGGTTACTCTCTAAGTGAATTGAAACTCTGACATGTCTAACCCCAATGTAAAAACCAAAAATCTATTAGCTTGTTGCCCAGCATGTGTTAAATAACTGGTTTTAGTGTACTTAACAGCATAAAAAGATGAACTAACATTTGGTGTCTACACTGTGAAAAAAAGTAGCTTTGCCAGGAGGTACTTTTCACTGTAATCGTAGACTTTCTTCATTTACTTCCATAAGAAATTGTCAGGTTTATAAATTATTTAATCCATGTTTGACAAACTCTGACATGAAGATGCATCAAATATCTCCATTGGTAAAAGGCTTACCTGATTGTTATACGAAGTGGCTTTGCATACCTAAGGACTAATACTACAAATCCTAGCGATATGCATGTATTTACCCTGGATTCTTTTACAGTTCTGTCCCTTGTGCAGTTCTATGCTCCTAAAGTAGCTTTAAAGTACCATATGGTATTGTAACTGATCTCCACTTGGAGAGATCACAGATCACAGCTCTTTGAGTATGTCCATCCAGCCAATTCCTTATCCATTGAGCAGTTCATCTGTGAAATCCATCTCTTTATTTTAGAGACAAGCATGTCATGTGGGACAGTGCTTTGCATGAGTCTAGGTAGACGGACATTTGTTACTCTTCCCTTAACCACCAATGCTATATTCCTGTCATAGGAAGTCACAAGACATGAGGTTTAGGTTGGATGTTAGGAAACCCTTCCTCATGGAAAGGGTGATCCGACACTGAAATGGACTACCCAGGAAGGTGGTGGAGTCCCCATCCAATGGAGAGGTTTAAGAAAACATTGGACATGACACTTAGTGCCATGGTCTAGGTTGTGGTGATTATAGGTCATAGGTTGGACTTGATGATCTTATAGGTCTTTTTCAGCCTCAATAATTCTGTGATTTTGTCTCAGATAAATAATTTGGAAGTGTTTTAGTTATTTAACACAGTCTTTATTGAGTGTTGACAGTCTTCACAGTTAGCGTAAGGTTATTTATTTTTTGAATCTTTTAACAGGAAATGAAAATATTTTCCTTCTTCAATTTAGCATTATGACTGATCACCCCCTCTCTTCTTCCAGTTTGTGTATGAGGACCATATCCTTACCAGGTATTTCATAAACCAGGAGTTAAATTCTAGTGGTCTATTAAAAAGACCAAAAATCAAGTTGTGTACATGTACAGCCTTTGCCTGGCAACATTAAAGTCACAACTGCATATGAGCAAGGCCAGTGCAGGGGTTAGCCACTGCTCTTTTCCATCATGAGGCTGATGCTCCTTTCTCATATTTGTAACAGCCATCAAAATGTCTCAGAGAAGTCTAATCTTATTTTTAAGAAATAAAGACAATCACTTCCAACTTTCAGCATGCTGGGCAGAAAAGTCATAACAAAGTATGGAGAAGAAGCTGCAGACAAGTGACCCAGGAAGAGCTGCTCTTGAATGACCTCTCTAGTGTTCTGTTCCTCGGCTTTCGTCAAGGGGGGTGGTGTAAGGTACTAAGAACAACCTATTACACTAGATGCGTTTTCCTCCGCCCCTTGCAATGTCAAGACAAGGAGGTTTTGTTCAAATTTCAAACACACTCATATTACTTACTACCAAATCCAGTGAAGGACAGAGAGGGGGAAGGTTTGTTTTATAAACAGTGAGGAGAATAGTGAGTCTGAGAAGATGGAAGTATTGAGATGCAAGTATTTAAGTAGTTTCAAAATGTACTAGCTGACACTGTGATGGAATCTCTCCTCCATCAACAAAGGTACGTGCATTCATCATTAAATTACCTGAATTTTATTTATGTTACTTGCAATCATCTAGATAGGTATATGCAAATCAATGTTGAATTTGTGTTGTGTACTTTTAATAACTGAACTATAATTCAAGACTAATTTTTTCATAACCACAGAAAATCTTAAAATTTTAAGGACAAAAAATGATGAAGTGCCAAAGGAACCCTCATACAGAGTGAAGAATGTGAGATGTTGCATGGCACTTCAAGGGTTTAGGCCTTAGATTCCTAAAATGTCACAGAATGGGTAATTTTACAATGCAAAACTCGTGTTGTCAGGTGTTAGTGGTGAATGCTTTCCCTGCAAAAGAAATCAGCTAAAAGTTTGATACAGTTAGGGAGGGGTCATCTCCTACTACAGTTAAATAATGTGTTTCTAGAAATAGGAGATACTAATGCTTCTGCCATAATATTGTGAACTGGTGTTTAACTTTGCTTATTCGCTCACAAGCCACTAAATGACAGCATGTCTTTAAATAACTGGATTTTCTGTGTCCAGAGGTGAATTTACTTAAAATACCAAAACCAACCAACCAAAAAAGTCTTGGCAAAGTGCTTAACATCTTTATCAAATTTGAGCTCACCCCTTCTGCTTCTCTTGTTTAGGAATTTAATCCTAAACACAGCCTTGCCCTTGTTAAATAGTGTTTGCACAAGACCTGTTTTTATAGAACAGCAGGGAATGGAGAGCAATAAGAGTTACAAAAGTGGGTTCCATGCACTTGTTTGCATTTCCATCATTGAACTTTACTATTTGCAAGTCCCCCAGTCTGTAAAAACTAATGTAGTATTTCCTTCACCCACAGATTTGGGGAAGATGAGCTAGTTAAATGCAGAGCTCTTGGGATGAAGGTCACACTTGAAGTGCCTATTGCTATTAAACTATTGCTTCAGATGCCCTTTAGGAAGGACTGAGGCTGTGTTTACTTACAGGGGTTAGATGGTGAATCTTTCTTTCTAAAGAATCTCAGTTAACTGTCAGCGACTGTTAGGAATCTCAACAACTGTGTGGCATCAAGCAGGAGACTGATAGTTATTTGCTTAAGAAATTTTCTCAGACGTTGTGCTGTGCTCTTCTATCAAGTGGTGGGCTATACTCACCCCCCAAAATGAACCAATTCTAGGGCATTTGTTTGTTTAATAGGTATCTGCATGTGATCACAAAGTTTTTTCAGTTCTTAAAATGTTCATGTGCTGAAAATAAGGATTACTTCTGAATAGCTTTACAAGTTGTTCCTGTTGATGTGTGTTAACTGCTGTACAGGCATATACAGAGAGGCCATTTCTTCATCTGTGGTAATTTATTCTCTGCTTCTACAGCCTAGAGCTTGGAAAAATGCTGTGTCCACATATTTGCCTCATCAGCTCACAAAAACCAGGTGACAAGCTGACCTGAACTCTTTTGCCTCTGTTGGGTTTGCTTTAGAGGACACCTTTTGTATGCCAAGCAAATAGACTGTGAGACTCCCTTAATTTTTGACTTGTAAATTGTGATTCTGTTTCACAAGAGCTATTACTCTGTGATTTATACCAGAAAAGCACAAATTGACTCAAAGAACTTAACACAATGTACTTTAGTCTTCAAAGACATTCAAAAGTGTTAATTGACTATAAATCCTCTACAGCATTTTAGGTGATAAGAAACCAACCTGTGAATTGAGCAGTAAAATTACTAAACACTTCTGCAGTTTCCTTAATGGTATGGAACCAGTGCACTGATTTCTTTTACGAATTCAAATCTGTAACTTGTTTTATCCCTAAGTTGCTCAGGAAGCATTGTCTGCCACATGTTCGTACTGTGTTATCCTATAGCCATTTTAACACTACCTTTTCCACAACTGATAATAGTAAATATGCGTTGGAAAGTTGGGATGGTTTTTGTTTGTTTGAGGAATTTTCCTCACTTTTTTAAACTTTTTAAGGTTTGCTTTACTCATTTCCATGTTTGAGTTGTAAACAAAGGCTATGGTTCTGCGGAGGTTTTCTAGTATTCTGATAAGTTAACATGCAGCTTCCAAAGGATATGTTTTAGTCATAGAATCTTCCTGGCTTTGCAAACTCATGACTTCTTTTGGTTTAGAAATCAGTGCTTTTGTACACTCATGACTTCAACCTTAGCCTTCTGCGCACGTTGTATATGAGGACTACATTGATCCATGCTGCTTCTGAAAATGTGGAGAACATTGAGAACACAAAGAGCTTACTGTTTCATTGAATTTTGTGTATTTTCCTTTAAGGCACAAGCATTCTAAAAACACTTGAGGTACTTAATTTACTGATAGCTTCCAGATTCCTAAGATCACTTTTAAAAAATTTGCTATTTACTATAGCACTGAGTATAATCTTTCTTTACTAGATTTTTCAGACACCAGGTTGCAAGTGCTGTGCATAGTCTATGGGTGTCTTTGTAGTCCTGGCTAGTTATGTTAAAAATATGTATTATTTAATAATACAAATTATTCAGTAGCACAATATTCTAAACACCTCTTGTTTACACTTATGCAAAACCATATTTTGTGAAATAAGCATGGAAATGCCTTTCACTGTTGTGTCAACTAAGTCCATAATAACTCATACATGTGGTGCTTCAGATTTTAATAGCCTCAAGATGCAACAGAAACTGCCTTTGGCTGATCTATTGTACTCCTTCTGTGTATGGTATTAGAAGCTTCACTGTGTCACGTATGAAATCCAGACTTGGTAAAGTTTTCTGCAGGCCACCTCATACCTAAGCATTATACCTGTATGCAAGGGTTCACAGGCTTTTCTCTTCCATTTATAAAGTTCTGTCTGATGCACCTGAATGTTTTAATTATTAATATGAATATTAAATCCTGCTTAAATCCCATTTAGTTCTTAAATAGCCCTGAAGGCATACTGTAGCTGTATTCTACAGTATATTTATGAGTTGTCAGCATGTTAGAAAACCTATTTTCTACTACTTTTTAACAAGTTTTCATGCCAGGCAGAGCTACAAATACTAACAAGTTTTCAAAAGCACAAAGAGTTGAAAAGCTATCGTGAATGGCATGCACTGCCAATGCTCCATTGTGATAATGCTGTTGGTCTTGCAATGCGATGATACAAAACACCTCTGAAACCTTGTTAACGGCTTTGTAACCTGCAGATATCTGCAATCAGGATGTGCTCAGGATGGGGCTAAAGTTGAGATGCTTTCATGTGTCAGTAATAACCCTCAAACGACTGAACTAATATGTGACTGGAGTTGTATCTCCAATTTAAAAACATTTGTCATTTGGGGGCTATTGTTTTAATAGATTAAAGCGCCACACTGCTGAGTATGTCCTGAATTTATCCTTTGTACGTTGACAGCGCTTAAGAACTCATGCAGGCTTTGGAGGACTGTCTGTTAATTGGAACTTTAAAAGATGTCAGTGTTAAGCAAGTGTGTAGGAGGGACTGATTCTGTATGAAAACCCACTGCATCCCAAGCTAGGAAAGTGTTAGCAGCTACTGTGGTTTTCCTCTGACATAAAGTGTCTTCAAGCATCTTGTTTCTCTGTTCACATTACTAGTTGAAAAATTAAGCTGGGTTCAGTGCACATTTGTCAATCCCAGTGTTTTCATGTGTTTCAGAAAGAATTCGCTTATTCAAACAAGTTTAGCATATGTATTTTCAAGAAACAAAGGCAGGCACTGATGTATTCAAGGCTGCTGATCTAGAAAAGTGTCCAGAATAATGTTTTTCTTTCCAAATGGGAGTTGGTAAGGCTGTTCTGGTCCCTTCCCAGAAACGTTGCTTACTTTTTTCACCCTGCTGGATTATGAGGAGAAAAACCTAAATGACTGTAGCAGCTGGTTTAGCATTGCTGTCTCACAGGGTTCATCTTGATCCCTGCAGACTCCAGGCTGTAAAATACAACGCCAGCTTGTTGTGTCTCAGATGTCCTGCTGACACTACTCCACTTATCTAATCGTACTAATATTGACATATGACTGCTTCTCCTTTATTCTCTGCTAACCCTTGTTCTTTAGATACATACAATTCAGTGCAAACATGTCAAAATAATTCAAGTTGGTAGCTTTCAGTTATATACTGATCCTCCCCTGGAATACTCTGGTGGATTTAAAGGTCATCAATAGGTAAGAGGTCACTACTAGGCATGTTCCTACAAAACACCAATTGTTTCATTGGTGATTTTAAGACTTAAAGGTTGGTTTTGATCTAATTTTAGAACAATGGAAAATGTAAAGTTCAAAGAGTGTTTGCAAGACTTGGGGAGAATAGCTGAATTTTCCCACTTTTAACTTGAACATGTAAAATTTATTTTTTATAATGGTGTAATGTTCAAAATAAGGCTACCTGAAAAAAGAACTCAAAACTGATGACTTCCCTTTTCTTAAAAAACAAAGTTTAACTGATAAGAATGTGTAGCGTCTTGTGATTTTTCTATTTTTTTTTTAATTGAAAAAATAAATCTATTTTTTTTTTCCCAGAAAACTACTCTTCTGGAAAGGATCATTTCAGTAATGTGAAGTAATGTGAGCAGCAATCTTGTTCTCAGCAACTACTACCTTTTAAGAGGGTTTATGACTTCCTATCTCTCTGCACACCTATCTTGAGAGCTTTGTGCCATGACTCACAGTTACTCCAGGCTGGCTCAGCTCTTCAGGCTCTCTCTCGCTTGATAATATTTGAAGCCATAACCCCACAGCTACTGGATTTGTAAGTCAGAAGCCTGTTTATCAAATGAAAATTAGAGATGAACCTAGGCCAAATCTTTAGATTCATAACAACTTAAAGCTTTGACAGTAGAAAAGAACTCTAAATAATCTTGACCCTACGGTAATAAGGTGGGGACAGATAATTCCACTTTATAATTATTTTATTAAGCTTAATTTTTCTAATGAACAGCTATGAAATGAAGTTAATTTCATCTGCATGTCTCTATTAAAGATAACCCTTACTCTTCTTGTGGTTGATGATCCTTAAATATCTCTACCAGTACTCAAAAATGTAAGCAGTGAAGATTTTAATGTGATTATTTTATAAAAGAGATTTTGTTTTTAAAGAAACTTGTGTAAACAGCATTAAGTCTTACGAAGCAAGTAGATCACATTTCTTAACAGAAACAGGCTATCTTATAGTTTCACACAGAGACAGAAAGAGCAAGCTGAAGAACAGGCTAGTGGAGGGTTGTAGAACAAGTAATACCTCTTGCTTGGTGAAATCTATTGCATAACATTAACCTTTTGTGGGAGCCAGTGTTCCCAGGATAATAAACAATACACAAGTGGTACCGATAGCACAGCCTCAATGAAGGAACCATCTATGATTAATTTACCATAACTATACCATTATACCTTTCATCCCTTGAGGTCCACATCATGCCCTTAAAACTTGTAATTCACTATAAAAATTACAGGTGCAGCGTCTTTTGTAAATCTTGAGATCCCTCTTTTCCCTTTAAATGTTTTACCATACCAGTATGAGGTATTTTGGCCAATGTTCCCTAAAGGAAAGATTCTTTTAAATTCGGTAATTTCAATTTTTACAGTATACATTTCAATTTTTACAGTGCTGTTCTATGAAGCCAAGCTTTCAAAAATGAGTGAAGACCTGCAGATTTAGGAGATTCAGGCTTTTTTTATCTTAAGATTTATAAGGCAAACCTTATGTTGTTTTTATTTGGCTTTTATGGTTTTCAGTCTTCCTAGTACCCTTTGTGTTCCTAGAGCTGTAATGCTGGAATTCCTTTTCAGTATTTGCAGGAGCCAGAAGAACAAAGATATCTGAGCTGGCAATATTGAAAACTGAGTATCTAGCTTTCTATTCATCTGTAATGTACTTGATTGTGAGGCTCTGGAAATTAGAATATTGTGGCTGTGAGTGTTTGAGTCTATCTGGTCCAACTGAAAATGAACAGAGATCTACTGAGAACAAGAAGCAGAGAAGGCTATTATGTTAAAAAAAAAGGTGTCAGTCCAATATTTTTGATTTCCACTTAAATACTTCCCCTAGAAGTATCTATTGGTGTTTGTCATTTCATTCAAGGTTTTTTAGCTACAGGATATGGCTTTAATCCTATTTAGACAGTTAATCCAATTGAGAGAAGGCAGTGAAAATGTTACTATAAGGATCTAGGGTGTTTATTTTACCTGCCAAATGACAGATTTATAACATGATTGCTTTTTTCCAATGGGTGTCATTCATACCAATTGAAATAGAGTTCTTCTGACTTTGAGGTAAGTAATTACACAGGGCGATTACAAATTTTGTTAGCTTTAATGAAATTAGCTACAGTATTAAGAATTCACTGAATTTCCTAAAAGAAACCCACTGTAGAGAGGATTTGGCCCTTTAGAAGCTGGGAGAAGCTTGTTATGTGTCTTCATGCCCACCACCAGTCATGGTCTGGTGCACTGGCATCTTGTGGTGGTTTAAACGCAACAGTAACATCGCACAGGTGTAAGACAAGCAGGAAAGAAAACAATAGTGAATCAGGACCATGAAGTACTGTTGGGAAATTCTTGATTTAAAGTGTACGTACAGATTGTTCTTTCAGTTTGAGAAAAAGAATTTGGCTCTGTTAGTATTTGGCTAAGCTTTATCAAACTTGTCTCAAACAAAGATCAGATGTTCTGATTGGGTCTGTACCTCACAAGAATATACACAAAATCTAGAGTTGTTCTTCAAGTGTTACACAGGCTGTTTGAAAGGTATGTGACCTTTGTCTTATTTTTGACACCCTTCTGGTTCTTGCAGTCTTTTCTGGTAACACTTTGGGGACTTTTTACCACTTTTAAACTAGAGTAGTATGAATGCATCACTCATTGAGGAAAGAATATGGTGCTCTCAGAAATAGAGCAGGAGTAGAAATACTCTCATTGTGCAGAGTATTCACAACAGATAATAATTCTTAATTATCCGAGAATTCCTTGAACTTTTCAGCCTTATGCAAATAGGGGCCTAAGAACTAATGCAAATATAAACTTGGTTAATTAAAATAATTTAAGTAATCCTTTATATTTATGTAACTGATGAAAAGAAAGTCTTAAAGCTTATCAATGTTGAAATAAACCTTTTGGCCTTGTGCAGCAGGAGACTGAGAAATGTCTTTGATGCAACCAGCAACCTGTTTTGACTTAGCTGTTTCAACCAGTTATGGGTTGTTTCCCATTTATTTACTGGTCATCAAGTGCTTTTCAAACATATACCTCTTAAAATGACAGGAAGCTTTCAGAAATAGACTGAACTAGGCACACTAAAGAAGGAAGTGTAAGATGTGCCAGTTCTGATACTGACACAGCTGCTGCCTAAAGCAGGATGTTGTGATTCCCTTAGCAGAGAAGGAAATCTTGTATTTATTTTTTTGGAAGAGACCCAAAATTACATACGTAAATGGAGAGGTGGATAGGGTGCAGCATCTTCTGCCATGGGTGGTGGTATAATTAGTACAGGTGGGGACTGTCAGGTAGAACAACCTGCAGTTAAACTGTGCTGCTGAGGCCATTTTAGCTACCAACCAAGTACAAGGGAAGCATGAGAGAGTATTAGGTACTCAGCCTCTAATTCAGAAAGAGTAACAGGTTTTCCAGTAGCAGAATTTATACAATTGTAGATCTCTCAAAGATGTTGTTCTTTCCCCCCTCTCTCCCCAGTGGGTTATGCTGCTGTTGGTTGTTTCAGTTTGTTCTTCTCTGCTAGATGCTTTGTGCTTTGTTATAAGCAAGTTCTTTATGGAGAATTTATCCAAATGACTTGTGCTGGCTTTGAAGTATCTTTACCCATGCCTTCTTCATAGTGCTTTTGCTCAGACTGATGGGCACACGCACAGCACCAACAGTCTGGTTTCAGAGGATTGGGAATCAGGTGCAGTATCCCAGCTCATGGAATTCAGCATGCTTCCACAGAGATCAACATGAGAATCTATTTAAAAAATATCTGTCTTAACCAATATAATGTCTCTGCCCACTGCAGGAGTGTGTAGATACAGAGCTTAGCAACATGGTTTAGCGGTGGGCTTGGTCTAGCTTGGTTAATGGTTGGACTTGATGATGTTAAAGGTCTCTCTTTTCCCACCTAAATGATTCTGTGTATGAAGTTTTATAACCAGCAGCTTGTTGAAAGCACAGATGTCTGCTGAGCTAGAGCTGCTGTGCCATGGCTGTTTGTCCTGAGGCATGAGGATTTTTATCCTGACCACTTGAGTGCCAGCTCCCAGCGACACCCCTGTGACTGGCCACTGTTCTCCCTGTTAAAACACATACATGAAATCACATGGAGTTTTGATGCATTAAAGGGGCAAACGACACACACCCGTATCCCAGACCGGGGCAGGGAGAGGCTTCAGAGAAACCAGTGTCCCAGCTGGCTGCCAACTGCACTGCTNGCCGCCCTCCTCGAGCGCCCACAACGCCCCCCAGGGAGGGGCCGGACCGGGCCAGGCGGGCGCCGCTCACGCCCCGCACAGACACACTCGCACGTCCAGCAGCATTCGAGATGCTCGAGGAGTTGGCGGCGAACTTCAGCGAGGATGTGCTGCGCCTCTTCGGGAACAACCGCAGCCTGTCGGCGGTGCAACTCTCGGCACTGCTGCAGCAACTGGGAGCCGCGCCGGTTCTGGGCACCACGCTGCCGTCCGCACACCTGCACCACAACCAGGTACCGCGAAACGAGGGGGCTTAAACCTCGCCGCCCCCTAAGTTTCCTTACGTCGAAGCGGGGAGGGAGGGAGCAAAGGTACCGGTTCGGCGGGGACGAGCAGCCATCGCCCGTGGGTGCGCTGCTCCGCGGTGGGACTGGCGCTTTGCCTGGGTAGAGAGAGCAGCAGTGTGTGAGAGGCAGCGGGTGCCATCTGCCAGAGCTGTGCCAGCAAAACTTAGGGACTTGATAACGTACAGTGTGTTGGTGTGATACTACAAACATAAAGGCCGACGGGGCGGTTGCTGTGTAGAAACTTTTTCAGAGATGTTCCCGACTTGTGTCTGAATGGAGCGCGAAACGTACACCCGGCTATGGAGCCGCTGAAAGCTGCTTGACACGTGTATTTTATTGATCAGATATCATTAGGACGTTACTCTCCATGAAAATATTTCACGCAGTTTGGAGTCTCCAAACAAAACTCTGAGCTCCCTGCTGCTTTTGAAGTCTGTGTCATTATACATCTCTGTAGTGTCCTGGCGTCGTTTTACTTCCTTGAAGGGGAATTTTGAGGCTGGTGGATGTTTCCCGTATGGTCAGGAACACAAAGCCAGTCAAAGGGAATGCAGGTCTGGTTAGGTTCCGTTCCCCAAGAAACAGAAGAAGCACGGCTGTAGGGACCTTTAGAATGTTTCTAACGTTTGGAGCAGTAGCTCTTGCTTGGTCCGGGAAGGAGACAAACCTTGAATAAGCAACCTTTGTCTTTGAAAGGGTGCATTGGGATGTCTTTACCCTGACCAGAGCTTTAATTGCGAGTTAATGCCACTGCAATCAATGCAGCATTCTGTGCAATCATGGTAATATTTGCCAGTCACTGCTTTCAGATCTCACAAAGTGAACACTGCTTCAACACAGTGTTAAAACATAAACATTTCCAGTCACACATGCTAAATACAAGTTTGCAGTGTTGAACGTGGCTATGAAAAGGAGCTTTCTTTGAAAGGACATAGAAATGAGCAGATTTTTTGGTTCTGCAGTTTTACCCTCTGCAAAAGCACGTAGCCCTCGTACACAGGTTTTGGCCTGGGCTACAGAGTGGGGAGAAAAAAAAAAGGGAATCCTCCTTATTCCTGTGGATGTGTATTTCCTCTTATGTCACTGTAAGTTTAACTGAAACTCTTTTTGTTTTAAGTGGTCATGCCAATTTTGATTAATATCTAGGGCATGCAAGTTTCACTGTGGTGTTTTTTTCTGAATCACTCACTTCTGGAAAGTGATTTAGATCTTTCTCAGGTAGGCTGAATCAATTCAGACTGCTTAAAGATCTGACTGTAGGAGGAAATGAGGTTTATTTTAAGACTTTCATTTCTTAACTTCAGTATCCAGAGCTAGTGGAATGACTCCCAGGCCTTTCTTCCAAACAAGATAACAAACCACTATCAGAGTCCTTAACCCAAGCCTGAAGTATTTTGTAGTGGAGAGCTGATCTGTAACAGACAGAGGATAGAGAACTTAAAAGACTAGCAAGAAGAAAGTCTGTTAGTTTTATATCGGGTTTTAATCTTTGTGTTTCATTCGTAACAGTTTCAGCATTAACCTCTGAGGAGAATGTCTATCGAAAGCCAGACAATCTTCTTGATGTGTGAGAGTCTGGATGTGTAAGCCAGAAGATGGATGTCTTATTACTGTGTTTCTTTGACATCAGGTTCCCTTGAAAAATACAAACAGAAGAAAAGCTATTTAATTTGTTGATTGTCTAGGTATTTATGACAACTGATGCCCTATGATGTTCATGAAGTTTCCCATTTCTTCCTGTAAAAGACACATAAGGAAAACCATTTTTTGAGTACTGTTTTGGAGTTTGGATTGAACACTCTCCAGTTCCTTATGCTTTTGATCTTTCTGTCATCATGCACTTCTAAAACTGTCTATATTTTGCGGTTATAATTTCTTCTCAGTGTTTTCTGTTACTCCCTTCTCTTAATGCATAAGCTAACATTTCCTGACAGAGTATTAAGCACTCATTGAGCAAACTCAGATATTGTTTGCTGTTGGTTTTTCACATTTTCCTGTGGAATTCCAACATGTGTTATCCCTACTAGTAGGGATAAAAATTATCAATTTCAGTTTAATATATGTTGGCATGTTCACTCCCTTTGTATTTTATGTTGTTAGCAAGGTGTAAACGTGAAATTGTACTTGGTCTTGTGTAATAGGGTTTTCTGTAGTATGACAGCCAAACGTGTGTGAATGAAACTGCATGGTGAACACTTTTGCTCAAGAATACATGGAAGGTGAATAGACATTGGAAAGAATAATTGTTAACACTGTATTTGTTATGTGTTTTTAAGTAATTAGTAGGTGTTAAAATAATGTTCTGCTTTCCTTCTTTGACTTTCTAAACTGTCTAGTCTAGATATTATGTGTTAATGCAGTATCTTAATGTAATGTGTTTGAATTTTTAAACACAATGTTTGAACAAAATGCAGGTAAAAGCTTTATTAATATTTGTGAGCAGGTAAAATCACCTCAAGATGAGTAAAAAACCAGTGACTATCAAGATTGTCACAATCTGGTGTTGCCTGACAAGTGAGAATATAAATTGGTTTCATTGTTCTACCCTCTAAATGTCTTATTTCTGTATTACCTGCAATACATTGTAGGATTTTCAGCTACCAGCATGAAGCGCTGCCTTGAACATGTCAGTGTGTGTGTGTGTGTGTAATCCGTACAGTATACAAGTACATTCAAGCAGTTTCATCTGCTTTGACCCTCACGGGGTGCTGCTTATAAAGTCATGATTGTCTCATGGCCTCCAGTTCTTACTTGTTTTGAGTGACCATAAGGTGTCACCATATCAGCATCAGATGCTTTAACTTGAGAGAAATAAATTGAGAAAGACATAGTCCTGTGTCTTTATTTTGCCTTATTCAGGCTGGGGCTAAGTAAAAATGTGCACCGCAGTCTTTCTTTGCTGTTGGCCCTGTGTGAGCCACTGCTTAACCCTGGTGTGGCCTGGGCCAGGATTTAATCTGGCAACATCTAGAAACTGCAGACTGGGTTGCTGTAGGGTATCTTCCTACTTCACATGTGGAGTGCTGCAGCTGGAACAAAGATAAGAGCATGTAAAAGATCAGAAGTACATTTACAGTGAAGATTTTACAAGCTGGTTGGTACTGTAGCAGTATTACTGCCATGTTTTTGTCTGAGCAATTAACCCATCTTCTCCTTCAAATAATGTGGTGAGCTGGCATCTGCTTTTCATTTGTAAAGATACTGGTGTAAACAGACTCTAGACAGTTGGACATCACTTTATTTTGTTTACTATCTTAAAAAATACTAAAAAAGGCCATATTGGCCAATCTCTCCCAAAAAGGGAGAGCCTGACCAAGAGAAAAGTAAGCATGGTTTTGAATAGCCAAGCTCATGTTTTAAGTTTTATTAAGCCTGAATATTAATGATTATGTAAATGCTATTGATTTACATCCCCCCCAGTTTTGATGAGAGCTTTTTAAAAATTATTTTTAGTAGTTCAGGAACATGATGTAGTGTCTTTTTTTTTTAAATTACTTACGAAGTGCTGGGTGACAGTCACACTGCAGTCAGTCCCCATAACCATTGTGACAAGGTTTAATGCATAGCAGAGGACAGACAGGACAGTACCTTTGGTAAGCCAGGACATCATTCTCAGTCCCTGTTCCATGAGGCTAAATTTCCTTTCTCTGAGCTCATCCATCAGTTTTGCAAAATAAATAGCTTCTGTTTTTATAGCAGCATGACTGTCTTAATGTATTCTCCAAAGATAAATGCAGAGTCTTGCAGTTTGCAAACATGAGTTGCTCCAGTCCCAGGCTTCTACTAGAATTTAGTCTTTTAATTAATCCTTTAATTATGCCATTGAACTCATTCAACCTGGTTTTTTTGCTCTTGGATGTATGTAGGAGTTTACTGAGAAGGATGAGGTGACTTCTAACAATGAATCATTTTATAAGAATAATTATCCTCTGGGTTTGTCCTTGATCAAAATAATAACAGTAATTAAATGAGATGCTGTTTCTTGTCTTTGCAGAGAAGAGCTCTTGTCCAATGGTGTTTCTTACATATTTGTTTGTGTGTAACCAAAGTTACAAGTTATTCATTCATCCTGTGTCTGATTTGTTTTCTTTCCATAATCTGTTTTTCTACCTTGCACATGGTTTGGATTTTGTGAACTAATACTAATACTGATATATCAGTGTTTGAAAATACAAGTAAACCATTCTGTGTCTCTAGGAACCCAGGTAAAGATGATTTCTCTTGGAGATAGTTGTTACTAATTCTCAGCTCCTGCCAGCTTTTTTTTTTTTCTTCCTAGGATTTTCACTTTAGTCTTCTGGGAAGGGCTGTATTAGCAGGGATACTTGAAGCACCATGTATAAACTCTTCCTGTAGACCACCACTATGCTATTTTTGTTTTACGCTGAACATATTCACTGTGTATTTTGCATTATTTCATAATGCTGAGTTAATGGTAATATGGTTAGGCACATAACCAGTTTAGAAAGCTCCAGAGGTTCTTCTGTTGAGCTATTAAAGACTGTATCCTCAGTGATGGTTTCTCTGTGCACTTCCACCAAGATGAAATGGAGCAAGTTGCTTTAAAATGAAAAAATCAAACCATTTTCTGTGATGAGTCTATTATTATTTTATATGTGATACTCTGACATCAGTACTGACATTGAAAGATGAAAGAAAGTATGTACATATTTTTGTACATATTTGAGTCTTTAAGGTCTCATGGCCTTACAGAATTTATGTTGTGTTTAAATTCAAGCATGTATGGGGTGCTCTACTAGATTGAGTTGTTAAAAGAGGAAGGATTGAAACATCCTGGATTTAATTTATCTGAAGTCTCTTGAATTGGTCTGCATGTACTCTTCCCAGCTACATCAGAAACAGTCACATTCAGGTAGTGCATGCCTGCCTTTCATCTTTTAGACAGTATTGAAATATTATTTATTATTGGATGTGGAAGCAGCTCTGTGGAAGTAAATTACTTACAGTTGCTTGTGTCTATAAGGAATTTGCTTTATAAATAATAACCCTGAATTATTGGAGAAGTGCTGTGGAATCTGTAGGCTAGCAAAAGTGAAAGGAGCGGGGAGTGACTGTTTTTATTTTGCTAAGGCTTCCACTGCTCTGCTTTTGCAGTGACACTGAGATTGGATACAAGGAGGATTATGATGTAACTTGATGTCTGACATGGAAGGAAAATGTTTGACTTTTCTTGCCTTGACACTCAACAACTTAAATGGGTGTTTGTTGTATAGCAGTAAGCCAAATAACCTTTTACACCCAAAAGATAACAAGTTTTCCACAGAAAGGGTTTAATGATATAAAATATTTTCGTATCGAAGTATTCAGTTTTTCTGTAGATACAGATTTTAAGATATTTCTTGCTTTGTCTGTTATCGTTTTGGATGAAAATAATGAACAGTGTGACCAGCTTTGCCCTTGGCCTAGTTTAGCACTGCTAAGCTCGTGTATTGACCCATTAGGTAGTGTTCTCTCTGGAGCCAATGAAGATCCCAACTAAGAGTTTGTCACTGTAGTATAGGATAATTTTACAAAGTGATGTTTGCTTTTAAGAATTATTGCTATAAAATAAATGAAAAATGTCAAGTGCTGCTATCACACAACAACTAACATTTTTAAACCTCTGATTTAAACATGATCTGGCACTGAAGTTTTAACTCTGTCTAGTCTGCTCTTAAATGCAGTAATTCTGTAATTATATGAGATTTAAATTACATTGAGGGTATTTTTCCAAATGCACTGTAAGATTTCACTCATCTGGTTCACAGAGCATAAGATTTGCAAGTTTCTGTTTAAAATGTGTTTCTTTGATTTGTGATTTATCTTACTTAAAAAGCTTGTAATAATTTCTGCTTCGCGTTAAGCAATCTCAGCACTTTCATGCACACTGTGCAAACACTGCATACACTTACTTGAAAATGATTTACGTGTTGTAATTTCTTGATGTTTCCATAGAACTTACCTTCTTAGTTTTGCATTCTTATATTAAGTTGCCCAAATTTCTTTTGTTTCAGTGCTTGACTGGTGAGGAAATTTTTTCTCTGCATGGGATACCGAACAACAGTCACATATCAGACACAAACTTCTCTGCGATATGTCCTGCTGTTCTGCAACAGCTAGTTTTTCACCCCTGCAATCATCAGGAAGACTTTGCGGATACATCTAAACCACATTCTGTACAAGGTTAGTTAATACTAATAACTTTAATACTGTGACTAGAGTTTTCTTCAGGGAATAATAAAGATTTATCTGTACATAATGTTTAGGAGGATATTAACTGTATAGTGGGAACTTAAAATGCTGTTTCAGGTCAGCAGACTATCTAAAGAAATACTCAATCTCTTGACAGTGATCTATTAAAAATGTTTTGGTGAAAGTACCAAGTAGCTAGTTATGGAATAATTTGCTCATTAAAGTAAGTGCCTTTCTGACCTGTTTAATTTGGGTAATGGTTTTTGCCCTTAAGCAGAAGGACTCTAATAGCTGGTTAATAGGAGAGAAGGTGATAGTACAGAAGGGAAGTTTGTGCGGTGATTTGCAGTGGGAAATTGGACTTACCGGGATGTGTGTGTAAATTCAGACTTAGTAGGATGTGCAGGTATCAAGGCAACCCAAGGTAAAACTGGTAGGGGACTGCACTTGAGTAGAGCTATTTGCAGGTAGGAATCATTACAACAGGGGACCCAGTGACTGTTTTACTGAAGAAAAATTACTCACTCTTTCCAAACTACACATCCTGCTTTAGTGTCATGTTCTGTTTTGCCTTCTCTATGTGGAACATCATCATATGGTTTAGCAGTCTTAGTCTTCCTCCTAGTTTTCTGACGTATTTCTGCATTTATTGTGCACAGAACTGTAGAGTGTAATCAAATATGTAGGACAGGAAAGAGCTGGTAAATAGTCACTTGTGGCATTGATAAGGATCAAATCTTAGCCTGTTTATTTATTATTTATTAGTATTGTAAATAAATTTATTTTTCCCAGGGAGACAGCTGAGTTAAAGTTAAAAGTTAGGATGCAGGAGCCTAGTACAAGTATTTGTAAGCAGTCTGTTGCGTATTTTAAATGTTAGCATTGATAGTGTTATGAGTGGTAATATTTATTTAGAATTATATAAAATTGTTGAATCGTAGAATTGTTAAGGTTGGAAGAGACCTCCAAGATCATGATGTCCAACTGTCAACCCAAAGCCACTGCTATTTGTGGTTAATTTTTATAGACAAACCCACTATTTACATGGAGAACTTTGTGGTTTTGTGGCACCTCTTGCATCAGTGTTGGAGACCTCTCTCCTCAGTGCAGCCTTTAAAGCTTTCCACTGTGCTCACAGGGACTAGAGACGTCACTGGGAAGAACAGTAGTCTGCACAGGGGCACAACTTTGTGATACCTTTCAACAACAACAACCACCTCCACCCCTTACCTATAAATCAGACTCCAGAATAACGATACTAGAACTTTATATTCCTGGTGTCTGAACTCTAAACATCAGATTCTTACAGTGAAGGAAGCTAAGTTATGGTGGATCCTGATGTGTTTGCCACTTCTTAGGAAACGTTTTCCTCATTGTGTACCTAAATCACACATCCATGTTTTGGATGCTAGAACCTCTTTTTGTTTGTTTGTGTTTAATATGCTTTCATTTTTCTGTTATAATTGTCTCTAGTATCAGCTATCTGCTACCTTATGTTTTTCATAAGCAGTGATGGGCAGTTATCAGCCAGCAGAATTAGGAACAGACAGTTACCACCTCAGGATGATTTGAAGGAGACATCCTTTATCAGATGAAAGTATTTTTGGAGTGTAAGACAGCTAAAAGAACTTTCTATTTGATCAAACCTGCTACTTGTAAGTTTTCTCTTATGTCTGCGCTGTAGATTCTCTGACAGTTAGCCTAAGCCTTGTTTTTCATTCCTCAGTGACTCTAGAGAGGAGAGACCTAATTCATAGTGGTAGGGTACTTATGCTAGCACAGTTTCCATTTTTGATATGGTAGTGCCAGACGGTGTTCCAGAGTATTTCCTTTCTGCATCTTAAGTATCTATGCTTTTTGATATTCTTATATTTGTGAAGTGTAATTTTAACCAGGGAACCAAATCCATGCCAATTTAATTGTTAAAAGGATCACAAATAACATGAAGTGAGTGTTATATTAAACTATTCTGGATTTCTGCTTGTTTATCCACAGTTTGGGGATTTGGCTTCCTGGCTGTGACAATTATTAACTTGGCATCACTTCTGGGATTGGTTTTAACTCCCCTCTTGAAGAAGTCATATTTCCCCAAAGTTTTAACCTACTTTGTGGGCTTGGCCATTGGCACTCTCTTTTCTAATGCAATTTTCCAGCTCATTCCAGAGGTAAGCAGGGGAAATCAGTGTTCGGTTGACATACTAGTTCCTAAAGTGTATGAATTCTAGAAGTGTGTGTCAGTGGGGTTTTGTGTGTGGGTTGCAGTCTCTGAAGAGTTGTGGATGGGCTTCAGTGCCGTTAGGTGCCATCTCTTCTTAACTGGGTCAGCAGATCCATCAAGACCTGTGTCAGGTTGTGCCATGAGGAAAGACCAAGGGATGTCCAACCTCTAGGCAGAAGGAGAAACACATTGTACAAAAATTTAGTGAACTTTAATGGGCTGCAGGTTAGACTCTCCTTGTCTTGTGCTTTTCTACTACACTCTGCTCATAAGTTCTACTGAACTAAACCACTGTTAAATTCATCCATGCTTAAAAAAAATTACAAAAATTTTACAAAATTACATGGAAACTCCATGAGGCCTCCACCACCTTTCCAGGCATCCTATTCCAGTGCAGTAATCCACCACCCTGAGATTAAACAACTTTTTCCTGATGTCAAACATAAATCTACCTTTTTCCAGCTTAGAAGGGTATCTGGGCTGGGGGGTGGGGGTCAGTGTTTGGTTTGTTTTCTGGACATGTACTCACATTACAGACTAATTGGTGTTGCTTTCTTCTTCACTGTTAGGCATTTGGGTTTGACCCAAAAGTAGATAACTATATTGAGAAAGCAGTTGCTGTGTTTGGTGGATTCTATATTCTTTTCTTTGTGGAAAGGATTCTTAAAGTGATACTGAAGATCTATGAACAGGTAATGAAATACAACACTGAGCCTTGCCTTAAAGTACCTGCTAGATTTTATTAAATACGTGATAGTTTAATAAAATGTGCTGGGGTTTCTTTGATATTTTACCTGAGGAATTCTTCCTTATCACATGTCCTGATATACTTGTTTAAAACCCATATGGGTAGAGGAAGCAATCTCACTTTATTGAGGGAATTACAAGGAAACCTGTGAATAGAATCCAAATGTGAGCATGGTGTTCTGTCTGTGGCATGTGTCCACTGTCCCTGGAGCAACTTTGGGGCAGGAGAAATCAATGTGACTGTGAATCTGTGAATTGTAGCTGTGCTGACAGTGCATGAATCTCACCTTTCATGACTTCAGCTCTGTTTCCCCCTGCTCAGGTGTACAGAGCTGCTTTAAGTGACACTTCAGTTACACATATTGCACAGGGCTCTGCTTTCCACATGTACATAAAAGTTCTTGTTTTCTCTGTGCTCATGCAAGTGAGGCTGAATTTGTTTCAGAGAAGACCTGTCAAAGTTTTTGATTATCTCTGCTCGTGTCTGGTCCTATCTTTGTGCAGTTACTTCACTTAAGGTCTCCCCTCCAAACTGTTGCTAATAGTGAAGATTATGAAGACCAAGTATCTTTCGTAATAGCAGCGCCAAAACAAAAATAGATAAAATGAATTTTTTGCCCTTTATTTGGGAGCAGTTGACAAAGGGTAATAAACAGTGTGACAAGCAGCTGTGAATAGCTAGCAAACAGTAATCACTTAAGGTCAGGTGTTTAGCTTGAGAGATTCTTGTGTAGAGGTATACAAATGAAACATCCCCACATATATTCTGATTAACTAAAAGCAAAACATAAATTAGCAACTTAGATGTGTTTATAGTTCATTTAAACATTAAATACTTCCTACTACCCATTTAAACATTTACTTGGTATTGAAAGCAGGGCAGTGTGAATATGATGCCCTTACCTTTGCTTGTTAGGTCTCCATTTTCTTATGTTTGTTATTTTGCTTTTGTTTTAATAAGCTACCTGCTTATTTGTTTGTCACCTAGACTGGCCATAATGACTCTGAACATGGTGAACAGAGTCATTCTCAGGATAAGACTAATCCACCCAAAGCACTACCATCCAGCAATGGGGGGACATGTTATGCAAATGCAGCTGTCATAGAGAGGAACGGAAATCTTGGGTTTGACAGCATCAGTGTTGTCTCAGCACAGGTATGAAAATTGCGTCTACCTATTCATTCTGTTCCTGCTAATTATATAAGTATTTCTGAGGGAAGAGTTAGTATGAACTTTTATTACTTTTGTCAAGATTTTTGTAAACTTACGAGCTTATAACTTGCTTGAGCCATATGAAAAAATGTGGGGTGTGAGGACAAGCTTACACAAGCTGAATGATCTGTTCAGTCTGCAGCCAACAAGAAGCAGTTGTCAGTGTCAGGATGTGTAAGACAGAGATAGATGTTTAATCAAGATAATTTGGTTAATTTTGATTTTGTTGTGGTTGTTACTGCTTTGCTTAAAGAGAAATAGTGTGTTTTAGTGTTGCATGATCCTTGCGGTGTTCTTGACTACGTAAAGCCATGAGAACCTGATTCTTCTGAGTCAATGATTAACAAGGAAAACTAATACAGTAGCTTCCATGAAGTGCATGGTGAGCAGTGCTTGTGCTAGTCCCCAGTATATTTGGATACTGTGAGACTTACAGAGGTAATATTGCTGACACAGAAGCCATCCTTCTGGTTTAAGTATTACTTGCTTTCAGATTTGTTCTCTATATTTCGTTGGGTTTGCTTTCATCCTACAAATATGACTTCCTTCTGTCTGAGAAGAAAGTGGAAGCAAGAGGAGGAAGTTCGTGTGCTGCTTTCCTTTTTTCCCTGTACAGGACAGATCAGTATTGTCCCTTATTTTACAAAAATGAAAACTCATGCAAACAATTTCTCTTACAGCTAAGGCAGATTTCTTCATAATATGGGTTTCTGTTTTAATAGTCTGCAATGACCCTACAGCCTTATGGGGCATTTGATGCATTCATAGAATCATAAGGTTGGAAGGGACCTCCAAAGGTCATGTAGTCCAACCCACCGGCAGCAAGCAGGGAGATCACTCATCGGACTGGATTGACCAGAGCCCCATCCAGCCTGACACTGAATGTCTCCAAGGATGGGGCCTCCACCCCTCTCCAGGCAACCTGTTCCAGTGATCCACCACCCTGAGACTAAACAACTTTTTCTTGATGTCAAATGTAAATCTACCCTTTTCCAGCTTAAAACCATTACCCCTTGTCCTATTGATCCCTGTCCTTGTGAACAGCTCTTCCTTAGCCTTTTTCTAGGCCTCTTTCAGGAATTTGAAGGTTGCTGTAAGGTACCTCTGGAGCCTTCTCCTCTTAACGTTGTGAACAACTCCAGCTCTCTCTCTGTCCTTGTAAGGGAGGTGCTCCAGCCTTCTGATCATTTTTGTGGCCCTATTCTGGACATGGTTGGCTTTGTTGAACCCCATGAGATTTGCCTTGGCCCTTTTCTCCTGCTTGTCAGGGTTCCTCTGGATGACATCCTTTCCCTCCGCCACATTGACTACTGTCGCCTGCAAACGTACTGAAGGTGCACTCAATGCCACTGCCAATGTCATTAACAAAGATTTGATTTATAATGATAGTATCTGAAGGCACTCTGAAGTTGTCCTTGTGCGTACTGTAGCAATGTCATGTAGTGTGGTGTTTTAAAAACGAGGAGAAACATGCTTAATAGTTAAAATCTCAAGGGCACCAAGAGTAAATTAGCATTATCACAGAATATTTCAGGGTGGAAATGACCCTTGGATCATGGAGTCCAACCATTAACCCCACTCTACAAGTTTACCCCTAAAGTATGTCCTGTAACACCACATTTAAGTGACTCTTGAAAACAACCACTTCCTTAGGCAGCCTATTCCAGTGTTTGACTGCTCTTTCTCTAAAGAACTTTTTCATGATGTCTAGTCTAAACCTCTCCTGTTGCAGCTTGAAGCCCTTTGCTCTGGTTCTGTGCCTGATTACCTGTGAGAAGAGACCAGCACCAACCTCTCTACAATGTCCTTTCAGGTAGTTGTACAGAGTGTTGAGGTCTGACCTTAGACCCCTTCCCCAGACTAAACAGTCCCAGCTCCTTCAGTCAAGGTCTATTCTACAAACCCTTCACCAGCTTGGTTGCCCTCTGCACTCACTGCAGCACCTTGATGTCTCTCCTGTACTGAGGTACCCAAAACTGGACGCAGTACTCAAGGTGTGGCCTTTCTAGTACTGGGTATAGGAGTGCGCCTAGACTCTAATCTGATTTGTAAAACAGACAAAAGAAAACTCTATTCTGTAGATCCAGGTGTCTTTGGAGTAAGGTTGTTGGTTTTCTGTCCTGTTTACCTGAAGGTTTCTGTGGACATATTCTGTTATTTATGTTCTGGCTAGCCATCTCCTTTGCATAATGTAAACATAACAAAATCATACCATGTACTAGTGTGGTAAAATGTAACTGCGTAGCATTGATTTATGCCAACTAGTTTAGATGCAGTGCTTGTGATCATCAAGTATTGAAGGCCATCCCAAGATCCTTAGTGGAATGCTCATGCATCATCTTTTATATGCAGTCTTGACACTAAGAACTTAAATGGCATAAAGGTGGTTGTTCTCTATTTAGTGTTTGGAGGAAAATCCATGCTTTCCATTCTTCCTCAATATTTCTCCAAAGTCAAGAGCCAAAGTAGGCTTTAAAGAGGGAGTTGGTAGTCAAAGTGTCATAGCTGATTTCAGCTATGACAATCCAGTCACATTCTGGCTTTTAATGCCAGAGCAAACTATGTGAGCATCTAAGGTTTCATTAGTCCCATGCTTTCAGATTTTATTTTCAGGAGGAATTGCAACCTTGGAAACCTTTTCTGTGCTTACCCAAACAGTAACTGACCACAGGAACTTGGAAGAAAAGTTGCTTCAGAGACAAGTTGTTGAAATGTGTATCCTCAAATGCACAATGTTGTAGTTATGTAACAAGTCTTTATAGTGGCTTTTATTTATGCCCTGTCTCAGGATTTCTTTTTGATCCTGTGGCTACATACCTAGTAAGTCTGAAGGAGTCATTAGAAACATTAGAAACAGCAATAGTAATCTAATGAGATATCATAGCATAAAATAACAGTGTCTGGATGGAATTTAGTAAGATTTGGAATAAAGCAGGTGCTATAACTTTTAAAGAAAACATTGTATTAAGAAGAGGAAAAAAATGCCAAGGGTGTGTTTGTTTTACCATTAATTGTGGGGATAGGAATAATACAGACCTGCACTAATCATAAAAGTCAGATTTGATAGAGCAGCTAGGTA
Source organism: Upupa epops (assembly GCA_013397515.1). Lineage (NCBI taxonomy): Eukaryota > Metazoa > Chordata > Aves > Bucerotiformes > Upupidae > Upupa > Upupa epops. Next base: position 792,818 of record VZRI01009411.1, on the reverse strand, counting down.
TTGCAAAGCTCTTTATTTGGCATAATTTCTGAGATGTCTGCTAAACTATCATGACAAACTGGGAACAATGAAATGGAGTCAGACATTCATTGTTTGGTTTTGCCTTCAAGTTCTATGTATTAGTAGGATGAGTTTATCAGCAGTCTGCCTTAGATGAAACATTAAGAATAGGATTTAGGTGTTTGTCTACTTTCTTTCTCACATATACAAGCCACAAATACACCTTTTGAAAATAATCTCCTGAGGTTAGACACTGGAATGGACTGCGCAGGGCAGTGGTGAAGTCCCCATCCCTAGAGACGTTTAAGAAAAGACTGGCTGAGGCACTTAGGGCCATGGTCTAGCTGATGTGGTGATGTTAGGTCATAGGTTGGGCTTGATGATCTCAGAGGTCTTTACCAGCCTCATGATTCTGTGGTTGATACTGTTTATTAATCAGAAAATGCTTGCTTTTAGTACTGGGATTTTTTTTTTTGCATGTGTGCAATTTCCAAAAGATCAGTGTTTTTTCTTAATAGAAAAATGAATTAATTATTCACAATGAAAATCTGTGCATTGGCTAAAACTCCCTTTCCTTGTGGAAGCTAGAAACATGCCCAAGAAAGAAGATATGCTTTGGCTGAAATCAGCACAATCTGCAAAACTGTCTCCATCAGTCTTAGGCAGCTTGAAGGGTGGTCACCAGGAAACAGAAGAGACATGGGGAAACAGAAGAAACATAGGGGAACAGAAGAAACATAGGGGAACAAAATACAGGGGAACAGAACTTCATCTCAAGGAGCTGGATGATTAGATGGAAGGGCTGCAATAGTTGTGTTTGTCTTTTCTGAGACTCGTGTTTTGTTTTACTTCCAGCTGTGTATTAAATGTGGTTTGCTTTGTAGTATTTCTTTCTTAAAAGTCCAGTTCATGTTGCCTTGTGGACTGAGAGGTTTGTTGTTACTCATAAGTGATGCTATCTTAAATATAATTAGTACAAATAAAAATAATTCATCCACAAGATATGATTGGCATTGCTTATGTGTTAGATGAAATGCTTAGACGAACACGTCTGAGAACTGAAGGCAAGCATGTAGTACAAGTCTGAAACTTCTGTGTTTGAGTCAGCTGTGAAGCTCTCAACTTTTGGATGTCGTTGCTTATTTTGGCACCGTAAAAGTATGATTTCAGCACTTCCCATGCAGAGAGTAGGAGCTATAAGTGTTCCTCATGGCAGTTGTGGCACTACTCAACCAAAGCTTGATTTGCTATGAGTTCAAACTTTTGCAGTGGGCGTATGATTCAAAAATCCTGAACTTCTGTTCAAGGCACCTCATCATATACAGGATGGAGTACATCAGATAAGAGCCGGTGAGCAAGTCATGAGGTAGAACTCACTGCTCTATCATTAAAGATTTTGTAAGAATTTTTTGATTATACTTCTTCAAATTTCAACAGTTAATTGGCTGGTAGCATTTGCATTTGATAGGGCAAAACAACAACTTTGTAATGTCCTTTTTATTAACTAACTTCTTGGAGTAATCTGTGGCCTTACTGCTTACGTATTCCAGTCAGCACTGCTCGATATCTTAGCTGCAAATCTGTTTTCTTGGGGGGAAATTCTTGTGAGCTATTTGTAAAATATTAGGTAACTGCAGTGTATATGTGTACCAGGGACATTTTTAGAGGAGAGGTTGGTTTGTACTGTCAGCTAAAATGGCATTTTCTTTTATCTGCTTAAAGTTTTTCACTATTTCGTGGCATTGCATGTATGAATTAATCTCAATTCTGGAAAGAGATGTTGAGATAACTTGTGTGTTTGTGCTTTGCAGTTTTGTATTAGCCTGCTCTTTTCATGCTCTGAGCCCCTTCAAGTTGTGCAGTTGGAATTACCAGCTGGTATTTTTATTATACAGGCACTTTGCAGACACTAATTTGAACGGTTGGACGACCATCATTGCCCAAAATTAGCAATGAAGTATATGGAATGTGGATGTGTGTCTGTATTCACATGTACTTCTCTGTTACCGTGGTGGCTAAGTGTGTCTCTGTGAGCACAGTGCACTGGCAGTAGGTAACTGGTTCACATGTGGTTTCAATGGGAAATACAAATGCTGATACCTGCACCTTTTGCTTCTTGAACCAACCATTTTGGTCACGATATGAAGGAGTGCTTTAGTTCATGCTTGGCATTCATTTAAGGACAGAACTGTGACCTGATGGCTTCTTTATTCAGTGTTTTACATAACTCCTTTATTATGTTCTTTTTACAGGAAGAATCCACCCAAAGCAGCTTATGTAAATGTCTTAAGGGGCGACCACTGTCAAAGATTGGCACCATTGCTTGGATGGTGACCCTGAGTGATGCCGTGCATAATTTCATAGATGGTTTGGCTATTGGTGCTTCTTTCACTTTGTCCCTGCTTCAAGGGCTTAGTACCTCCATAGCCATCTTGTGTGAAGAGTTTCCTCATGAAATGGGTAACTTACTTCATTCAATGTGTTTTTTACTGTGGAAATCACTGTTGCAGGAGGTCATGCTGGCCAAAGGTTGGCATAGATTGAAAGAAAGTTCGGATACATTAATGGAAAAAAATACTGATCAAAAACTTCCCGTGCACCAAAATATAAACCTAGCACAGGAATTTCCCCAGGGCAAGTGGTGGAGGAAGCTGGGAATATTTATTAATTGCCCAGTTCATAGATGTTGTTATAATACTAATTATAATAACATTATTATTTATTAATATTTATTATAATTTAAGTAAGTATAGGTAGTTTTGTGTTTGTGTGCTCTCAGCTCAATTGTGCCTCACCTACCTACCTGTTTCAGTTACATTGCAAGGAAATACTTGTCATTTACTTGAACGAATTAAACCAGCATGGGATTACAACTTTTACACAAATCATGTTCTCTTAACTTCCTTAGAAATCAGAAAATAATCTAAGTATTGTTTTCCTTTTCTTTTAGGGGATTTTGTCATCCTACTTAATGCTGGAATGAGTACTCGGCAGGCTCTGTTTTTCAACTTCCTCTCTGCGTGTTCCTGTTACATTGGCTTGGCTTTTGGTATATTAGTAGGAAACAACTTTGCTCCTAACATCATCTTTGCCGTAGCTGGTGGAATGTTCCTGTACATCTCTCTGGCAGATATGGTGAGATACAATTTCATTTTCAGTTACTTGTGTTTCTTCAAGAAAACAACTGAACAAAATTTCTGCAGTGGAATTTAGTGTTTTGTCCCTCAAACTAGTGTCAGTTACTTACTACTACCTATCATGTTAAATCATCCTACATGGAGGTGCACAAGTTAGTTTAGCTTATTCACAAAACATGAAAGTTTTTCACTTTACAAATGGATTTGATCAGATTACTGCTGAAAGGAGGTTTAGAGAGAGACAAGCTTTTCATAAATTGAGGTGGGTTTCATCAAAGAGTAAAAAATTCTAGCTGTTGGCATTTTAAAGTGGCACAGAATATCACCTTATTATTTGTAAAAATGTTCATTTGTCTATTTAAACCATATTTTGAAAGAAAAGCATTTTTAAAAAGGTAAATAAAATGAAACTAAATATTTAGTTTTGAGTTCAATGAAATGTATCCTGTAACTACAGTGATAGTTTTGGGGCTGTTGAGGTGAAAAACATTCTATTATGGTTTAAATTACGCAGTGCCAGCCCCATTTTCTTAGTTCAGTCTAAAAAAGATTGCTGAAACCTTTTGAAGACAGTCTATAATTTATTTTTTTTAAGTGTGCTAGAAGATACATGCCTCAAAAATTGTGCTAAGATGCAGAGCACATTCACACTTGGGAAATAAAATCTGAATTCACAGGCAGTCAGTAATACTCTGTAATTTACTTTTACAATGAAGTTTTACCTCAAAATGAAAGAGATCCTTGAAAAAATGTAAGTTTTTTTTATTATTCAGTGCTGTAAGAACAGGTGTATCTGCAATGCCACATGAGAATCCATTGCAGTGTAGAACTGGAAGAGCAGGGCCTGATTTTTAAAAGATTCTAGAACCAGCTTTGGTTCTAAGATGCGTTGAAGAACTGTCATGCAGCTCCAATGTCTATTTCATTAAATACTCTTGTTGTTTAGCTAACCACCTATGATTTATCAAGCAACAATGTTAGAGTTGAATGAGAAATACAAATAGTTTATTTTATAATAATTTCAGTACCTTAATTGCTAATGCTTTTCATTTAGATTCACACTTGTATAATGAATAGTAATGTAATTAACTATGATGTGTAAATTTGAGTGGCTCAACTTAAATTTGTAATTAAAACTATCAAAGTAGGTAACATTCATGTCTTTGTGGCTCTGTTTCCCTCTACCCCCCTAAATCTCTCTCTGTTTTCATAGGTTTTTGGACTCTGTCAGTTGCCTATCTGAATTTTTCTTCCCTTGAAAAGTCTGAGATAGGGTATTCAAGTGCTCTGTACAGAGATCTGCTTTTCTGCTTTCTGTTGTAATTTTCACATTGCCTGTCCAGAAGCAGGTAGGATTAACCAGAGTGTTGTTCCTTCCTTCCATCCTCCTTTTATATTTACTGTTCTTTTTCTTTCAGTATCAACGTAGTCCAACCTCTGCCAGTAGCTAATTATGTGGGGAGGCAGTGGGCATGTGTGTACACCGAGGTGTGTGCACAGATGAACCTTGCTGTGTGGCATGAAGCTGGTCTGGTTTGTTGTAATTGCTTCTTGTGCAAGAGGATTATGGAGCTCTGGAATGATTTCTGGGAAGGCTTGGCCACCTCCCACTAACCTTACTCTGTTCTTCAAGAGTTGCATTATCTTCAGTGGCTGTTTAGTCCTTGTGAGATCGGAGAAAGACACGGCTTCTGAGTCACCCAGCCTGAGGGCTTCTAAACAAACACTGAAATAAACAGTCTTCATTGCATTCTGGCAATGTCACTCAGCACTACAGGAGGACAGCTTAAAGTTTATTTGATTATATTTGTCAAAATCCACTGCAGTTGGCTTTACCTGCAGCAAACGTGTACCCCTATTCACCCATTCAGGGTAGTGTGACCATGGCTCATCTGCCATCAGCTCCAAAATAGCTTTGTTTCTGCAGTTAGCAGCAGATCACTGACCGCGTTATGTTGGTATTGAGATGTGTGTAACAGAACGAAGAATCCCTTCATTGCATTGTAATGTCGTGTTGCATGCATGGCCACCAGTTTCACAACATTCTTCTTCCTTGCTTTACAACTACTTCATCAGCCCACCACAACTGTTTATGACAGGTTTTGTGTTTCCAAGGGCTCGTCTGTGTTTTCAGTGTAATTTAATTTGCTTATAGATAAAACAGAAGCGTCTACTAGTGCAGGAAGAAACGTTTAGCAATACAAGGGCTCCTTGCAACATATGGAGCAACTTTCGGTCACTAGGAAACGGTTGCAATCAAAAGCAACGAATTTGCAAGGGACACAAGCAGACAAAATCACTCAAGAGGAGCAAAACACGGTTTCACTTTACCATCCATGGTGCAGTGGTTTTTCAGTGTAATTGGGGTGACTTGTTCCTGTGACTACCTTCACCCGCTGTTAGAATACTCAGTGTCAAGTAGCACTCTGGTTCAGTTCATGATGCCTTACGTTATGCACACACTACCACGAGATGGCAGTACTCACCTAAAAATATCCCTTTTTTGCAGTTCCCAGAGATGAACGATATGCTGCGAGAGAAGGTGACAGGAAGAAAGATGGATCTCACTTTCTTCCTTATTCAGAATGCTGGATTGCTAACGGGGTTTACTGCTATACTGATGATTACCTTGTATGCGGGAAACATCGAGCTGTGATAATGCTCGGGAAACTAACCAGTAGTGAAGACATCAACTAAATGACAAACAGAAGACACTTGAAACGCATAAAGGGACATTCATATAACTTGTTTGGTTTGGAAACAGTGCTAAGTCCTATCCCATCCTTCTATCTCCAAATACCAGAAATCCTTTGTTAGGAGTTGCAGTCAATGCAAACAGTAGGAGCTGTCAACTCCTGTGCTGTGCCAAAGAACTAGGTTGAATGTTTCTACTGAAAGTTTTCAGCCATATCTGAACTGACATAGAGGAAGGATGTTACTTGGCCAGTAGAATTATGCAATGTGTGCATCTGCATGCGACTTGAGACCAAATGAAAGCTGAGGTCTTCAAGGAAAATGCTTCTTTAAAAGAAAATAGTGGAACTTCCCATTCTTTTGTAACGGTGATGAAGGCAAAGTGATTTGAAACTGGTTAATTTTCATAACGTTTGTTGCAGGATTTGTCTGTTGTAACATCCCCTTCCATTAAATGAAATCAAACTATTTTAGAGTAGGCAGCAATGAGTCTTAAGATTTGTAATTACTGATTAAAACTGGAAGGAAAGAGACTGGTTACTGCTTTTGATCTTTTCTCTCTCTAGGTCCACTAGGGAGTTGTTGATTTCTTTTTTCCTGAAAACCACTTTTTTTTAATTAGAGGGAACAAGTGTTGAATTGATGCCAATTTATCAGCTCCATAATATTTCAGAATTGAGTACTTTTAAAATGTTCCATCATTTTGTATTTTATGAACACAATGGTGTTTTGTATTTGCTTCACAAATGTCCCTTAAAAAAAATCAATATTTGTGTTAAAAATTTTGAGGATTTATTGTTAATTTTACAGTGTGGAATTTAGGGGGAAAAAATTGTTAAAATCAAGGTTGCAGTAAACGTGTTTGTAATTTGAATAATTTTCTTGTGTGCAGGTAGGTGAAAGGAAGTGATACTCAAATATACAAACTTATCACAGTCTGTTGCATGTGAACTTCCTTAAATCATGCTTATAGAAATGAGTTCTGAAATAAACAGTTCAGCTAGTCTGGTGGTGTAAAATGTGTGTGCAGAGATTCCTAGGAAAATATATTCCATTTTAGTCATTGCTAAGCTGTGAAGGAAGTGTTGTTAATCTCTAGCAGGTTTTTTTTTCTCATTGATTTTTAGGCAAGTTTTACAACTTCAGAGAAGATACTGTCTTTTGACAGATTTCCTGGCAGTAGGAAGGGAAAGATCTTGTACATTTAATGAATTATTAAAGTATATTTTCTATCAGGTAAAGGGGTTAAACTGAAAGACTTTATTTGAATCTCATCTGTGATTATGTTAGGAAAAATTAACTTCTCTATTCCTTGGTTGATAAAAGCATTAAGGCAAACTGCACAGGACTTGTAATTTATACTGATTTTAAAACCTATTACAAATGTTAAAATGTAGTTGTAGTACCTATGGTATTTGCCATGTGGAAAAAGCATTCATTCATTCCTTTATCCCCTCTTTCTCTGAGGAATCTGCCTGTTCCATGTTACAGAATTCTTTCTTTTGTTGATTCCTTGAATATCAGGCATTTTTAATGCTGCTTTTGTGTATGACAAGCATATCTTGTAATAGCTCTGACTGTTCAGTGACTTTTTAAATTTATTTTGACCATTCCTAGTTTAACAGATCATTCTGATAATATTCCTGCTTGGTATTTTGTTTTCTCCCTAAGGAAGCAAAACTGAGACGAATGAGTCATTGAAATAACCTACTTCTAGAGATCAGAGGGCAGATTAAAAACTGAACGAAGTCTGATTTTACGGGTTGTGCTTTAGTTACAAACCAAATTGCCTTTAGTGCCAGGGAAATGTTTTCTCAAGGAAGGATTCTGATTTCCCTATGAGCTGGTTTGTCTGTATAGTCTTTGGGTTTATGTTTGTCCAGTACCTAAAAATTGATTCCAATTCTAGGACTGCCGGTGATCTCCTAGATTTTGCTGATACATCCAGGGAGGAAGAACCATGAGCACACTCAATTATTGTTTTGTGACAAGTAAGATTGCACTTACGTTACTTCCTGGAAGTTTGGAAAGTAATTGAGGGACAGGTTTTCATAGTCCTTTTCATGTGTATGTTGTCTGTGATGCTCTTTATCTTAGGTTGTCTTTTCAGTGGTTGTGCTGTGTGTAATGTCATTTTGAGGGCTCATACCTGATTTTCTGTTTGTTATTTCCTTAGGGACAATTATCTGACATGTAATGCTAGATATTATGTACCACACACTTGGGAAGACACTCTCTGTTAGCAATAGTGTCACAGTTGTAAATCAGTTGTAAACAGATTCGTGCCATAAAGTTTCTGCATTTTTCATGATGTGGTTCAGACACTTCAGTGTCTGAACTTCACTAGAGGTGAGGGTTAAAAATCCCAACACCACAAAATTCCTGTGTCTGAAAAAGACATTAAAGTAGGAAGAAAAAGGATTTTTGAGCCAAAGAGCATATAAAAGCAACCACATGGGCAAAGGGTAAATTTGAGAGTTCTTCTGGTCTAGTAGATTCAGTTGCAAAAAAATGTGTAGATGTGGCCCTAGGAAACATGATCTAGTGGCTGTGGTGGCATTGGGTTGACAGTTGGGTTTGATCTTACAGGTCTCTTCCAGCCTTAACTGATTCTATGATTCTGTGATGGGTAGGTGCCAGCAAGCCATTTCATGTTTATGTGTGCACCGAATGCATATTGTAGCTCATGACTTTTAATTTATTATAATATCCAAACTTTCCAGGAGAGCTGTAGCTGCTTTTTGAGCTTATGAAATACTTGATGTGCAAGTTATCCCTCTTAATATTGGAGAAGAAACTCCTTTCCCTATCTTGCAGTTCAGTTCAATGTGTACAGATGTGACAAGAGGACAAAGGTTGCTAAGATGAAAACTAGGCAGACAGCCATAAATCCACTAGTGGCAGGTGTGTCGCACCTGTCAAAGATAAGGTTCTGTTGTACTTTTAGGCTTAATTCCGACTTCATTGCTTTTGTACCTGATAACACTGCCATTTTTTCCTTACTACAGTGCTCTTGAAGGTGATAATGTACTTACATGATTTGTAGTCCCTGTTATGATCATCATGCTTGATTCTAATTTTGAAAAACCTCTGCAATTTCTGCATCTTACTCCATTTTAAAGTTAAGTTCTACGGCTTTCAAGGCTTGGCATAAACTAGGAGCTATTGAATGGCATAGGAAGTGAACTGCAGGGAAGATGTAGTTTGTGGATAGCATGTGAATCTAGGAGATGGCTACATTCTGGAGAATTCCTTTATTACCTTTTCCTCTTTGTGAAAGCAATGTGAAAAATGTGTAGACTCCAAATTGTACTTCCTTTAGACAGACTCTAAGGACAAACAACTTCATTAGACCATTACATTCTTCAAGATGGAGGACAAAATCAAGAAAGCAGAGTACAGGCAACTGCCAGTATCCAAAGAGGAACCTGGATGTCTGTTCTAACTCAGAAGGTTCTGTGTTGTGATTGTCACCTGCACTCTTTGGGGAAATTGCTGATGCAGACGAATAATGGGTCTCAGTATTCCCTCTGTTCTTTCGCCTTCCTCGTGAAACTAGTGGCTCAACATACGTTGAGAGTTGGCTTTTTGGGGTATTTCTGTTCTGTTCAAAAATTAGAGAATATACTAGAAAACACATTGGGTGTGCTGTGCTGAAGAAGGTGTTCCAAGAAGTAATTCTTTACACTGGACATGTGCAAGGGAAGAATATACAGCAGAATTGATTTATTAGAAAAATGCTGGTTTTCTTACCAAAGCTGCTTAGTAAATTCAAAGAATTTGGAAAGCATTTTCTCTGAATTTTAAATTCCTAGTTTGTTTCTCTGAATCACAATCTGGGCTTTTATATTTGAAAGTCTTAGAAATATGAACAAAGTTTTTCAGATACTTCACGCTGTTTGATTCCTCCCCAGTATGGGTTTTCTTTATCCTGACTACCTCCATGGACTGCTGTTAATTTCCTACTAATTCCTAGCTGTCTTGTTCAGCCTCTTAACTTGCAATTGTATAATTTTAATGAGTAGTTCTTTTTACCACATTTCTTTCATTTCATACTTGTCTGTGTTGTGGAGGAGGTTGTGAAATTATTTCTCAGGTCTTCATATAATAATTAGATCTTGTAGGATTTGTCATAGAACTTTTAGTGTCTCTCTTGCCCTCTAATTTCCTATATAGTTCTTAGAGTTTACAGGAGGCTCTTGACCATTTTAATGAGCTGTTGGTAAGATAATACAGTTTCCCTTCTGGTTGTAAAAAGGAGGATAGTGATTTGCAGTAGGTAAGTGTTCATTAGAAGTGTGTTACGGTGGGGTTTGTTTGAAGTTTCCTTTTGCAAACAGCAGACCCAAGTGTGAAAAAAATGATTCTATGATGATTAATGTTCTTGTGTTAAAAACTGTCATTCTCTGTGCCAACAGCTCTGCACTCAGTAAAGATTTCATACTTTTTCACCTTGTTGAGATGTCAGGGACATCAAAGCTACAGCTCCTGCTGCATTGGTAAGGAATTACATGAGGTAGTTAGTGTTCCCTGACCCCTTTTTGTTGTTAAAAAGGTGACTCCAGAAAAATTACTTCTCTCGTTTTGATTTTTGTTTTTTTATTGCTCTTCCAGTTGTAGCTAAATCTATGGTTGCTTGTCTGACCATAGTGAAAAATCACTTAGCAGCTTTGATAACAACAATGGGCTCTCTTCACTGAAGAATTTGTAGTGAACTTCTGTTCTTCACGGTGAGCTCTGGGTACATAAGAGGTTTAGGGCTACTTTGTAAATATGACCATATTCACTGTATTTCATACTTGAATGTGTTTGAAGGTGTCTTTTTGTGAACTTAGGAGCTAGTGCAGTAGTTAGATGTGCACTGTGTATAACTTCTTGTTTGGCGTGTTGAATGGGTATGTGTATGCAGCGCAGTGAAGGGTTGTGTCCAGGAAGATCTGTGTTATTAAATAATGTATGCAGGAAAAAGAACAGCCACACTGATAAGGCAATTAGCCTTATTAACAAAGGTGTACTAGTTCTTCTGTCTCAAATGTTTATAGTACTGGAGTTTCCCGCATTACCAACTTGTTTGTTGTAACTCTTCAGATACTTTTGGCATGAAAGCTGCCTGTAGACTGACATCCTCACTCATGAGCTCAGTTAGCATACTGTTTCTTTCTTCTGTAGAGTAGAATGTGTGCAGTGCTGCTACAAGATAGTCTGAAGCTCATGCAAAACAGTCAAAAACGATGATGAGAGGAACTTCTTCTTCACCAGCTCCTAACTTCTGAAAGGCTACCAATGGAAACGGAAACTAACCTGCATTTTGCACTTCACCTGATAATGGTACCTTGTGGTACTTTTAGCACCATAGTCTAATATTGGTTAATTATCCTCTCTACAACAACTTTTAAGTGATTGGTTCTTGAAGACTTTATAATCACTTGGTGAGTAGCTTATTTCCTAGTCTACATAGCCATGCTGAGTACAAAGCTTATAGAGAGGTGTTGATCTCTACAAAGCCGATCTGACCAGTGCAATGTAAGAGTACTTCTTAGCTGATAACTGGATGGGTACTCAGATACATCGTCATGAGATGAGAACCAGGTAAGAAATGTCCTTCCTTCACACTCTTAAAATTTTGGCATCCACTCCAATTTCCTTTGAAGGAAAGTGGATGGCTAACTATTCTCTAAAAGTAACTGGTGTACCTGGGATTGCGTTTTACTCTCCAAAGCATTATCACCCAATGATTTAGACACAAACATAAGTATCAGTGTTGCTATCAGACCAACAGTTGGAGCTGTAACCACATTTGGCTTGTACTTGTCTTGTGTGGGCATGAAATGTGCAAGTTTCCCAGTCAAGAGGGTTCAGGTAATGGGCTGAAAGCAGGACCTTTGGAAACTTTCCTTTTGGATCTTCAAAGTGAAGCTGCATCTTAGTTTGATGTTTATGAGAAACTTGAAAATACTGGTATTAGTAAGAAATGTAACCCTTAACTACATAGTAGAAAGCACTGCATGATCCACAAATCCAACCTTTTCCCCCTTGCTGTACCTACTCTTGTGTCCTGAACAACTAAGTAAGATTAGTAACTCTCTAATAGCAGGCAGAACACGGTAGTTTTGTAGATTCCTGGTTGGTGATGAAATGCTCTGTGTGAGGAAGGAATTTCCTTCCTCATTTTGCCTCTGAGGGGTAAGGAAGAAGTATATGAAGATGTAGCTGATACCGAGAATGCAAGTCAGGATGATCACGATGTGAAAGGATACAATTAGTAACCTAATGGCACCACAGTAGCAATAATTATTGGAATGACTTTTATTTATATAAACATAATTATCTACCAAATGCTGTAATTAATGTTTTGGACACATCATTTGTGGCTTGTGAAGTGAAAGATTATTCAAATAGAGCTTTCGTGGAGAACAGGGACTTCCTTTTGAGGCTAAGAAATGTTGTGTTTTTATGCTTTAAATAACAATCCATTCATTTAAGAAACTTGGATAAGAATGGGAGCCACCAGCTTCCCTGGGCTCCCTTCAGTGTTCTCTAAGATTAAAGGAGGTTGTGGCTGCTTAACTGATCATCTGAAGTCTGACTGATCACAGTGTAAACAGGAGACATGATGTAGCACCCAGTAATAACAGGCTGAAGTCAGAGTCTGAAAGGTGAAGTCCTGAGCATTGGGTACAAGGATGGGAAGAAGATGAAATGTCAGTATGGGAAGGGGGTGCCCAGCACCTACTGTTTCTGCTGGTGGTGGTGGGGATTAAAGAAGAATATGACTCTTCACTGAAAACTGGAGATTGTCAGAGGGTCATTCTTAAAGCAACTGATGAGAAACTAAATAGTGAAGAGAAGCAAAGGCTTGAGGCTGGCAGTGGTGTTGCTGAGAGAATGGAAGTACTTCCTATGGAAGAATCAAATGGAGATATTTTAGGGAAGCATACTGAGACAGCAGGGTTAGGCAACATACGGAATTGAGTGATGTCTTGGTAAAAGAAAAGTAGGAAAGCTGCTGCTGTTTTATCTAGACAAGGGAAAGGCCAAATAGAATAGGAAGGTAACTACAGTCTCTCATGACTAACATCTAATTTCTGATAGCCACAGATGATTTGCTGGGCCAGGAAACAACCTGCTTTAAAACCTTTAGGTATATATAGCTACAAAGCTATATATACTGAAATACTCTATATTAGAGGTGAACATGTGCTACAAATTAATTAAGGAATCACTCTGAAAGGTGTTTCTAACAGAACAGGTTCCTTCTGGGAACCTGGCTGGCATCTTCTGCCAGTGATATTTCTGCTGAGATTAAACATGATTTAAAGAGACTTTGCTACCTGAAGGCTTTTGAGGACCAAAGTGCCTGACTTTAAAAAGGGTGTGATGGGAGCCTGCGTAACACTAGTAACCTTGGAGAGGAGGTTGAATTGTTTTGGACTTCTGCATAGATTTGAGCTGAGGAGAAATTAAGAGGATGGTGCTGCTGGGATAGGTGACCTAGGGAAGTTGAAGAGTCCCTACCACTGTGAGTGGTGTGAAGCTCTTTTGTGATTTGCTGCTTTTCTGAGTGTGCACTGAGTGCTGCTGTTGATAAAGTGAAGGCTGAGTGTTCTGGCCAGAGAGCTGTGTTCTGGTGCTTCATGTGGAAAACCCAAGGGAAGTGTGGGGCAGAGTGACTGAAGCAGCAAGTTCTTCTGAGAGCAAGGACATTGTATTGATAGCTGCAGCATGGAGTGCTCCTATAGGATTCCTGAAACAAACTCTGCATATAAGACTGTTGCCATTCCAGCAAAACGAGCTGGAAGTTACAGAATTGCTGTAGAAAGTAATTTAAGGGCATCATAAGAACAGTGGAGAGGAAAGCAGCTGCAGGTCACTTGTGTCTGTCAAGATCCATATGTTCAGCTGAATACTGGTGTCCAGCTAAATACAAGATGGTGTTGAGTGCCCCAGTCCCAGTCTGTTGCCCAGCTCACTTGAGCTGCACTGGGTGCCAGAGGCAGGGGAATGTGCTCTGTGTTTGTGTAATGCAGGGTGCTTCCACTTGAGCCGTCTCAGAGATGGGGTAAGCGAAATAGCTGGGTTGACATACTGCTCTGATTAAACCAACCTGTTTATAATTTGCTCTCTTTGTTTTGCTCTTGGGGCTGTTTAATTCTAAGGGTGTGCAAACTGTGATTTCTGAGAACTGTTAATGAGTTGTTCTGGTTTCTTTCACCTGAACATACATAGTTTCATGAAGTTGTCATTCCTGCTATTTTAAATGTTCTGTCCTGTTAGGTGTCCAGGCTGCTCGGGATCTCTGTATTCTTGTCTTATTGCTGTTTGTTATAATGAGAGCAGCAGTGGGCCACTGTGGGCTACTGCTAGCTCAAACAGTTGGGTCTCTTTTACTGTTAGTGTATTTGATTAATTTTAACAGATGTCAGTATATCCTTTTGAAGAGAGAGGGGTTTAAGAAACAACTTTTATCTCTTCCTGCTCACTGTTGGATGGGGTGGGGAACAGCAAAAGAGCACAAAGTGATTAATGGAAAGAATGCATAGTAAGGAAGGTCCTCTGATTGAGATGAGAGAAGAAAGGACTGTTGAGATCTCTCTGCGTTAGTTTTTTGATCTCTAAGCTGAAAACTTTGCTTGCCAGGACTGGTATAAGCAAAAGTCATAAATAAGTTACTGCAACTTCTATACAGAAAATAACGTGTAATGTTGAATTTGATGGGCTCACGTGCTTTCTGTTTTCTGGAACATGAGAGACCAAGTCAGAATAAAAGCCTGTGACTTACTAACACTGCAGATAAGGAACCAAGCTGAAGCTTGGCTTGTGGTAACTCCTGAATGCAAATGTAGGGAAAACAGTACTGAGATGTCCATGTTCCCTTGGTCTGCAACAGCAAGTGTCTACCACAAGGCTGCTTGTATCCATGTGGTAATGCAGCCAGTGTTTGGTTAAGTGGGGTATGAGTTCAGAAGAACTTGGCTGTACCACTCCCCAGATCACTCTGGTGAGTCCATCCGATAATGTGTGTTCCTATTTGTGCATTTGACTTTCAGGCAAAGGCAATTTGAGGTTTCCAGGTTGGTTCTGAGTTAGCTGCTGCTGTGATATTGTGTAGATCACTTAAATCTACCCTCTGCCTTTGCCTCCTCTCCCTTCCCAAAATGGCAATAATGATTCATCTTGTCTCTCAGTTTAGGTCGCCGCTAATCGCAAGCTGTTAATGTTTGTAAAACACTTAGAAAATGAATGGCCATCTTGGGTGAGATCAAATCGCCACTCTGCTGTTACCACAGAAATTAAAGCACATCAGTGTCAGCTTGCCTCAGCCCCACTTTTGACCTCAGGCTTGACAAGGCTGAGGTCTGTGTCTGAGGAGGCACTTTATGAAGCATAGAGTGGCAACAGAGCTAGCTACTTGTTGTCTGTTCTTCAAAAACTACACAAATCAAGGAAAAGTGCTTCAAACCTTGGAGTTGGAATGCTGCTTAGCTTCTCTATTACTTCTTGGCAGGCAAGTTGTAAGGAAGTTTCTCAGGATTAAAAAAAAACAAAGAAAAAGTTGAGCGCTTTGTGAATAGACTTGGGAAGGCAAAACCTTATGCAGTCTGCTGGAAGCCAATGGGGAGACTGTGTGGGTGGTATTAAGAAAAGAGTCTGAGTACTTTCATAGTCCTGTCTTTGTCTGTATCTACTACTGAGTAGCAAACCCTGTCTGTTGAAGTTTATACATCTGACTTTTTACCGCCCTCCCTAGCTACCCCAGGTAGGAAATTTGCCTCCACGGATGTGGCACAGTTTGCTACTTCAGAGCCAGTCTCAGCCCAGCTAAATCCTAGGTCTTCCCTCAGGAGTAGGATTTAGCATGGCTGACTGCTGCTATTAACATTCATTTGTCTGGCAAGCTAACTAGAAGTGTCTGTTCTGGTTACAAACACTAAGATGGCAAAGTAGCAACTATTTAGTCCTTTAAGTAAAATGCTTGGCTTAAGCTGAATTTTTAATCTGTCCATTTTTTTCAAAGATGAAAAGCTCACAGAGACTCTCCTAACATGACCAGACAATGCAGGAGTCCTACCTGGCTTTGCAAAATCGGAAGGGTCTCCTTCTCTGGAGATGTTCCAGACCCGCTTGGCTGTGTTCTTGTGCAACTTGGTCTAGGTGATCCTGCTGTGGCAGGGGGATTGGACTAGATGATCTTTCAAGGTCCCTTCGATTCTATGAATCTATCTAGACCTGTGTCCAGATTGATGATTTGGTCTTTATAAATGAAATGCTGTTTGTTTTTAGCAAGGCCATATATTGCATGGATGAATCCAGCCAAGAATCTCCTTTCATCAAAAATACAAGGGTCTGAGTTGAAGGCTGGGTTTAGTGTAAGGCCTGCAGGATTCGTAAGACTGTATCTGGGGTATTCTTTATGGCAATTGATGCTGGCTTCTTTGAACACCTCCAGTTCACAGAGCAGACCAGGACTTGGTTGTGCCCTTTCTAATATAAGGCAATCTGAGTTTCAGTCTTCATGGCTGTTGATGCCTGCAGACTGGGACAGCAGGCCTTGCCAGGCACTTGGCTAAAGAATGCGTGTGTGGGCTGCAGGTCAGGCCAGAGCAGCCTCTAAGTACTGAGCCAAGATACTAAATGCTGGAGGAAATGCGGTGTGAGGGGAAATGGTTGCTGAGTCACACAGCAGTAGATAGGGCAGGAAGGGGTGCTCATGACTTCTAAGATATGGAATAAAGCAGAAAGCTCAGATCCATGGCAAAGATCCATGCACTGGGATATTTGAGATAAAGGGCATGAAAAAGCAGCCTGGATTGAAATAGAGGAGATGATGTTAGACCACAGTGCTCTCAGCTGAGAGCTCAATCTTGCTTGAAGTCTGTAGCAAGTAATTTTGGAGGCATCACGTTGGGAGACACAGTTTGGAGCCTGTCAGGCACTGGAGTCTTAAAGAAGAGGGAGATTTGGCTGCTAGTTTGTTGATGATCATTCAGGGGTTTTATTTCTGCATGAGAAATGAGAATTCCTGCCTTAGCAACTGGACACAATTGTGCTTTCCTGCAGAAGCAGCTGAGGATGTGTTCAAGCTTGGCTGCATTACAGCAATTTTGCCTTTAAAAAAGAAGTAAAATAAAACCTCTATTAGAAAAACTACCAAAATACCTGTACTCTACCACAGTGTAGGCAATGGAGTACAGTGTAGGGGATTTTGTTTCCTCCCATTGGAGGTTAGACATGGTTAGGCAGTTAGGTATAGTTTCCATGGATTGTCAAGAGGAAAGGAGCTATTATCAGCTGTGGTTGAAACCTTCCTGATCTTGCTGGCCGATACAGCAGCTAGAAAAATCAGTTTCTTAAACTTCTTTTTCCTTGCAATTTTGTCCTCTTTGCTACTATCAGAGAATGATGCTCCTCTGTGTTACAGATCAGTTGCTGCTTCTGTAATTCTTGTAATGTTTGCAGTTGCCTGCAGTGCTGCTGGCAACTCAGCTGACTTTCATGGGGGAATTGCCACTGAACTACCTGGTTCATGTCTGACGTCTGCTCATTTAGGCTTTCTGTAGGAGATATTTTGCAGAAGAGGAGCGCTGATTAAGCAGCTGGGCAGAATATATGAACTGAGAGAGCTGCTCACTCAGCGTAAATCTGCTGTGGTCCCAAAGGTGCTGAGTGGTTTTGTGCAGTCCCTCCTGCAAACACTGCCTCTACTGGGAAAGGGTAACACCTCCTTTTCATCTGCATCACCCCAATTCTTAGTCATTAGAGTGTGTGTGTGAGAGAGAGAGAGAGAGAGAGATAGAGTGAGAGATTTTGTGAGATTAGACCAGTGATCTTTTCTGTGATCTCGGGACAGGAGCTGTGAAGTAGGCTGCTTGCATTCCCATGGCGGATTCCTTCTATTCCGACTGTCTCACTTCCCTCAAAAGAAAATGGCATACAGAACAAGAAATGAATTCTCTTCAGTGTACAATGAGTTTTGTTAATACCCTGTTGAAAAACACCCTTTGGCAATAACTGGAGATGGATTTGTTGTCATAATTTGCATCACAGTATAGAACTTGGAGTGGGGAATTTGTCAGTGATTAAAACAGCGTCAGGGAAACAGGTTTTCATTTGGTAGACTGCACATGTTTGGTGCCTCTATGGTGGCTGTTCCTCATGTTTGGAAACAGTTTTCCACTGTTGTGAAAGATTTAACAACAGATAGACACTGACTGCAGAACTTGGAAGGTGCTGTAGGTTGCTCTAAGGCAAAATCAAGTTACTGAGTTGTCAGAATGTGATCAGTTGTTGATCACATCCTGTTTCAGCAGAGCTGTACTGCTGCAGTAGGTTTCTTGTTGTACAAAACCTGGGCTTATTTATAGCTTGTATAATTACACATTTGGCTTTAAACTGTGAGGTAGCAAAACAGTCACCAGTGGCCAGCTAGTGGAATGGAAAAAATTGTCGCATAGTCTAGGGCACCTCTTCGAGATGATGGAGAAAGGTAACAGCTCTGAACCATGATGGAAAAATACTGAGGGATTTTTAAGGCGTGAAGAGTTCCCATTGTTGTAGTCATCTTCAGATCATGGAGACATTTGATACTATTATGCCTTCTCCAAAATCAATCATGACATCTGTGTCCCACATGAAAATACAATTTATTTGTAGTTCCCTGGTGGTAGGTTGCACTCAGCAGTTGCAGCTGTACATCAGTTTTCTGGACACAGGAACTGCACATTATTCAAGCTGTCCCTTCAAACTTAACAGTTCTTGCAGATGGGGAGAGGTATAGGCTAAGTCTCCTCTGGGAAGCTTGCAAGCCTCATTCCCTATGGCCTTGCTGCATGTGCTGCTTGCTCTGACACTGTCAAGGATTAGTGCTGGGATGACCACTAGACTAATGACAGATAACGTCTGTTAGCCCCTTCCCCAAAGAGGAATGTTTATGAGGGAGAGACTTAGGGATTTGAAAATCAAAGCTGCTTAAATGAAAGTAATAACCAAAAGAAATACGTATGATCATGTACAAACCAGTATTGAAGCCAGCCCCACCCTGTATGGCGCTCACTTGGTCTCATTCCTTCAGAGCATGGCTTTGGATCTGGATTGACTGGTCCAGGAGAGGTGACTGTTACAAGGGCTTTGCTGAAGAGCCCCCTTCAAATGGGTTGTGTGGGTCTCTGTCTAGCTTGGTTATTTCCATTCTTTCTGTTTCAGGAAGATCTCTGTCGTAGGGAGAAAGGTCTTGCATCATTGGCAAATCTGACACAGCTCTTCCATTTATGAGAGGAGATCACAGTTTGAGACCAAAATGATGATGCATCCCAACCTTCAGAAGGGTGAAAAGTGACAATGCCTGAATCTTACTGACATGTAAAAAGGACATTGTTAGCTATTGCAGAGACGTGGTTTTTTGTTGCTTTGTTTTGTGTAAGAGGAGAGTTCTGTCACATTTTTCTTCAAACTCCATTCTGCCGTGACCTGGATGTTTTCCACATGATAATCACAGAATGTTAGGGATTGGAAGAGGCTACTAAAGATCATCTGGTACCAATCCCTTATGCAGTCAAATATTTGTGCCACCCTTCCAAAACCTAGCAGAAATACCTTTGATCTCAAGTCTCATAATAAGTGAAAAAAAGACAGATCAGAGAAGTAGAGGTACCACCACCAGTGACTTATTACTGTGAATGATGTTAAGACCTTTTCTAATCCCTGAAGCATTGTGTGGAGTAGAACTAGAGCCTTTTATAATGAAATATAATATTGTATAATAAAACACGGTGAAATCCAGTAACTGGATAAAACCTGCTGTGTGTGTATGTGCAGGCAAACTTTAATTTTGCCTACAGTAAGTAACTTTCCGCACCACAAATTAAAAAGCAAATAAAGCAAATCTGCAATTAAGCCTTCTAGCAGGTTCTGTAGGGCTGGTAATTGCTTTGTAATCCTTCCTTGGAACACAATAAATGCAAACAGTAATCACAGGTTTGACTATGATCTATCATAAAATACCTAACAAAACAGTATGGATGATGTTATCTACTGGTTCATGCTGCAGATATTCCAGCTCTGTGAAAGGAGTGCAGCGACTGCCGAGTACCCACCTAGGCAGGAAGGAGAGAACAGGAGTGGAGGCAGGAAGGAGTGACCAGTATGCATCTGTGTGGTAAACCAGAAGGCTGATTCAAAACTAATTTTGCTCATGTGGAGGTGAGCGAAAACGCTTTACTGGCCACAGAGGTTGCTCCCTGCTGCTCCACTAAAGCCTGAAACCTATTTTGAGCGCTCACATTGAATATATAACAGAGCATTGAGAAAAGGGGGCTGAATCGTGAACTGTAAGACTTCATGTTTGTCTTAAATGCATCTCTACGCGTTCTTGTCTGTGTCTTTGTTCTCGTGGCTTCAGGTTTCCAACATGTACTTTTATCTTTCAAAAAGCGTGTGGAGTACCCAGTTTATGACTATGTAAACCAAAGGGAGAGTCACTGTAGAGCTAATTATACAGACCCTAGTTCTGTACTGCCTCTACACTTAGATTCATAGAATCGTTAGAGATCAGAAGGGACCTCAAAAGGTCATCCAGTCCACAGCAGGATCACCCAGACTGAGTAGCACAGGAACACATCCAGGCAGGTAAATTCCTTCATAAAAATATCTTGAAATCATAGAGTTGTTTAGGTTGGAAAAGATCTTTGTGATTATTAAATCCAACCCTTAACCCAACTGTACCAAGCCCACTGCTAAATCCTGTCTCTAAGTTCCAAATCTCCATGAGTTTTAAACACATCCAGGGATGATGATTCAACGCCCTCCCTGTGCAGCCTGTTCCAAGGCCTGATGACTGAAATTAAAACTCCAGCAGTGTGATTCTTTGGGGGAATCTACTGAAGCTGGATAACAATGAAATGGTTTTACACTGTTGAAGCTTTTGGCCAGAGTTACTGAAATGCTCAGAACACACACTGCAACTTGGCAGGACTTGTGACTTTGGAGACTGCTGTCCTTTAGGTTAACTCTATTGCTTACCCTCTCGCTGCCAGGAAATGTTATGAGAATTTGTTGCTTGAAAAGCAGGTAGTTGAGGAGACAGTACAACTGTGATTCTCAAGGGGTTAACGCTTTCTGCTGGGACTTAACATATTAATGTCTTTTTCTAGTTCTTCCTGAGCGCACAGAGCTGTGTGCTACAGGGGGAGCATCTTGTCTTGGTAGAAAATTGACTTGTGTGGCTGCAAAACAGCTACGCACCTTCTGTGCCTTCCCTATAGGTATCTTGGTGCCACCTATTGAAAACCCAACTGTGGCAACAGTTGCAGGCTGTCTCTTTGGTTTCTTTCTTTGCTTTATCTAGGTTAAATCGACAATGAAGTCAACTAAAGGAACTGAGTATTCAAAAAGCTGACACGAATTTCTCTGCAGTTGACTTGCAATGCGGTGCCGTTTCCAAGTGATCTGCGAGTCTGACATCAGTCTGAAGTAGAATATTGCACCTCACGGACTAACTATCTGATTCATTGTGACAAGTCTTTCCTTTAATGCCTGAAGTTGTAATTAAGGGTGGAACATGTGGGAGTGAGAACAAAAATCAAGAGATAAAATAAGAAATTGGATTGCAAAAGCAAGGAAAGAACCTTGTAATTTATTACTCCAAGAGAAATACGGGAGCAGAAATAACTGCGTAAATAGTTGTGTGTCCTGGTTAAAAAACCCCGAACCTTTGTGATTAATTTCACTTAAATCTAGGATGTTTTTTAAAGCTGCTTTTATAGGTTTATAGAAACTTGGCCACTCAAGTCATAAGTGCAGGGAGTAATGCTCTTTAAAAAAATGTGTTTGTGTATGCGACACCAGGATGAAGCTGTAGAGAGGGCTGAGCAGAGCAGCACTCTGAGCCTGCACATGCTGAACATTGGGCTTGATTTTTCTCATCTGAGCCGGCCTCAGTTAGAATAAATCCGAACAAGACATGTGCTGTGGTTACCTTGTGTTTAGTAGTCACAGGGCGTTAGCTGAGGCTTGTTACAGACAGATGAATCTTTGCACTAATCTGGCTCTTCAAAGAGCAGTATCAGTGGGGTCACTTTCATTAGACTAAAGGTTAAATTGCCCTTGAAAACGAAGAGTTCCTGTGGGAACAGTGGCATTTTCCCTCGCGGGTGATTTTTGAATTCCGAAGTGTAGCCGTTCCCTGTTAAAATGCAGTCTTTGGGTTTGATATCACTATGGTTTTACTTCACTTAATAGCTGTAAGACTGAGACCTTGGTTTTGGTACAGACCAGAGCAAGCAGGCTGTGGAAAAGGTAGTGTGAGGCTTCTGGCAGGCAGTAGATTTCATCTTTTATAATTTTATATAACGTGCCAAACCGATTTGGCTTTTTTACAGCAGTTGCAGCCTGTCTGTGGCTCATAACAGAGCCACTAACGTTTGACTACCATAGCAGTAGATTCATTAGCCATCCCATCCCTGCCTGGCATGCCTTGGACCCTGCAGAAAAGGTGACTCTTTAAATCATAACTCTCAAGTATGTGAAATCCACCTCCTCAGTTTCTAACATAGTTATCTGTCAGGTATAGACCTGTCTCGATAAAGTTTGGCAGAGGACTCTGTCTTCAGTGAAGTCCCTGTTAAAAGCCACTTGTAACTTTATGCATCCCATACTCTTACTTGGCTGTGTGAGGAGGACTGGGGTGACTGTCACCCCAGAGAGGGTCATACTCATTCCTGGGAGCGATGTGGACAGCAATGAGCAACCCTCCTGCATGTATCCCATGCAGTGTGCTGCTGGGGAATCGGCGCTTTTCTCACAGTATTTGAGCTCTCACTCTTCATCCACAGGAGCTAGAACTGCTTTCCAAAGCACTGTCCTCTACTGTGGGGCTGTATTTTTTGTAAAGGATATTAAATACAGTCTTGTGTTGTTCAGAGCTGATTGTAGAATAAAGGTTGTTGCCTTCATGTTGAAGCAGAATTGTGTGGGTAATGAAGTCCTCGTCTCCAGTTTTGGGAGAGAGTTCTGTTTATTGTGGTCTTAGTGCAATGAACCCAAGTGGAAGAGAAGATCCTGGGAAAGAGGACTGGCTCTGAACTTCTTTTTTTTTTGTGGCATCCCCTTCCCATTGTGCTAACTGCTTAATTCTCTCAGACCTTTCCTACCCTTTCCAGTGGCTTCTATTATCACTAGTGCAGACAGGCTTGGAAAACCATATGGGAAGAAGAGAAAATTTGCTTGGTCAACGTTGTTCTTGGATGCCTGGGAGCTACTAGAATCAGTGGAATTTAACACCCAGGGGTGCCAAGCAGCTACAGAGAATGTCCATTCTTTGAGACCTGTGTTTGTACCGTGATGCAGCCTCCTCAAGATCCAGGCCAGCCCAGATCCCTGAAACACAGCCAGCAAATTTCCTGCCTCTGAGAGGGTGTTTGTGCAACAGCTTTAGATTTACAGCACATTGGCTGTTGCTTGGTAATTATTCTGCGTGGGTTTTACTGCTCGGAAAGTGGAAGATCATTTGCTCCTCAGTTACTGCTGGCACACAACGAGTACCATGGCTTTAGCTGAGGGGCTGTGCATCTAACTGAGAGCTCTGGGCTGCATGCTGTCCTCTCAAACAACAAGGCAGAGTCATGCACTACAGGCAGTCTTCTCCTGTTTTTCTGTGCAGGGATTTTCATACTGAATACAGTCTGTGATCGGTTATGCCTCCCTCGAGGAGAGATGGTCATGTCCCCGGGTGGGACGTTAGGTGTGCTTGGTTTGAAACCTGCTGCCGTGTACTTACTGTGAGGGGAGAGACAAGTGAAATAAGACAACTAGTTGCAAAATTAGATTTGTATTGGAAATGGACTTCAGCCCTCTAACCGATGAAATGTGGAAGGGGTTGTGACAGCTTGCATTTGGATTTACGGAGATAGTCCATGCTTTGATTACTGTGCGTGTTATGTAGACTAACGCTCTGTTCTTGGGCTCACAGCGCTTACCTTTTCCCTGAGGGCAGCTTAAGTGAATCCCAAGACAACGCTGCCTTTCTCCCTTAGATACTGCTTTAGGCACAGGCAATCGCCACGTAGAAGCACAATGTTTTGTTCAGTGCAGCCCGATTACAGTAGTAGCACTTGTGTGGTGTAAATGACTGGTATCAAATACGTCACTTCAGGCTGACGCTGAGACTTCACTCACTTCCTTAGCTAAAACAGTGGTTTGAAAAGAGGGTTGAAGAGAAACCTTTCTCTTTGGCAGATATTTTAGAAGAGATCTCAGTCTTTTACTGACACAGCTAATACTGACAAGTAGCAGAATGGTTTTTGAACTGAAAAGACTTGAGGCCTGGGACATTGCCCTTGCTGGATATTTCATTTTAGAAAGAGAAGTTCCAGGTCTGTTTTCTTTCTCCTTACTGTGTCTTGGAAGTAGTTTATTCTTTGACTTGCATGATAGATTGTGCTGAAAAATACATCTGTTGTATGGAATGAATGCAGGCATGAGGTGATCCGTGCAAACCTGGAGCAGGTACAGATTTCCCCATGAAACACATCCTAGCTGTTTGTAAAGTAGTCTGTAGCTTTATTTGTGACAGGCGTAGCTGCCTTTCCATATCCTTTGGAAATTGAGTCTCTTGACTGGAAAAAACAATTCACTGAACTAGCTTTTATAGCATGGAAGGAAAACAAATGGAAGGTTCCATTCCTGTGAGCATCCTGTAGATATATATTTACATGGCACTGGTATCTGGAACCTTAATAGAACTCATTAGAATTGAAAGGGAAGTGACAGTTTTCAGCTCTCAAAATGAAAACAATACAGTATTTCCTTTAGGTTCAGTGGAGAGCAAAGGCTCTAGGTACAAAGCAGACAAATCAAATAGAATGTCTGCCCACTCTAATATGTTTTTATTAACAATAAATAGTCCTTCTCCAAACTTGCTTAACTCTCAGCATGAGTACAGCTTCCTGAAGTCAGGTAATGCTGGAGAAGAACAGGTAGGGAGTGATGAGGAAGAGCGCATCACTTAACAAATGTGTAAAGTCTGTTCAGAGAAAGAGAAGCCTGAATATTTAACAGCTACTCGTAACTCCTAAATAATTTGCTTCACTTCAATAATTTATAGATTCTGTTTGCTTGTGGGGCTTATCCCAGAAAATTAGATGGCAAAGAAATTGCAGTGTAGGCATCTTCTGGCCAATAAAGCATCCAGTGTAATGTGGAGGTAGCCTTGCAGATATGTCCACATTGTTGTGCTAAGCCGGTTCTTTGGCTTCCTCTAAGTCACTGTGATTACTGTTGAGAGGTTTAGTATCTGCTGCATTATTTCCAAAGTGCAGGGTTGGGCATTCTGATGCCTCCCCTGTGCTTGTTTTTTCTTGCTACTTCAGGAAACTCGTGATGCTTTCAGTGTGTCTCCCAGCACTGGTAACTAGTGATAAAGCCATCTGTTACTTCTTACCTTCCAAAGGCTCTCAAGACATCATCTGATATCACTGGTCACAGAGTAAGATGAGAGCACAGTAAAGCAGTCTCTGTTAAGTGACTTTTTCCTATCATTAGCTGAGGGTTAGCATTCAGCAAGGTGAGATGACAGTGCTAATCATAGGCTAATCCCATGGTTGCCCTAAAGAAATAGGGCAGAGCATAAGAATGAGACATTGATTTTTAGATGTGTATTCTTCTCCCACTCCAGTGGCTGATGTATGTCCTCAAGTACCTTTTATGAACATGTGAATCTTACTACCTGTGCATGGTGAACTCTTTTAAATGGATGAATTAATTCCTGTCATTCCACTCTCTTTTTAGCAATAATTAGAGTGGCTAGCTTATATGTATTTTGTTTCCATTACATTTGCCTTTTGGGTTTACTCTCTTGTCTCTTGCAGGTACAGTTAATAGACAGGTCCATTCTTTCTGTATCCGTGCATAATTCTTGTGTTACTCTTTCTTACTTAATCTTCTTATCTTTAAGAGTAGCAAACCATAGCCAGCCTTTCGGAGTGAACTGTAGTGAAAATCATTTGCACATGAAAGACTGAAGAAACCAACACAATGAAGACTGGGTATGTAGAGGTGGTTTACAGCATATTATCTCAAGAGGAAATCACTGATATTTCTTTTACATGTGTTCTCAGTTTATCCTCTGTCATTTTCTTACCTCATTGCAAGATTTTTGTTGATGCTTTAGCAGAAGTTACAGATTCAGCAGAATTTCTCATTAAACTACTCCAAGTGATTACCAAGTGTTTCTTCCAAGTTACTCATCCAAGGGCCTGTAGAATGTTTGTGCAAACTGGAAAGAAAAATGTACCTGATTTCAGAACATGAACTCGGCATGGCATCTTGTCAGGATCTTTCTCCTATGTCTAAGGAGAAACTTGGTTTATCAACACATTACAACTCAGTGCTGCTTAGAAGATACCTGAGCTGACGTGGGCTCTGGAGTTGGTGCTCCTAGGCTGCCCCACGCAGTCTAATTATCTCTACCCAAGTTGAATACATTTCACAGAATCATAGAATGTTAGAGGTTAGAAGACATCTCTAGAGATCATCTAGTACCACACCCCTGCCAGAGCAGGATCACTTAGATCAGGCCCTAGATCAGGACTTGGGTGGTTTAGAAAGTCTCTGGAGAAGGATACTCTACAGTCTCTCCAGGCAGCCTGTTCCAGTGCTCATCATTCCAGTCCATCAGCCTCACAGTAAAAAATTTCATGTTGAGGAATGATACCTTTAATGTGTGTGTGGTAGTCCCACTGACCTGCAGATGGAGCCTGGCCGAGCAGAGGAGTCACTGCGTGCTGCAACTGAAGTAGATATTGCAAGCACTTTGGAAAAGAGTTGTAACTGAGGACGTTCTCCATCCCAACACACATCTGACCAGGAGCTGAAGCTATGCTGTGATGCCAGTCAGGAAGCTGGCTATTAGCAAGAATGCTATTGATCAAGGACCATCTGCCAAAACTAAAGAGGGACGCTGAGCAGATAAACTATCCGGATGAGTAGTAAGGCCAACAAAGAATGTGGAATATATCAGCTAAAATATTAATCATAAATTGTTCTTTCCCATCCAGTGTCAGGACTGACAAGTCCAGTTATAACTGCTGAGTGGAGTCTTCTCGATTGCTTTATAATTAAAGTACTTCCTGGGCTTTAGTTTGCAGACTGGAGGAGGTCACTACTTAATATGTTAGTGACCCCTGCCTGTGTCTAATTCTATCATTAGAACGGCCTTCTCTGGTGAGACAAACCTCCACCAATGCGGCTGTGTGAATGCAGGGAAGAGGAAGCAAAGGGGGTCTCTGTCAGCATGATTCATTAAAAAATAATTTGCCAGCCCAGCTACCGACATTTCTCTGTTCATTCGCGTTTTGCAGTGAGCACAGCGAGAAGCCGTTCCATCTAATGCACGGTAGGAATTTAAAGCCTTCTCTTCTTAGGTTTGTGGAGATTCAGAAAAAACATGGAATTCCATTTACATTGGCCCTCTGTGTCATAGGATCATAGAAGCCTTAGGGATCGGAAGGGTCCTTGAAAGATCATCTAGTCCAATCCCCCTGTCACAGCAGGATCACCTAGACCAAGTTGCACAGGAACACAGCCAGGTGAGTCTGGAATGTCTCCAGAGAAGGAGACTCCACAACCCCCCTGGGCAGCCTGTTCCAATGAATGTTCCAGAGTAACTTCTGAAATTTGACTTTAAAAATCCTGAACAAGCAGAGCAGGTTAATGTAATGTTTCCTTCTCTGCCCGGAGAGCGTAGCACGAGGCTGAGCTGTTAGAACATGTTAATCACTGGCAACAGTGGCTTCGAAATAAATGGCTTTTAAGCCTCATTTATTTATACATCTCAAAACACATTACGTCCCCTGCTGCTGCTAAGAAATGCCCTGTGTTTGCTAGATGCCTTTCACAGTGCAAAATTAGGCTCCAAGGGGGTTGCAGTGGTTATGGATAACATGAATTCACCCATCCTTGTAGAGCAGTCACCTGTGAAGCGGAATGAGGGCTACCACTTTTAAGGCAAAATAAGCAAAAATAGAGCTTTTAACCTCCTCGGCTCTAGATCTCTGGTATCTCTGTCCTGGACAAGACACCTGGTGTTTGCTAGAATGCTGTGAAGTCTTAGTCTTGCAAGGAGGTGCTTTGTGTTTTAGCAGCTAGCTGCTTTTCTGTCAGTTAGACGCTGAAGAAGGCCTGAAAAGATTGGGTCTCCCAGCTGACACAGGCCTTATGTCAGAGCTTCTCAGCACTGAGCCTGCCTGTGTTGCACCCTGAAATCTTACAGGTGAGTATCTGGTCCTTCCTGCAGTACTCCCAGAATGTAATGCCTCAGGGTGGCCCTGGATGCTGTTAGGTGGCCAAAGCACTCAAGCTGTGTCCTTTGGTGCCTGAGTGCATTGCTTAGATGCAGGATGACTCTCTGAGCGTAAAATGCTCACTCCCTTCGAGTGCAGTAATCACCAGGACAAAATCTCCCAGGGAGCTATACCCAGCAGCTATGGCAGCCACCCTGCAAAAACGGAGTTGGCAGCTTGCAACCACAATATCAAATCAAGCTGCATACAATAGCTGCTCAAAATCTCGACTGGTGTTTTAACAGCCAAAGTGTCCTTCTCTTCTTCGCTTCTTTTTAAAACTTTTGAGAGCCATTTTGCAGTACAGCCCTAGTACGGAGTCCCCACATGAAAAAATCATAGAATCATTAGGGATCAGAAGGGACCTCAAAAGATCATCTAGTCCAATCCCCCTGCCACAGCAGGATCACCCAGACCAAGTCGCACAGGGACACATCCA
>VZRI01009411.1:745177-763926 GCA_013397515.1 Upupa epops | reverse complement strand
GGGGAGAAGAACCTCTCTCGATCTGCTAACCACCCCCCTTCTGATCCCCCCCAGGATGCTGTTGGCCCTCTTGGTCACAAGAGCACATTGCTGGCTCAGAGTCATCCTGCTGACCACTAAGACCCTCAGGTCCCTTTCTCCTACACTGCTCTCCCACAGGTCAGTCCCCAACCTATCCTGGTCCCTTGGGTTGTTCTTGCCCAGACTCTACCCTAACCCTTGTTGTCCCTCATTCAATTTCTCTCTGCCTGGCTCTCTAGCCTTGGGGGACTCCACTAGATACAGGCCTCCAACTAGACTCTGTCCTGTTGACCATTGCTCTCTGGCTTCTATCCTGCAGCCAGTTCACCATCCACCTCACTACACAGTCATCGAGCCCACACTGCCTCCGTTTGGCTGTGAGGATGGTATGTGAGACTGTGCCAAATGCCCTACTTAAGATAGATCACATCCACCACTCTGCCATCACCTATCCACCCGGTTATGCCCTCATAAAAGGCTATCAGGTTGGTCATGCTTGACTTCCCCTTGGTGAAGCCATACTGACTGTCCCTAGTGAACAGCATCTAGGGCAAATTGTTCCATCACCTTTCCTGGGACAGAGGTGGGGCTGACCGGTCTAGAGTTACCTGGGTCCTCGTTACCCTTTTTGAAGTTTACTGACCTGTCCAGTGTAGGAGCTTGGTTTGCTGCAGTCAGGGTTGGAAGCCTTCTCTTGATGATTATTTTTCCATGCTTTTCATACCGTGCTGCTCTACTGTCCTGTGTGTTTGCTGCTGGTCATCCAGCTGTGCTATAATCCAGGTCCTCTGCTACACTGAGGCACGATGATTCCTAAGAAACCTATCTCTACGGAGCAAACCAAGGAGATCAAAAATGGCAGCTCCAGCCCACGGCAGCACTGGGGGTTTTACAGTCTGGTTGCTGGAGAATTTACTGTAGGCTGTGTCAACGCAATCAGCTGAGCATATTAGCTGTTAAGAGAACATGGGCCTCATCCTGAAGAGATGATGAACTGCCAGATAACGAAGATGAAGTAAGGGAATGATGCCCTTTCTGCCATCGAGCTCCCTGTCTGTGCCCCATTATTTCTTCCCTTTAGTGTTGCTGATGTCGTGCTGTGCTGATAATGCCTGCGTTCATGAACTGGGTTTCTGAGCGGCTGAAAGACTGTTTGCAGGGCTGTTTGTGTAGCTCACAGCTGGGTCAGGCTAGGTGCTTTGCTTTACGTCCTTGAAGCTTGCCATGAACCCTGAAGAAAGATGAAAACACGTGACCAGAGAAACAATAAGAAGGATGTTCCCGTGTAGCCCAGGAGTCGTAGTTCTAATCGCGTCTGTAGAAGATGATTGCTTTGCATTCGATGATTTTCTGGTAACTGATTTATTCAGTAATGACCCTTTATTATATCAGGAAGTGGATTGAATGCAGACAGCTGGGTTTCCTGGCTTGTATTAAAAGTAGCGTAGCCAGCAGGAGTAGGGAGGTGATCATCCCCCTGTACCCAGCACTGGTGAGGCTGCACCTTGAATGTTGTGTTCAGTCCTAGGCCCCTCACTACAAGAGGGACATAGAGCTGCTGGACATCATGTCCACAGAAGGGCAAAGGAGGCTTGTGAAGGGACAGAGCACAGGTCCCGTGAGGAGATGCTGAGGGAACTGAGGCTGTTTAGCCTAGAAAAATGGAGGCTGAGCGGGTGACCTTATTGCTTTCTACAACTACCTGTGAAAGGAGGTTGGAGTGAGGAGGGGGACAGCCTCTTCTTCCTGACGGCAAGCATTAGGACCAGAGGAAGCTGTTGCAGGCTGCACTACTGGAGGTTGAGGCTGGATGTTAAGAAGAATTTCTTTACCAAAAGTGTCATCAAATATCAGAACAGGCTGCCCACAGCAGTGCTGGAGTCACCATCCCTGAAGGTGTTTAAAATGCTGAGGGACACAGTCTAGTGGTGACCTGGCAGTGCTGGGCTGAAGGCTGGACTTGATGATCTTGAAGGTCTTTTCCAACCAAAGAGATTCCCTGATTTTGTGATGGGAAATGCCTGGGTTCAGGCCTCCCTCCTAAGCAAGAGTTTTCCTTCCCTAACAGGGTAAGGGGCAGACACATCGGTTCTGGATGGGACAAGGGCTGGACAATGTGACACGAAAAGCAACAGTTAACGTTCAGCTGTCATCCCTGTCTGATTCCAGCACAGAAGGTGTCAGCTCTCTTGCCTGAGCATGCAGTGACAAGTGAAAGCGTATCCAGGTTTAGTCTGTCCCACAGGTCAGGAGTCCTTTTCACTCAGGTGATGGAATTGAGGTGACGGTACAGAGAAAAAGGTGCTCAAAAGGGAAAGAGGTGCCGTCTTCTTTTGCTTGTGCTTGCTTATGTGTCTGGGCTGCAGCTGGCCCGTTGAATGACAAAATCCCAGGAGCTGAGTTGAAGGGACTGTCAGAACACGTCTGCCCTGGGAAGAGCTCAGTGTGATTCTCTGGACTCTGGTGAGGCCAGGGGCAGTGCTGGCCTGCAGCTGAGCACACAGAACCTGGCAGCTGCCTTTGCTCCTGGAAAGGATGGTGTGGTTTGTTCCAGTATTTCTGTACTGTGAGTCTTCTGGATGAGCAGGGGTGCCTCCAACCCAGAGACTGTAATGGGAAGCTGCCTTTTCCAGGGCTGTTAAAGTTGAGCTCTTCCAGATCTTGAACTTCATCTGCCTTCAGCTTCTTTGAAAGCTTCATTTCCATATTTGTTGGTTGCTGATGCTGCCTCTGGCTCCAAAATTATCACCTATTTGATCTTGCAAATAGCCCCTGGGTGCTGGTTTTTTGTGGCTTTGTGCTGTGTTAGCTTGAACACTGGCACTATGCGTGTGTGTGGTGCAAAGCTGTGCCCATCCTGCATGGCCTCTCGGAGCCTTCTCTCCCTGCTGCTGCTCTTACTGTCTCAATAGCAGAATCACAAAAGCCGTTACGGTAATTCTGACTGCTTCTGTGCAGCTCGGCTGTCAGCAAGGAATACATGTGGGCGAGTGGCTGAGGGAGCATGAATGAATGACTGGAGAGAGGTAAAAAGCCACAAAAGCTGTGGGTGGAAAAAGAAGGCTTGAAATTGGCTCACCCACCATTTAATATATTCCGTACAATGATGTGTGTGAGTGAGAAGAGGATGGAGGGGTCTTTACACCCCTGGCTCTTTGAATTCCGTGTGGTTTTTGTCTCGGGTATATTTTTGTTTCTGTGCTCTCTTTAGGACTCGGGGAAAGTGCTCTGGCAGCCAGCGCTCCTAAAAGTGTGCTCGAATTTCCTGGATGAATAAGCTGCAGCTCCTGAGGTGAGTGCAGAGATTCTTGCTTAACTTAATGCTCCATGGGAAGCTGCTAGATAATGAGCGCTTGGCTGCGTGAGACTGAGCAAGCTAACTGGCTATGGGATTTTCTGATAGCCTAAACCTCAGAGTGTTTAGCAAAGAGATTAGGTCAATGAAGCAAACCAGACGTGCGGATGTTTGATGATTCCGTTCCGTTTGATGGTATCTGTGACCTGCTCATGGGAAAGAAAGACTGGTTTCTCTCTCTGAGCTGGCTTGCAGACATTTAAGGGAGAATGGAAAAGAACTCCCTCTCTGTGTGGCTGCAGAAAGGGCAGCCGGTACGCTGAGGGGAGAAGCATGTCCTTTACTGTCTTCTGGGTAGGCAGCCAAGCAGAAGAGAGAAGTATGTGGGTGGGATATTGGCTAAGATGGGAGGAAATGGAGGCAGGAGGGAGCATGCAGTTAGGCTGGTCATATAGATGCAGCATTTGAACAAGGCTGAGCAGGTATAAAACACGATGTAGTGGCATCAGTCAGGGGACTGGCATGCCTTCCCCTCGTGCGTAATTTGCTCTAGCCCCACCTAATTGCGGTTTGCTTGGTAACCTTAGAGTTAGGAACCTGGTCAGTGAGCTAAACCAGTCTCTTCCCGATGGCAAAGCAGTTTGCTGATGCCACAGAGCATGCACACACCCCTACGCATCTCTGCAGGTCGAATTCCTGCTTTTTCTTCAGGAGCACCACAAACTCTGTGTGGTGACCTTTTACAGCCTTGGCTTGCTTTGCTGGGCTGTTTGCTGCAAACCAGCTTCTTACTTTCAAAGGTGATCTAGAGATGAGTCTTCTCACCCTGTGACATTAAGAATCTCACGCTGGTAGTGACCATCAGGCCAGGATAACTGACCAGCAGTTATTGTGGTTGTGGACACGACAGTTCAAACAGTGAAATCTCAGCCCCGAAGCGTTAAGCTGAGCTTTGCTGCCACTGGGAAGCTGCATTTCTCTTGCTGTTTAAACATCGGGGATTTGTCATCGTATTTTAGCCTTTGCCTAGTTAACACTGGTCTTGAGTAGGGACTAATGACAGCTCAGTCACTGCTCTTGATGAGCTAGAGGCTAAGGTTAAAGCTGGGCTGGACTACATGGATGATAAAAACTCTCTATTGACCCCTCTCATGCCTCAAAGTGGAAGAGAAAAGGAATAAGGGACACGGTGGACTGGAGAAGACTGCCTTAATGAAAATAGTAACGAAACGTATACAAACATACACACCGCCAGTACAGCCCCAAGCCCCCTGATGACACTTACACCACTGTCACCACTGATGCTGTGAGGCAGGCACTGGGAAAGACCCAGACTGCACTCAGTGGCAGACGGGCACTGGAATCAGGAAGGCAGAGTGGGTCAAAGGCAGAAAACTGCACAGAGCTATCCTGAGATGCCAGCCACTGAAGAAAAGAGACTGACCCTTGTGATCCCTCGTCTCATGAAGCACATGGGTTGGAAACCTTGCTGGTCAGTTTAGGGTCACTTGTCCTCTCCATTCCTCCATGCAGTGTGGCCTCACTGCACCCCAACATGGGACACAAGAGTGAGCAGTCACCTTGCTCTTCACAGGAGCAAGTACAAGCTGGAGCCTTGCTGCAGACCCATCCTTGGTAGAACTGTGAACACCCAGCGCTACCACTTGTAGGAACAGACACTGTCTGCACAAATGCTCTGTTAATACCAGAAAGTGCGGTTAGCTAGAAGAGACTGAGCTGAGAAGTAAAATCACTGGACAGAATCAGTAACTCAAACAAGGACAGCTGGGAAGACTTGGAGGGAATGTCCCAGCAAACAGATATTTACACACCGACTCCCATGCGGGGGTTAAGCCACATTGTCTCATTCGGAAGGAGGAAGGGAGCCTGATTTGGATCCACACAATCATTTCTTTACCTTGTTTTATACAACAGCACTGCACCTGCTGTTCTTAGCAGGCAAAACAGCCCCGGTTTGACAGCACGGGGCTGTAGGAAGTGTTACTTACTGTTTGAAAATAGCTGCTGCTTGGTGGGGTAGGGATGTCAGGAGCAGAACTGTAGCTTTCTTGAAGGCTATTTTGGGAAGCTGACCCATGCTCTGGAGAGCGCATGTTGTTGAAATCCCGGTCTCAGCTGAATTCTCTGTGTGTGTTTTGTTACGCTGAAATGCCTCCAGCGTGCAGTTCTGTTTATCTGGCGTGTGTTTGCGAGGTGTGCGATTAGACACAAGGCTGACATCTCGTATGTAAAACTGGCAGAAGAAAGAGGACTGGATGCAGATCAGCAGTCAGAACACAAGATGTAGTTCATGGCACTGGCGCAAAAACAAAGCATAAAGGCAGAGGTAACGCACACCGCGTGATGGGAAAGGAATTCGGTGCTTGAGCTCACAGAGCAGGCAATGCTAACAAGAAGCATCCAGAAAAGAACTAATCCAGCCTGAGAAGCTGTGTACTACAGTTCTATTACATATTTATAATATATTCTTCCCCTTTTACATCATGTAAACTGTTGTAGGTCAGCAGGAGAAAGCAAGAAATGATTTTGATGATGTTTCAATAGCGATGAAACTATCAGACCAGAGGAATGCTGCTGGCCTCTCTCTTTCCCTTCACTCTGCTGTTACCCCAGGTGTCGAATGCTGAGAGG
This sequence comes from Upupa epops, assembly GCA_013397515.1. Classification (NCBI taxonomy): domain Eukaryota; kingdom Metazoa; phylum Chordata; class Aves; order Bucerotiformes; family Upupidae; genus Upupa; species Upupa epops. The sequence goes on along the minus strand of VZRI01009411.1, from coordinate 757,958 downwards.
TAAAAATATTTCTGTCTCTTTCCCCTGCCCCCAGGACATGGGTTGTGTTTGACTTCAGCCTCCTATTAAAAACCAAGGCAAGGGTACTGGCGACTTAAACCTCATTAAAGGCTCAAGGGCAGAGGTGTCCTCTGCAGAGCTGCAGCAGAAGCTGCTCACTGATAATTTTTTTGTCTTGCTTATTGGAGCACTTGCCCTGTCTGATGATACCTTGGGACCGAAATCATGGAAGAGGAAGGCTGTGGAAGTTCTGCAAGGTGAAGCACGCACTGTAGTCGTGGTGTGTGTGTGTGTGTGTGTGTGTGTGTGTGTGTGTGTGTGTGTTTCCCTGTCGTCCCTGGGTGCCATTTGTGTATTAGATAACCCCACAAGTTTTTAGTGTGTTAGGGCTGGAAAATGTTTGGTTGTAATGGTGTTTATGAAGACGTTTGCTTGGCTCCAAAGGGATTTTATTGATCAGTAGAGACAGCATCAGGAACGTCATTTATTGTATCCTGTGGTTATGGATTGACTGAATCCACCCTAAAATAGAAGCCTAATGGAAGTTGTTGGCTGTGATGGAGTTTTTGAGGATATATTTAACTGAAGGCTTCCCTCTTGCACTAATGGTGCCATTTACCCCTTGCCTAACCCATTCCCATTCTCCATCTCCTTAACCGGAGGGGTACCTGTGTCTCCATCCTGCCTTGGTGCGCTGTGAGGTTACAACTACGACCCGGGAGGATGGTAGCTGTGTGTGTCTCTGTGTTGCAGCTCGGGCAGCTGCTGCTCTTGGCTTCTCTGGTTAAGAGCAGGCAGGGAATTGTCAGGTCAGACTGCAGCTTGTGTTCATGGTGTAGACACTGGTACTTACATGGCTCTTAATGTTAATGTTTAAAATTTTACTTGCGTGCCCTGCAGTCTGCATTGCCATGGTTCAGGAGAATTCTGTGCCACAGGGGAATAAGGAGGGTTCCCTGAAGCCCCCCTTTCCCCATATCTGTAAAGGGAGTTCTATGTATAAGTGCTGCCTGCTGTATTCTAGGCATCCAGGTATTCACTTCCAGCAGTGATATTCCCAAGCTCATTCTTGGGTGCCTGCATTCCCTGGGTGTCTGGGCTTGGAGCTGAACAGCCACTGCATTTGGGTAAAAAACGGTATGAAAACCTTCCAAGGTGCTGATCTGATAGAGGTGTTCTTACCTGCAGTGGTGCTCTTTGTTCAATAACCCACTGCTACCTTATGAGTCCCCCTTTGTCTGCTGAGTATGACTGAAATACAGGATGTGGAGTGGGACCCCGTATTCTATGGACACAGATCCTCGCCTCCAGGCTGAGGATACCTGGGTTTTCCAATGAACAGCCCATGCCCTGCAGGTAGGACTGTGTGTTGTGTTGTTTCTTCTCAGACTATCTCAGTTTTAGAAGGAAAGGATGTTTTCAAAGGTGTTTAGGTTATTGGGTTTTTTTAATCTAGAATTCCGTTTATATGAAAAGAATCTAGCGGAGCACAGGGATTGCAAAGAGTCAGAAGAGGGGGGGTTACATTAGACAGAAGTCTGCTAGGAACAAGTCCTTCAGACAGTTGTTCCACCTGTGTGTCTCACTTGGAAACACACTGGATCCAAGGTTACTTTCTGAAAAGCTGCTGCAACCCAAGTAGTCTTCACACATCACTGCCCTGGGATGAAGTATTTTGGCCTGGCTTCTGCCAGGAGTGAAACCACAGCGCCATAATAAGTCATATTAGCATTACTATTGATTAACTCCAATATTGGCTTGTACAAGGCATTTTCGTTCTCTGGCCTTTCCCCAGGACCATTTTCTGTTTCTGTTAAACTCTTCCCTGCTCTCTCCATGCATTTCTTCATTTTGCATTATGACTCCATTATTCTGCAGCCCACAGTGTCAAGTGGTTTGAGACCGGGTACCTCTCTCCACCTCGTCACTGGCGGCTTGTCTTGAGGCCTGTTTCTGGAATGATGCACCGCAGAGTTGGGGTTCAGTTTGTCAGGATGAATATCGGGCACAGTAAATGAAGGTAATAAGCAGTCACTCTACATGGCGAGTGACTGTTTACACTCCCTCAAGGACTGTCAGGAAAACTCTTGTCATGTTGCTGCTGCTGCTGTTTATCACACTAGGGGTTTCCAACCAAGGCTGAAGATCTACAGCATCAGTCAAGCTCCTGCACAGACTGTAGCTTCTTTACCAAAAAGGAGGAAGGCAGGAGTTGGGACTTGTTCTCGATGTGCTGTATGTTACACTGCTGTTGAAACACTGCAGATATTTCTCAGCGTGAACATCTAGTGAGGCCATATTGCACCCCCATGGGTGACAGACTCTATCTGAATGGTGAGTGACCTCAGCAAAAAGTGGAGCATATTTGAGCAGTGACAGACCCAGAGAAATGTCTCCAGGAAGAGGGCTCCTTCTGGCAGACCAGCCAGGCAGGATCCTGACGAGAGCTGTGCCTTGCTGACAGCCACTGTCACCGTGAGTCTCTGTGTTGCTTTCTTTCTCATGGAAATATTTATTTGTGAACTGATCATTGACTGATGTTTAGTAGCGCACACTCTGGCTGTTGGAAAGGCAGAGGGGTGTTACTCTGCTGTTGGCCAGTGATTCTCCTAGGACTCCAAAGACCACGGTGTTTTGGAACACCTACAGCAGGGATCTGGTATCAGCCAGGCTCTCGTGATTTCCTTAATCATTCATGCACTGCGAAACAGATACTTGCTGGTGTTTCCTGTTAGCAAGGGGCGTTCGGTTAGGCAAAACTTCAGGACTTCCTTCGTGTTCGATGTCTGCTCATAAACACATTTCTGGGCCTGACGTTTAATTGCACATCTTGGGGAGATAGATGGAAATCCTGAAAACAGAGTGTGACTACTGAACTTCAGAGGGTTGAGGAACAGATGGGGTGCAGAAGGCTAATTATTTAACTTGTACCTTGCACATAATTAGCTACACTGAGCTCCAGAGGAGGGACAGAATAAAAGCAGCATCCCTTGATTTCTTCTCTGGGGCCTTGGCTGGCTGCCTCAGAGTGTCAAAAATCGATCAGAGCTGCAGCACACATAAGGCAGTGGAAGGGTTTGGGGGAAAGTAGGTTGGCTGTTTTGGTTCTCCATTAAAAAAAGAGGAATCAGAGGAGATATTAAACTGCTCCTGTCAAATCCACAGTCGGTTGAAGAGTGGAGTGACAAACGTGAGCAAATCTGTGATGCTCCATGTCTTCCCTATTGATTCCTTCCATCCTTTTTAGACAGCTCTGCCTGCTGTGGGACAGCTGTGCTTTCTGTGACAGCAGCAAGAGTAGCTGTCCTGGCCACAGGAACAGAAAATGCTATTGCTTCTTGTATGTCAGTGCTCGGGATTAAAGCTGTTTCAGTGACAGCTTCAGCTAGTTTCAATATTTACTGTTATTACACTTGTATTGTGTAACAGTGAGACCTCGTGTCTGTCAAACGCTAGGTGCACTGGCTGCCTGAGAGTGACACAGCCTAAGGGAATTGGCAGGGGAACTGCAAAAAGGAGAACGCGTTGGCTAAGAGGGCTGGCCTGAAAGCTGTTGCTGTCTTCAGTGGGTAAAGCTCGCTTGTGAAAACTCCCTACAAAGCAGATGCTTCGTCAATGAAAAATATGAGGGGTGTCTCTACCTGCCTTCCTGTTCACGCAGTGCTGTGCCTTTGAAATCTCACCAGTGTTGCAAGGGTTTGAATTTGGTCTTTCAAATTCTAAAATCCTCTTTGCTGCTGTTGCCCTGCAACAAGGCAGGAGTTTCGTCAGTGCTTCAATTTCTAGCCACTGGGAATTCCACCCGATGGTGTTCCCAGCTGGAACTGGTGCTATGCTTGGATCCTGCTGAAACCTGCAACACTGGCACTACTGTACTTGGTGCGTGTAGAGTTGCGCTTGAATGAAGCAGCAAAAGCAGAGAACAAGAGTTGCTTTATGAGGGGTAATCCCAAACTCCCCTGGGCTGGAAGCTGTGGGTTATCACACCATACACTAGAGATGCAAATATCTCTGTATACACAGACAGAGCATGCTGTGTGTCCTGAGGGGAGCTACGCTCTGGCTTCCAGTTATTGTGTTTGGCACTGTCACTATACTGTTGCACTCTTCCCTTTCCCATGGTACTTCCTCAGCCTAACTTCCTGTGCTTTATTGTTGTGGAACTGCTGTTTTCTTACCGTTGGCCTCAAATCTAGACATTTCTCGGAGGCAGAGGTGCCTTGCGGCCACTTGGCAGCACAGTCAGTGTCTGGATCCTGCCTGGACATGTGTGAGTACTGACAACCCCCATGAAAGGTCCCTTCATCTCTTCTGCAACAGAAGCAACAAACTTCAGAACAAATCACCAGGCACTGACGTGAAGAAGCTTTTAATGACGTGTCTTCTGTTTCGAGGTTTCGTGTTGGCACCTCAGGAATGCTGGCCAGGGCTAGCTCAGCTTACAAGAATACAAAAGTTAAAACATTGTCTTCTATGCTTGCAGGCTTCTTGCAGGACATTTTTTACCCCTTTTTAATGTCGTCTTTTCTAGTCCTGCATTGCCGCATGTTCATTTCTGCAGCATGTCACTGCGGGAAGGCAGAGCATTTCACCCATCAACCACCTTTAAGCCTTTACGTTCACTTCATAACTGCAGTAGAGTTTCTTTTGGTCTGCCTATCGCTTACCTTAGGCAACTTACTAAAACCCCCTCCTTGTAAATGCAATTCTTGTAATCCCCTTAATGCATTAGTAGATAATTAGTACTGATTTACATAGTTTGGCTTTAAAAATTAGCTTTTCTTTGAGTACAACTATTTAAACCAGTGGTAGAGTACAGTTATCATTCCAAGGAAAGACGAATTTATATACAAAAATTACACAAAAATGTCTTAACATAAAATTGAGGGCTTATTTTGTTATTAGGATTCCATTGTATTAACTTTTATTGTTTTAATCATAACATCTATTTTTAAACAACTATCAACACTTCTTGTGTCCAGCACAAAAAAGGTGTAGACATGTTGGAGCGCGTCCAGAGGAGGACACCAAAATGATCAGGGGAATGGAGCATCTCTCCCATGAGGACAGGCTGAGAGGGTTGGGACTGTCCAGCCTGGAGAAGAGAAGGCTCTGAGGGAACCCCCTCCTACTTATGGCAGGGGGGGTTGGAACTAGATGATCTCTGTGGTCCCAATCTGAACCATTCTGTGACTCTATGAACCTTCTTTTGACTTTCCAGTACCTGAGGGCGGCCTACATGAAGGCAGGGAAGGTCTATTCCAAAGGGTTTGTATAGATAGGACAAGGAGCACTGGGTTCCAGCTGGGAGAGGAGAGATTTAGGCTGGAGATTAGAAACAAGTTCTTCAGTGTGAGGGTGGTTATCAACTGGAATGGGTTAGCCGGGGACATGGTGGGGGACCCATTACTGGAGCCATTGAAGATCAGGCTTGCTGAGGCACTGAGCAACCTGACCTAAGTAGAGGTATAGGGAGGTTGGACTAGATGACCTCTGGAGGTTCCTTCCAGCCTGGAACATTCTATGATTCTAGGATTGTGGAAAAATGAAAAGGACTTGTAAAATAATTATCCAAAGCTTGCAATATACCTCAATAAATATCCTCAGCTGCCATCTTGCAAAAAAAATTCTGGCTGAGAAAAAATTGTAAAATTCAGTGCTGACTTTACAAGAAGTCTATTAATTTGCTTTAGTGATACTGGACTTCTGCCAGAGTTGGCCCAGTTGGGACAGTCCAAGATGCTGGAAAGAAGCACAGTGATGAACATACAGCTACGGCCCAGCTACTGGAACCTGAGATGGTCAGGACACAGTATGGTGTGCAGGGTGCCACGAGGAAAACGATGCAGAGCCAGCTGCAGAATCACACTGTAAGAAATAATGGAAAATGCCTGGTCATGGTTGTTTCCAATAAGATCAGACAACATATTTGTTGAAATCACAGAATAAACATGGTTGGAAAGGACCTACTAGAATGAGAAGGAGAAAATCAAAACCAGAGGTCACTTCAGATCCACTAGCTGGATTAGATGTCTAGTCCCTTACTCTTCTCTCCCTTGCAAGAGCATCACACATCCTTGCATAAGGAAAGTGTGATGTTCCACAGGCAGGTTTATCAAACCTCCCTGCAATTAGTCCTGAGAAAATGGGGTCTCACTTCAGACACACTTTTCCCCCCCCCAGGAAAGCCTCAGTATTACTAAGTAGTATAGGCTGTAGTGCCAGGTACATGACTGAGTGTATTTTATCACTTCTAGAAAGACTACTGCAGTCTTTAAATATTTTTTTAAATTCTAATTATTATTTAATGTAATTAAATTATTGAATGTAATTAATATTTAATGAAGTATTCATTGTGTCAAGTTTGCACTAAGAGCATAAATTTCAGCCACGCAATTTCTCAGAGGGGTTTATTATCTCACCTTACCATCGTGTCTGTGGAACGTTCCCTTTCCAACTGTCTCTGTTGATATCATCTCCCTCAGTGTGGTGTAAATGAGAACTGAAAAACCCAAACAACCCCCAAACTACAAAGTTTTTTAAATCTTGCTGGGGTTATTCTACTATTTTACAGCTGCAATGTCTCCACATAAATTCTTTTCAGATACTCCAATATTTAGTGTTCTGCCTCTGAACCAGCCTGAAGACAGAAAACAGATATGGAGAGGCCATATGTTGGATGGGGAGCTCAAAGTTTGCTGTGGATAATTCACAAACAATTGATCCAATGTGCTGGATAAATCGTATTTTACAAGGTCTCCCACATCTATTTCACCTTCTCTCTCCCACATAACAATTTTCTAAACGTATCAGAGATCACCAATTCTGATCCCAGGGGCAATTCCCCCTCTCCCCTGGCATGACTCATCTCATTTCAGTGATCTGCAATCTATAAGCCTCTCTGCTTATTACCAAGTGTTTTCCTAATAGGTTTCTCCAGCTTTGGAACTTTTAACATTCAAAGCTTTTTTAACCCATTTAGTGAAAGTGACTTCAGCTCCACTCGAGGAAATAGCTGGCTTAAGACAGCTCATGTAGGAGCTGAGCTGCCTCCTGAAGCAGTAATCACTTTTCATTTAAAAATTATTAGTTTTCATAACCTCTCATCCTGCAATAAACCTCATTCTTAGGGTCTTCTGAGGGGGATGCTGAACAGGTGCTTTATAGGAGAGTCATAGAATCCTTAGGGATCAGAAGGGACCTCAAAAGATCATCTAGTCCAATCCCCCTGCCACAGCAGGATCACCAAGTCACACAGGAACATGTCCAGGTGGCTCTTGAACATCTCCAGAGAAGGAGACTCCACAACCCCCCTGGGCAGCCTGTTACAATGCTCCGTTACCCTCCCTGGGAAGAAGTTCCTGCTGATATTGATATGAAGTAAAAGCAGAGGAAGGACCTGTTCTATGGTGTGAGCGCTGTACTCTAGTGAGCAGGAGGGCAGCTGGCTGCAGAAACAAGACACTGAAACACAGTTCTCACAAGGAGCAACTGTTCTCTCCTTTACATGAGAAGGGTGGCAGGAAAGAACTCACTGAAAATTATCCATTTACACTGAGTTTCACTTCAGTCTCAAATCAGCATTCATGTCTCTGACAAATTGAATCAAACCTAGTTAATGAAGTCTTTAAGGCTACCTGTGTGCTCAGGAATAAGCAGCATCATTTTCCTAACTAGGAATAAACATTATGAGTCCCTTTCATGACCCAAAGGAAGCAAAATGAGAATTGCTACTCATATCAAAAATGCTAAATGTTAACCTTGAGTCTTTCAGGTCCTAAACTCAAGTGAAGGAAAGGAACCTGAAGAAGAAATACCTGCCTGCTGGAGCTGTTCAGCACACACTGCTCTTGCAGAGCTCAATAAAATGAACAAATTCAGTGCCAAAGAAAACCCGTGGATTGGAAATCTGGAAATGAATTGAGCGTCCAGAATGCATAATGTTACCAGAATGCAGACAGCTCTTTTCTTGCCTTAAACTTTTCATAGCAATCATCCTTCCATGGGTAAGAAAGGCTGCCTGACTCCTTCATTTTCAGAAAAATTAGCAAAATAAGACTTTTTTCCAGGTAATTGCTTACCTGTACCCCTTCTCAGAATGAAGATAAGACAATTCATCAAGTCTGCGAGCTCAGATGGTAAGTCAGTTGTCAGCATCGATACTGAAAACTGATCAGAACCAAAAGCAACCACTAACCCTCTGAAGTCACGAAGGCTGTAAATCAGCTGTATTTACTGTTACCTCTAGCTGCAAGCCTAATGATCTAGTTTTGCTGAAAGGCAGACATACAGTTTCAAAACGGCTATGAGATATACTTGGAGGCATGCAGGTAGCAAATAGCAATTAAACTCCCCAACTATTAAAGATCTCATTAGAAGTCTAAAGCCAAGTACCTCGCCATCACTAACACAGACATCAGAAAATTGTGCTGTTAAGCTTTCCAGCACTTAAATAACCCCTGGTCTCCTGGGACACACCCTAGCATCTCTACCTTTCCACTTCATTTTGATGTTCAGTGTGTTTGCTACTGCCTGTGTGATCAGTGTTTAGGACAACTCTCTTCACACACCCTTTAGTTGTACAAGCCCCATTAGTTGCAGTCATTCATGGGAGCTCTCGTAACTGCACTCACAAATCAGGTGAGTGCCTAACTGCCTGCAAATCTGCCCTGCAGTATCAGGAATAGGCTGACACCTGACAAAAGAAATTCTGGCATAAACCTGAATATACAAGAACTGCGGTTTATCTTGGGAGACCTCAGAGGTGTCAGTTTTCATAACAAATATCATCTGTGTGAGTTCATACACCAGCTCTTACCTCTGTAAGTCAGGCATCTGTTCCTTGTCAGTCGTCTGTTCAACTGTAGACTGAAAAGAAATAGATGTAATTAATACACAATAAATCAGGTGAGCGCTGAAAGTTGTTCGAAGTTGAATAGCTAGCAAAATACCTATCTACAGTGAGTCACATACATGTATTTTACTGACAATGTGGTTATAACCCATGACCCTGGGAGCTGGAGAACAGGAGATTTGCACAAAAACAGGCAGTTGTGGTGTGGAGGAATGATGGGAGGGGGGGTTTGGACAGATTTTATTTCAAACAGCGTGGTTTGTCTTTATCAGTGGCAGTTAGGAAAGGGCTGAGGGGTACGTGGGCAGCGATGGGCTCTTCACTCAGTGCGTTGACTCTGGGCCTGCCTCCTGAAGACCTGACTTGGTGACAGTTGGGCAAGAAACTGATTTTTGTATTTTCATGACTTTTAAATTTGAGCATCACATAAAGCTACAAAAAATTCACACTGGAAATAAACCAGGCTAAAGAGCTTGCTTCATGTGTCCAACAGATACTTTTGGAAACTGCTGTCACGTACATTTTTGCGAGAGTAAACATCTTGATTGCAAGGCATGATGAAGAATGAAATAATGAAGAGAAATACTCTTTTCTATGGCTTCCTCACTCTCCATACACAGAGAAGCACGTACATGTTTCAGGTTCCCAAGTTGTTCCAACTTTCCTAACTGGCTTGAGTAAAGAATTTGAGTTCTTATGGATCCAAACGTCAACATTACAATCTCTCTTTGGTCACCTTCCTACTTACTTTTCAGAGAAGGGAAATTGGTTACTGCTTACAACAAATGATGTTTTATCAGCTTTCTGGGAACTCAGACTGCCTGCAAGCTGGAGTAGCATCAACTGATGGCTAAGCAATCTGTTAGCAAATTGGACTGAAAGTCAAGGTGCTGATGAGGGCTGAGGAATGAAGCCAATCATTTAGGGTAGCAAATGTAATCAATAAGTGATAGTTTGGGAAAGGTGCATAGTGCTGAGGGAATAGATTTGGGTTTTGGCAGTTGGTCGAGCAAACTTAATTGAACCAGGCCTGCTTTACTGTCACAGGCATCTACAAACCTGGAACTCCAAATCTGGAAGAAGAAATTCTGTGGGGGATGCATTTCTGCAGTGGATAATCCGGCTGTTTAAAGTGGGTCAGTATCAGTCAGTCTGCAGCAGCAGATAGTAAAGCTGTCCTTGGGTATGAAGGCCACTTTCAATATAAGTTGAGTTCCCTGTGGAAAAAGCTTTTGACCTGTCCACAGGAGGTCACCTACATTCCTAGTCTAAGGATCCCAAGACTGGAACAGATGCAAATATGTATGTATGTGCCACTGAAGGACTGCTAAGTATCTGATGTAGAATCATTAGGGATCAGAAGGGACCTCGAAAGATCATCTAGTTCAACCCCCCCCCACCACAGCTGGATCACCTAGACCAAGTTGCACAGGAACAGGTCCAGGCGGGTCTTGAATGTCTCCAGAGAAGGAGACTCCACAACCCCCCTGGGCAGCCTCTTCCAATGCTCTGGTACCCTCATTGGGAAGAAGTTCCTGCTGATATTGATAGGGAACCTCCTCTGTTCCAGCTTGCACCAATTGCCCCTTGTCCTATCATCAGACAACCTTGAGAAGAGCTTGTTTCCATCCTCCTGACACCCACCCCTCACATATTTATAGACATTAAGGAGGTCACCCCTCAGCCTCCTCTTCTTCCAAGCTCAAGAGACCCAGATCCCTCAGCCTTTCCTCATAAGGGAAAGGCTTCCTTCATCATCTTTGTTGCTCTACACTGGACACTCTCCAGCAGCTCTGTGTCCTTCTTGAACTGAGGGGCCCAGAACTGGACACAATACTCCAGATGCGGTCTCACTAGCACAGAGTAGAGGTGGAGAAGAACCTCTCTCGATCTGCTAACCATCCCCTTCTGATGCACCCCAAGATGTTGTTGGCTCTCTTGACCACAAGAGCACATTGCTGGCTCAGAGTCATCCTACTGTCCACTAGGACCCCCAGAGCCCTTTCTCCTCCACTGCTCTCCAACAAGTCAGTTGCCAATCTATCCTGGTCCTTGGGGTTGTTCTTGCCCAGATGCCAGACTCTACCCTGACCCTTGTTGTACCTCATTCCATTTCTCTCTGCCCAGCTCTCCAGCCTGTAATGTTTCCTTCCTTACCTTACCTTCATTTAAGACTGATGTGTTAGTTGCTGCCATTGAAATAATGATGATAATTTTAAAAAAAAAGTCACTTATCATTAACTTAATGTAGTATTGGTTTTCTGAAGTCCATCTGAATTTGTCTCCTGTGATCTCTGACTTGCTCGTTACCTGCAGAGAAGCAGTGACACTACCTAGTTCTTGCTGCTGTGCCAGGCCGGAGAACAGTCCATCAGCCATTCCCGGATTGGATGAAGGATCTTACACAATATGGTTGTATCCCTGAAGACTAAGTTCAAGGTTCTACAGAGATCAGTTATATGGGGGTAACTAACTACAAGTAAGTCAAACCATCTTGTGTAGTTTGTGCAATCTTGCGTTTATTTTTAGATGCTGGATGACTAAATCTGTGGGATGTGGCACATAAGGTGCCACAATGGAACTGCAGTAGAGGCAGATTTTGAAATCTCATTTTCAGAAACAGCTAAATGAGGTTCACATAGGCAATTCACATTTCCAAAGATGCAGACAGAGATCACACAGTCCTCTGACAGACATCATCCTGTCCTATTTGAGAGGCATCGCACAGGCCTATCCGCACACGGGCACGTTTCATGTCAAAGCTGTGTTTGGCTGTCCCTAACTGGTAATATCTTCCAGAGGAGCCCTAGAAATGGAGGTCGTCAAGTGCAAGACACATCCATCAGTTCGACTCTTTGAGTTCTGGTCTCTCCATTCTTCCTTGTCTCCTACTTTACAGTATCTCATGGTTGGCAAAGCTGCTTTCCAAATACCATGTGAGCCTGGCTCATCAAATTTTACATAGGCAACAGACTACTTCTAGTTCAGTACTTCTGTGGTGTCAGGGACGATGCCAAGGAAAAAATACCTTAAAAAAAAATATCTAGGCCACTTGGATTTCAGGATGGAGCTGTTGTCCCCAACTCAATTATGTCTTTCCATCCAATTTGACTAAAGGTTTATTTTGTTGTTCTGTCAGCAAACATCTGATTTCCCTGCTTGGAAAAGAGATTATCAACATCTGTGAGCAAGACAGTATCTATAGAATGTAGTACCGAGAAAATCAGTGCCTGTGCCTGTACTTTCTGCAAATGAGCATTCCACATGCTCAGACCTTATTTAGTTGTCTTAAAATAGGTTTTTGTAGATATTTCACTCCAAGACTGATAAATCTCTTTGCTTTGCAGTTGATTATTCTGGGGCGTTGTTATTCAGTTCTTCATTAAACTGCTGCAAAACGAGACACAAACTTTGAGATGGCATTGAATGTTATAATCATAGAATCCTTAGGGATCAGAAGGGACCTCGAAAGATCATCTAGTCCAATCCCCCTGCCACAGCAGGATCACCTAGACCAAGTCACACAGGAACACAGCCAGGTGGGTCTGTAACGTCTCCAGAGAAGGAGAAGATGGAAGACTGAACCGAGTGCCACTCTCACTAATAACTTTCAGTACAGTGAAAGCAGGATCACACTTATCAACTAACTAAAAACTATGCTCCCTACTAATTTATAGGATTTATTTTATTTTCTCATTTACATAGAATGATATTCATCTTCTAACAAGTTTCTAATGTAATGTATTTAAGCACTCAATCGAGTCTTCCAACAAGTTGATGAAAGACAATATCCGAATCTTGATTTCAAATACAGGTGCTGGAGAGGGAGGCCCACATTTTTAAAGGCAGATATAGAATCATAGAATCATTAGGGATTGGAAGGGACCTTGAAAGATCATCTAGTCCAATCCCCCTGCCACAGCAGGA
>VZRI01009411.1:688842-745105 GCA_013397515.1 Upupa epops | reverse complement strand
ATGCTGGACACCCTCCAGCAGCTCTGTGTCCTTCTGGAACTGAGGGGCCCAGAACTAGACACAATTCTCCAGATGCGGTCTCACTAGTGCAGAGTAGAGGGGGAGAAGATACGGGGATTCTGCATACAGAAGTAAAAACTAGAATATCTTGAACAAACCTAAGAACTGCTATCATTTATACCTGCTGCTGTATGAAGTGGCATGTGGAGCGTAAAGTCTCTAAAATGCATGTTTTCTGGTCTGTGTTCCTAAGAGGAGAATGTCACTATCATTTTCAGGCAATTTATTTATGTCTGGATTTAAGGCCTGGTCTTTTAAGAACCCTTCTTCACTCTTGCTCTCAGTATGGCCCAGCCATATTGAGAGAGAATTTTCAGAAGTTCTTTTTGAGAATGTAAACTTTTGATACTAAATTGCACTGGTGGACAAACCAGAGCCATCCATAATGATTCTTCCTACTGCATTTCCGCAGTGCAATGCTGCTGATTTCTATGCCTCACAGGATATAACCCAGTGTAACGGAGGGCAGAGAGGTTAGGATCAAAGGGAACATGGTGACCGTTACCTGAGTTACAGGAGAATTTCACAAAATTTACAATTCTGATGTTGACACTACACTTCTGCTTCTCTGATTCAATAAACCTGAACTCTGAAGAGAGAGAGGATCGCTACAGAGGTCGCTACTGATGTGGGTGTAAAACTCCACCTTACAGCCAAACACTTCTGAGAATGACCCTCATGTCACCATGAGCTTTGCTTTGCCTATAGAAAACAAACTTTAAGACCAAACATAGTGATCCCAGGCCATCAGGCTTTGAGTGTCTTGTAGAAGCTTATGTACTGTTTGTATGCTCAGTGCTTGTGCCCCTACCAAGCATTGGGGATATTAAAGCTGAAATAGAAATAGTCGAGACTGCTGCCCTGCCACTGGGACATCAAGAGTTTCCCTTAATTAGCATCTCACAAATCCACATTAATATAACAGTGTCTCACAGAATAACGAAAGCACTGGGGATTATGTTTTCCCTCTTGCAGTAAGGAAATAAAACACTGAGCTGATCCTTTTAAATAATGACATACAAATGGGACTCAGTGTAATGCAATACTAAATTTCCCTTCCAAGAAGGCCTCTGTACTGAAGTTTACAGAAATCATAGGCCTTCAAGTCAATGCCTCCTAATAAAATCTTTTCATAACAAGAGAAATTCATTTGCAGGAAAAAGCAGGTGATTTATACTGCTGCAATGACTTTCAATCAAATAAGGGGAAAAAAGTCTCTTAAATGCCCAGAAGTACAGCTTTTATTAATGACTCACAATACTAAACTGCTGTAGCAGTAGGAAGTTCATCAAGAATTTGCAAGTACAAATTGATAGCTGATTTACAAATAAAAAATTGAAGTCATCAAGTAAATTGTTCAGAAGAAATCATCTACCCTAATTGTGATGAAGCAGCAGGAAATGGACTACAGAAAAGCTGTGCCACAAAGACTTGGTAAATTTTCTGCCCCATTAACTCTCTCAGTAAGCTCATCTTTGGGATGAAATCTTGATTCTGCTGTTGGGCTGATTATACTAAACCAACTTAAATGTGGTCAGAGAAAACACCGGAGCCAGAAGTCTGCCTATGCTTGGGATCAGACATTTGCAGTACACTCACAGATTCAAGGTCTCAGTGTTCTGAAAGGCAGAGCAAGGGCAACTTACAGTTCTGATTTTCCTCTCCTAGTCGGTGTCCAACGCTGGTGGCTCTGAGGTGCTGCGCTTTCTCCTGTAAGAAAAAGACAAGCAGAAAAGCAGCAGCAGAGATCAGTAATACTATAGTAAATCAGTTTATTATAAAAAAACCCCCAACCTATACAAAAAGCTGGATTCTTTAGCATTCTAAACACCAAGCTTCTCTCCTCAGGCAAACAATTGGAAAAGATGAAAAAGTGCCTGTGATGTGCTGTATGTAGATGCTGCTTTGAGCACGTAGACATAGGATTCGTATTGTGTTTCATCCCATCAGCTATATTGCTTCTGTGGTTAGAGAGGTTTGAGGGTTTACTTTTTGCTTTGGAAAAATGTTTTTTTCCTCAAAAATCCCAGTGAGGACCAGGTGACTACAGTGATAGCATGAAGTTAATTCATCATGTTTGCATTGGGAAAGCAAAAGACTCTGACAATGCATAAACCAAAGAGCAGTCACACATGCAGTGTATGCTGTTAACCAATGGTAGGGAGTAGAGTTTCCTTGGAGCAGTGAAAACAGGCCAAGTCAGCCCTCCTTGTTATACAGACATCTCTAGTTTAGCAAGAAAAACTTACAACTTCGTGCTGCTGTCTTTGCACAGAGAAGATATCACCTTCTTCCACAAGTAAATCCCCTGACTAATAAAAGCAATACCAGCAATTCCCATCTGCGTGCTGGGCTGCAGACAGATTTGGAAGGTTGCAGCCACTGTGCTGCTGATGTCCAGCCTGGAAACTGGGCTCCTAAAATGTTCTGAGCTCTTGCACTTTTGCTGTGAATTGCTCTATTGTGACGACAAAATTCACACTGTTTCTTCAGTAAATGGAAACACAAAGAACATTTACTCTCTCCTCTTTAGCAGCATCTGATAGCTCGCTCTCACTCTGCAGAGAAGACAACTAGCTTTGGTTTTCTTCTTTCTACTAAACGTGCTTAAAACACAACACGAAAATATTTTGTTAATGCGCAGCCACACAAAAAAGAGGAAACAGCCTTCTCCAGCTGTCGTGTTAGAAGTAGTTAAAAACATCCTCACCGTGCCTTTATGCTTCATTTCTAGCTTTGATGCAGTTCTTTCAGTGACTCAGTGTGTGGGCTTTTGTAAATCCTGGTTTCGTGCCCCTCAATTTACTCCATACATTGAATATAAAGGAGCTGAAGAGTGCTGCTACAGCTGTGAATTTCACTGAGTAGATCGGGCACTTTCAGACAGGTACAAAGCCTGATGTGAGTCAACATACATTAACCATGTACATCTGACACAGTTACGTTTCTGTTAGCTGACAGTGTTTAGCAGTACATTGGGTTTGTTCAGCTACACAGGGTTGTGGTTTCATAAAGGATGCACAGACCTAGGCACCACTAGCATTTTTGAACACAAGTCTAAAAGGACAGATGCATTTCGCTCAGGATTTTGTCTGAAAGCAACATTAAAAAAAGTCAAGAAGCCTCTCAAGTAATCAAACAGCAGTAGAAACTGGTCTCTACAAGATACAGTAACACAAGCAGCAAGTTCCTCACAGAAATCATTATCCTTATTTTTGACCTCACATGCAGGACCCAAAATTGGAGAGACTGTTTTTAAAACTTCTGATACAGATAGCTGCGAAGAAACATAAATTTCAGACTCACACCTGTTGAGGAGTCTGTAATCTCTGCTTTTCTTTGTGCCATTGTTTAAATCTCTCAAAGGCTTCATCTACAGAAATTGTCCCCTTCTTCTCTTGTTCCTGCACACGGATGAGTTCTTGCTGTTCAGCAGGGATGTTGTGTTTCCTGGTTACTGTGTCAGCGTGGCCTCTGTGTGCTACCAAAGGTAGAAAATTATTATTAACCCATGCCATTCCTTTCTTTTTATAACACAAGCACTTTTTTCAAAGGCATGTAAGCAGTGGTTTTATAATCTGACATCAGTGAAACTCTACCTTCTTTATAACAGCTACCCCCTCTCTTTTATTTCCTTTTTCTCCCCCCAAGGAGAGAAATACAAATCAATGAGGTCTCTATCACTACTTTTTGTCAGATAAGTAGCATCTTAAACATTTAATTCATTCCTATTGCCCTGATGTTTGGAGTCTCCACTAGTGTTAGGTCAGATAAGCATTTCCATTCACTGCTAGCAAAAGTAGGGGCATGTGGGTGGTGAGGTGTGTGTTTGTACTTCAGGTTTCTCAGAGGCCCATCCAACAAAAAAAACCGCCCCGACACCTTCCCTTTTCCAGTTTAAAGCCATCAGGTGCTTCAGCTGCACACTCAGCTTGCTGACATCTGCAACCTTGCCGAGGGCACACTCAGTCCCACTGTCTGTGTCATTTATAAAGATATTAAACAGTACCGGTCCCAGTACAGACCACTGAGGGACACNAGGCACCTCATCACAGAGGGCTGCTAGATTGGTTTGCAGAGTTATGCTACCAATATTCCAACACAGTAAGATCTAGAAGGTCTGGCATTCTTTCTCTAGGTGGTTTAACATTCACGAACAGTAATGTCACTAGCGCTGGAGACTGCAGATCCCCACTGCAGAAATAAACAGGCAATTATGTGCTGCTCTGTATGCTTTAATCCTGACCTGCTGCTTGTTAACAGAGGAGGTATGAAAAATCTTCACTCAGTGTTCGTTTGTTTTGTACCTTACTCTGTTAATTATTTTAGGGCACCATTAACAGCATTTGTAGTAGCAAAATTTTGATGTGCTGCAGCTCAGCTAACAACGTGACTGCCACAAGTAATTAATTGTCTATGGATCTGGCTGTATCCAAGGGAGAACTGTTGCTCCCCACACTATTGCCTTTTCACTGCTGGAATTAGTTTTTCTAGTTTTTTTCCCTTTTTTTAATTGCAATGCATAAAAGAAATAGAAAAACTTAAAGTAGCTCTGACTCTACAAATCTTTCCCACAAGACTGTAACTTAATTTCTTCAATCTGATCTCTTAATGCTCTGATATAATTAAGGGTACAAATCATACGTGACAAAGCAGATGCTAAAGCAGTCAAAATCAAGCCATCTCCACTAGTGCTGAAAAGCATCAAGAAATTACTTAAATTCCATACCGGGCTTCCTGACATTGTAGTGCGCCCTGCTGTGGTCACTGGGCACTTGAGAGGCCTTCTGCTGAAACACTACAACAAAATTCAGAATATTAGGAAGTTAGTGAAAAATGGCAATAAAACCCATCAGACAATCTGCACAAAAGGAGGAGATTAACGAAATCAGGCTGGAATCAATTTCTTGTTCCAGAATAGGAGTCTTCTCAACCCACTTGTCAGTCTAACATTAGTTACCTGGTGGACAGGATTACTGATGTGATACATATCATGGCAAGAATCCGTGAGGAAAATGAAGTAGACTGATCACATTAAAATATACTTATTTAGAGAGAAAGGATCTTGGAGTTCTTCACATGGTACGGACCCTTACCTATAGCTGGTTTCTAATACTAGGCAAGGATAATGACAGTGCTTATGAAAGGGTATGTGTATATTTTTGTCCAGGTTATTCAAATGCTACAAACAGAAAAGTGTATTCCATTAGCATAGCCCATCATGGCCACTTGTGTGATGTGGCCAGAGTGCAGCCAGCCTGGATACACTGTGCAATGCTGCAGGTAAACTTTTGCTGGCAGCACTCGCAAAATCGAGAAGGTTGCTTGGTTTCTGACTTAGCTACTGCTGTATAGGTTTTCCCTCTTCAGTCTCGGTTCTAATTTTAGCCAAACAAACTGATAATCTAGAAAAATTCTGTCCCATTGTGTGATCTTTATGACTTCACTGCAATGTATGAAGTGTGACAGTTCAGCGAGGCTCAAGTTTGCTTGGGAACCAAGATCCAGTAGAGTGAAGCTCTGCTCAAGTGGTAGAACAGACAACACTGCATGGTATCCCCAGGTCCTGGTTTCTTGCCCCTGCTGACTAGAGGAATAATCAGTGGACTCAGGTTTGCTCCTTGACTGCCTTGTACTGTGCAGCTTCTTCTCTCAGGAAAACTTTGAAAGTGGGTTATCGAGAGCACTGTGACAGCTAAACCCTGTGCATGTGACATGCAGAGGTGAGGACAGAGTAATTCCTAAGGGTATGTTTTCTACTCTGCAGAATAAAGTCTTCACGCTGACTCCTGAGCAGGCTTGTATGGAAGGTGATGATGAATGAAAACAGCTGGGGATTTGATGTTCCTGAAAATCTTCTCAGGCTAAACAGAGAGACTAAAACAACAATACAGGCAGTGCAATCTGCTGGTGTCATGTCCCTACTTTCAGCCTAATGCTGAGAGATGTTAACTTTTCCAGTAATCATCTCTGCCATGCCTCAATGAAACCTGCTAAAAATGGTGGCAGTGTTTTCTTCTGCACTAGAAATAGTAGTGTCTTTAGAAAGAAGAACTTCAAGTAACCAGAACATAGAGGTGAATGCAGGCGGCTTAAATTTTACTGCATGAGGAGAAGGGCAACGCTCCACAACGTCCCTGCTTGGAAAGCACTGTAATTGATAGGCTTTGAAATTTCTGCTGAGTTTTGCAGTGTTGGAGTAATCAGAAATGGAATTACTCTTCCCATTCTAAGTAAATTGTTAAAACCACTTTACATGCCACATCTTGCTGAAATTATTTTTGTTGGCAGCGAGTATTCCGTGTGGGTGAGGTTAATGAAAACACATTCCTGTTTCTGGAATGCCTAGAAAGATGTACGCACACACCACTGCACCACTGCCACGAGCTTAGGGAAGACTCCACCAATTTCAGTCCCACATTCTAAACTACTACCGACCTGCTTGAACACAGCAGTGGAATGAAACAAGCAGGTAATCTTGCACAGTGGCACAGGTGGAGGACACACAGGGATATATCCCATTATTCTGTAAGGAAGATAAAGGTAATGTTCCTTCAGTAAAGAACTAGCTATTGTTTGAAGTGTCAGATTGCCACAGTTCAAGTGAGGAAGGGGATGCTTCTATATTTTCAGAGCCTCCCTGCCAAAGAGAATACAATTAAAAAGTTGCAGTACTTCTATTACGCTTTTGTCCTCACTGTGCACCCTTCAGTACTATCTGTGGGACTGCAAAGAGACCTTTCAAAATTTTAATCGCATTGTGATGTCTAAAGCATCAATCCATGTCTGTAGATAAAAAAAAAATCTACAAATTAAATGCCCTGACCTGATATATGCTGTACAATTTTGACTACAACATATCTCCTCTCACAGTTTCTCAGAATTAAAGGAGGTTGAGTCAACTAATAAGTAATATATTCCCTCTCTTCAGTTGCTACAGAGCGCAGATTAAGTTCTTTGCACACCCTAAATTCATTTCTATGTCTTAGGCAGCAAGCTTGCTTTTTAAGAATGTAATGTAACCTCAGCATTTCTGCATGACAGCAAACCCAGAGAGGAAAAAACAACGGCAGTGTTTTCTAGTAGGGCGTGAAACCAGGAGATAACACTTCAACAGCATGAGAAACAAATTTAGTGGCAAATAGTCAGAACTTCAGGAATGTCTCTGACAGAAAGCTTGGAAAATGAGTAGGATGCGAGGACCCTTGAGTTGCCTTTTTTATTGCAATCATACTAGCTACAGATGTTCCCTCATGCTGCATGTGCAGGTAAATGATGTTATAAGGCTTGAAATATTATTACGATTATTGTGCTTATCACTGCAAATAGAAGGGCTAGAAACATCTGAAATCTAAGTCTCTTTTGTCTAAATGTGTACCAAAAAGACCATTTTATAGTCACACACAGTGCAAGAAACTGTGAAGAGATTATTAAGGGGCCAGGAAAGAGAGAACTGGATTTTTTACAATAGCTGCAGGTTGACCAAACAGACAGGAATTTGATTTTCAGAATTAACTGAGGTGCTAACATGAAGCCGTAATGATAAGGGATCACAGATGCACCATGACATTTCAAAAATTGCTCAGGGATAGACCCGTAAGTGATAAAATTAGAAATACAGGCAATCAGGACATGGAAAGAGTTACGTTATGGGAAAGGACAACTCAGCTAAGAGACAAAGGTACAGTTTCTAATTTACATTTTACTTTACGTGTGTAAACTATTGGAGATGTTGCCTAATTGGATCACAGGGATGATCAGAGGGCTTGGGCACCTCTCCTGTGACTACAGGCTGAGGGAATTGGGGCTTTTCAGCCTGGAGAAGAGAAGGCTCCAGGGTGACCTCACAGCAGCCTGTCAGTACCTGAAGGGAACCCACAGGAAAGTTGGAGAAGGACTTTTTACAAGGGACTCTGGTGACAGGGCAAGGGGAAATGGCTAAAAGATAGTAGATTTAGATTGGATCTTAGGAAGAAATTCTGCACTGTGGGAATGATGAGGCACTGGAACAGGCTGCCCAGGGAAGCTGTGGGTGCCCCCTGCCTGGAAGTGTTCAGGGCCAGGTTTGATGTGGCTCTGGGCAATCTGGCCTGGTGGAAAGTATCCCATGGCAGGAGGGTTGGAACTAGATGGTCTGTAAGGTCCCTTATAACTCACTCCATTCTATGATTACCTCTCAAATCATTTTGCTGTTATACACTAGTGATTCAAATGAAGCTCAACTGATGAACCTACCCTCTGGAAGAATATATCAGCTAATCATACTCAATACTTAAGTATTTACTCAATCCTTATAGCAAAAACACCACAACACAGAAAAGACCCACAAAAAGATAAAAAGCAATAAATAGCACTAATTTGAATTCAGTTTGCTTAGGGAAATTCAAGATACATTTATTCATCAGCTTCAATGAGCTGATGTTCCAAACTATCTATTGCCATGAGTGCTTTATTTAGGAGGTACTAAAAATTAAAATACAGGGAAAGAAAATCATTATAGGAATACAAGACTAAGTGACAATGCAAATTAATTAATACACTAGGGTTGCACTTATTAACACAACTCAGTTGCAAATTACAGTGAGTTCGTAAGCTTTGTCATTCTTGCTAGCAGGTTTTGGTTTCACTCATTTTAGATTGTCATGCAATTAACTCATGAATAGAGGAGGGATGGACGATGGGTGAACAGTGAGTTGGGATGTGTTGAGACTTCTGTTTCTGCCCATTCAGGTTTTCATCCCATTACTTAAACAATTTACCAGTTAAACTGTGTATGCACGGTGCCTGGGCAAATCAGACTTTCAGGAATTTTTTCTGGTAGGGATTAGATTGTAAATGAGATGTAGCTCAGCATGGGATGGCAAACTCACAGAGAATACCAAGGAAGGAATATAGTAGAATGATGCTTATTATTCAGGACATGAGAACTCTGCAGATGGTTGTTCACATCTTTTTAGATCTCCTTTTCCTTTTGTCTGTTTTGTGTGCTAACACACTGAGCATCACTCTGCATGAAGACTAGGCAGAGGTCATCAGTACAATATTAACCAATAAGTTTTATTGAGAGATGATTAAGGAGAACTTCTAAAAATACATACAAAATAGTTCACATATTTAGGATTGAAACAAAAATTCTCATGATTTCTAACATGAAATGAGTGAAGGAAATGGGACACTACAAAAGAACGGCCTTTTCTTCATCTGAGGCAACACAGCTGAGTGCAGAACAAAAGCCTATCAGCATGCCTTGTGACTTTGGTCAAATTAGATCCAAGCACTGTGGAGAAGGGATGGCTGTGCTGTGTGAGGTACTCAAGCCCAGAAGCTGTCCCATTACAGGTGTCTGAATGCACTTAATGCTGTCACTAGGCAAGGGGAAAAAGACTGTCCAGCCTTAGCTGCACTGGTGTGACAAAAACAGTGACCACATCAAAACTGAGAGAGAATTTTTCATCTCTTCTGAATGTGCTGCCTGACACTCAACACGCAGTAGTCACTCCATCATAAAAACTGGGCGATCTCAAATGCATTCATGGAAATAATCAAACTGCCAGGCTGCTGTGCTATTTGTAGTGGCTCAACAAGTGCTGCAGCTACAGCACCACATCCACTCATCATAACACGTACTGGCTGTTGTCAGCCTCTGTCTTTCACAGCCTCATTATTAGTCAATTGAGATTGAAAAAACCCTGTTTTCTCAGATGGAAAGTAAAATGACTTAAAGAAGCAGTGTAATGGCAATGTGAAAACATTAATCTAGAAATAAACATGTGCTCACCATCAATTCTCTTTTCAATTTGCAGTGAGATTCTGAGTCTGTCAAACATGAGCTGAAATCTGTTAGAATCCCCATGACCTCAGAAGATGACAGAGTCCCATACACTAAGGCAAGATAATAAAGGTAATACCAGAACCCCCCTTCTGTAAGAAGAGATAAGGAACAAATGAGAAGTTCCTGGTGGTGAGATACCATTCAGAAGGCAGCATCAATGAACTTGCTGTACCATACACTTTGAGAAGAACTCTCTCACCATAGCTTTTGTCAGAAATTTAACTTAGTGAGTCACATAAGTTAGAAGGAGTCTGCTGATATGCCCTGGAGTATTTGCTCCAGCATGTGAAACCTGAATACACTTCTGCAGTCCCATTTTCCTTCAGTAGAGGAAAGCAAAGAGGGGATCACTCTATATCTGGTTTTACCAGAAATACGCTATTTAGAACAGTTTGCTTTTCCAACCAGGCAGCATCCTATAAATATTTCATCTCTGTGCACTTTATTCAGTGCATGCTTCAATCTACTAGAGCTAGGATAGCACAAGATCTGATTGAGTGAACCAACACAGTGGGTAAAGCCAGCAGACCACTTCCCAACCAGGTCTGTAAAAAAAATAGGCTAAGTGCTCCAAGACAGCTGAACGGTAGTTCCTAGTACTTTATTCATGGAAAAACACCCTTAAGCCAGGAATCCATAATGAAATTCATCTGCAGTGCAGTATTTTGTCCTCACTGTATGAAAGTACTAAAAAAAAAAAAAAATCCCTCTGTGGGACATAAATGTTTTGCAGTTTGCTTGGGTTTTGAGTTTTCGCTTTGGAAACCCCTGCTTTACAGCACTGAAACAATCTGCATAATAGGGATTACTGACTTGGGATGCCATCTCTATAGTTCCCAGTCATCAGCTTGATAAGTTTCCAGGACACTAACAGTTCTGTTCTGGATTTTTATTTTATTGTTTTTCTTTCATTTAATTGGGGGTTATGTTGTCTATTCTGCAAAACAGATACTCTGCCTCCCTAAAAATATCAACTGGCTGCTACCTTTTCTGCTTACCTCGTGATTTTAAGGAGCAATAAGAATGCTATTCTCTTCTGGGACAGCAACTAGGAAACATGTTTTTCCACTTTGTTAACCTTAGTGTGAAGTCCCACAAACAGGTATCTTCAAATAGCAAAATGTTTGCAGTGCACAGAGGGGAAATGCATTCCCCTGGAGACTTGTGAGCAGTTTGCAAAGGAACCAAGGCTATCACAAATTAGGTTTTATTTCTGCTGTTGCAGGACAGGTGTCCTTGCTGCAGACAGCCCCCTCTCATACTAGTAGTCTCTGATGAGAAGTGATCTTAACCTTGTAATCCTTGAGCCCTGAGGCAGTCCTGGTAGGTCAGACTTCAGCGAGGTAGCAAGGCATTACAAAAACTCACCACCTGTCCTAAGAATGCACTGGGGGCTTTGGTTTTCAGCTCAGTCAAGCCTGACAGTCAATGGAGAACATTAAAATGGCACTGTCAACTGAACTTTCATGCATTTATTTGGTGGTTGTTTGGACAACACACAATTGAAATAACACCGAGATCATCTACAGAGCACTTGAGGAGGGGAAGAGGAGCATCCTAAGAGTGCATCCCATCTGGACAACAAGCTATTTGGCATCAATTTGCAGCTCCATTACTTGAAAAACCTTTCACACAGAAGGCAGAACACTTGCAGAGGTCTAAATCAACAAACAAATGCAGTCTCTGTGAAAGACGCAGGACGCTTAGCAGTGTTCAATACAGTAGTTTGCAGGTTCATTAAAATTTGAAAGCCGAACAAATGAAACTCAGTAAAAGCAATTAGAACACTTATGTTTTAAATCTCTCATCTCATTCAGGTTTCCCAGAATTTGTCAGCAAATTCAGGCTGGTTGCTGAAATTGTAAATTACAGTTCAGTTATGACAACTTGCATCACCGAGTGTCTACTGCACAGGTTTTAAAGTGTTGATCTTGCTCCAAAAGAGACTCCACAAATGGGCTGGTTCCATGTTTGTTTTCTATAGGTTAACAATCCCACTACCCTACTCTGCAGAAGACCAGGTAATAAATTACATAGAAAGTTGATTCAAATAGTGCTTTCTATACCACACTTAACACAGAGACACTCACGGCTACTCCAGTGATTCTTATTTCCATCATATTGCCATGATTTTTGCAAAATTAAAAAAAAACAGTGATGCTGAGAAGCAAACTGAAAATTAACAACAGTCAAGGTTGAAAGTTGGGAATGGGTTGACTGAATCAACAAATTTGTTGGTTTGAAAGAAACTGAACAAGGATCTTAGTCTTTAGAAAACCACTTTTCAACCAATAGAAAATCCATGTCTATAAACAGCCAGCAAATAAAGAGCAGCAGCACTAACCTTGTACTATATAGGGAGTGTTCTCTTCTCTGACCGGTGAACATATGGGACGAGGAGCAGGGGCTGGTGGCCTGTTCATGAGAAAAGACCTGCGTTCTTTCCTTTTCTCCATGTCCTCCTCAGCCAGTATGAAATCATACAGACATTCATCTAGTCTTGTAAAAGTGTATGGGTGTTCCTCCTCTCTGTCTTCCTCACATGTATCTTGCTCTGCTGTGAGTCCATCACCACACTCTCTTTCACTTCTGTCCTCCATAGAATTAATGTCTGAAAAGACAAGGAATTGTGTTTCATATGTAAGGTAAAGAAAGAAGATTAGGAAATAACTCACAGCCTTGGGGTTTCTTAAAGTAACTCACAGATCTGATTTCACTGAAATAAAGTGCTCTGGTTTTCAGAGGCTTCTGATCATCTAACGATGATCAGAGGATGCCTCAAACAATTCCAAATTCAGGGCCTCCTCCTGATTTCACATGAGGTTCTAAAAGACTAATGCTTAGCCATTAACCCCCACACAAATGGTCTTATTTAACTGAAACAGAGTGCCCCAGCTGCTCTCACAGGAGTCACTCCAACTTGTCCTTTGATGGCAAACCCTAGTACCTAGGCATTTTGAAAAGTCAGGGTATTTGTTAGCTTGAAAGCAAAACTAACACTTCACGGAAATTCCACACATGTTCTATATGAACTATTCCCACAGCAGTGCTTCTGGACAAACTCTGACTTACCAGCACAGAACTCAGCAAAGGACATCTGTAGCAGAGAATCTCTCTCAGCTAGTACCCACATACAACAGTGTTTAGCAGAGGGAAGCGTGCTTGATGGTGGTGCCACCATCACCAAGACAAGGAAACCTACCCTAACAAATCCTGCATGCCAAACCTGACCCTGATGTGCACACACAGATAGCTGCAGTATCTCCTAGAAAGCAAATGTGTTTTTAACATTAAGTTTTTAACATTAAGTTCTGCCCTTCTTTCTATTAGAGTCCACCTATGACTTCCTGCTTATAGCCAGCTGGCTTTTTTGACAACAGAAAACAAGAAGAAAACCTACCTAAAGCAGACTAGAAAGCTATTTCTATCTACTTATGTTAACTTCAAAGTGCTTGGTGATGGAACATTGAAAAATAGCGATAGCAGTAATAAGCTGTGGAGAAACTCAGAAGCAATTTGAACGCACACTTATCAGCCCATGACAAATAAGTCTTGGGATTTTCTCCTTGTGTGACTATTTAAGACTGGTGTTTAAGCTTGAATTATTTGGCATACCTACTTTTCCCAATGAGAAAAAAATAAAATCATCCCTTCTGAAAGAGATGCAGATAAGAGTTTTGGGCTTCTCATCACTTAAATCAAACTACAACTACAACACTGAATTTTAGACTTTTACTCTGGGGCAGAAGAATTAAAATACAAAAAAGGCAAAGCATTTAACGCTCCCAACTGCTCCCTCTCTTTTCACTATGCAGCACAATATATCTTTTTATTTCTATGCACAACATTGGCTAAAATGTAATAAAATACCATTCCTCCTCTCCACACATTCACTTTGTATTGATTCTACCTGTGGAATTCCAAGTTGGATTAAATCAAGATAGCATTCAGTATTTTAAACTGTAAAGAATTAAGGCAACATGACAAAAATACAAGCTCAACAGTTTGTTTGAAGCCTCTCTTGTAAATCCAGTGCATCATGTATTATTTGCAGCTCTCTGAGATAGGAAGAGTGAGAAAAACATGACGTGTGAACCCAGCAGCCCCCACCACTGCATTAACTGACTGACCTGATCATAGATACCTTGATGCAGCACAGTTCACATGTACACGTTTGCTTTGCAGAGTTAGGGACATAGTGTCTAGCTACTGCTGTTAGAAGAAATGAACACATATGAGCTCTACAGGGTTGTTCTCCACCTGAGGTCATACCTTGTGATAAATTGTGCAGACCCCCCTGTCTTTGGATGCCAGGAGGGTTGCGAGGGGGAGGAGGGGGTGGCCCCTTAGAGAAAAAACAATGACTTTTGTTCTCTTTCAGATCATCAGGAACGCTGGCATACAGACTGTCAAAGCTGTATGGATCTTCCTGTTCTTGATCTTCATCTCCCATCTCCTTTCTGCTGCCTTCTATAAAATGTTCCTTTTCTTCATCCACCTCAGCTTCTTGCTGGCATCTTGATTGAATTCCATATTGATATCTTGGGTGCTGCTGGGCTTTCAATGCTGAAGAATACATTATTTCATTTAAAATCTGCCATCTGGAAACATTTCCTGCTTCAAGGATTCCCACAGAAGCAACACAATGGCTAATGAAACTTTTATGAACTGTTACAGTAGGACAGCTGTCAAATGCATATTGTCAGCAAACAGGTTTTAAAATATTTACCGAATCAACAGTGCAAGTTTATTGTATCTTGCAACTCTGATACACACCACGTGCATGCAATGCTAAAGTTTTCTAGAGCTGCTAGAATGAATCAGAATGAAATCACACACACACTTACCTGCCCTCCATCATTTGTATTACTTGCCTTTCAACGCAGCAAAGTGCAACACTCAGTGAAATCAAGCTGTAGCTCACACACCTCTGTAACTTGGTTTTGATTGAGGGCTTATTTAAATTTCTCCAAAAGGAAATTAACATTGCCCCTGGGACACATGACTGTGCTCCTGTGAAAGTGGTGGCCTTCTGTGGCCCATTGACCACAAGAAGAAGAACATTCTTCAAGAAGAAGAATATAAGGGAGAAAGTGTGTATTTTAATCACTGTGTACAGCATCAAGATTTGGGTAGACAACCTCTGAAACATAGCAGGGTGTGAACCACACATCTGTCAGCAGAATTTAGTTAATGCACAGCAGGTAATACCAAATTTCCATTTTGATTTATCCTTTGGTTGATGCCTTTCCTTTGCCACTGATGCAAATGGCAGGTTAGGACATTCAGCAGGCCCACATGGCCAGCTGTTACCACCTGTGTTCTTTGTCGGTGTGTCCACTCCGAGGTGTTCCCACATACAGCATGACAAAGACAGTGGGGAAAAGTACAGGGGCTCAGCAGGCTTCTAGATCACATTTTCAGTGACCAAAATCTGCCTAGATGTGCTAAAGCAATCAGTATAAACTTAACAAATAAGAAACATCCTTTTCATGCGGAGTAAGAGACAGGAGGAAAGATAAAACGGCCAAAAAACAGATAAGATAGAAACAAGATCTCAATCTAGATCTGTGATACCATAACCCATACACAAAATATGTGCCATCAACAAATGCAAACAAGCGGCTTCACTTGTAGTTTTCAAGGAGGACACACTTGACCACACAGAATACCAAACCACTTGTCACCAGTCTATCGCTTAGTTGTACAAACATCAAAGCTGCAAAATGCCTACTGTCTGTGCCTCCACACCGAAGGTGTAGGCCGTGCCATCTCTTGGATGAAAGCTGTGCTTTGAGAACATGAACAATTAAGTTGTTCTCTACATTCAGAGCAGAGATCACAAATGTCCAGAGTTGACCAGGAGAAAAGGTTGCATTGAGTTCTGTCTTACTGAGCAATGACTTTGTTAACCTGACTGAACCCCTCACTTGCTTTCCCTCTTCTCTGAGGAAGAATTCCCTGCTGTACATTGCAGTACCATGTGGGAATCGGTCCCTCCCAATCCAACCCATTCTTTCATTCTAAGAATTTCCCCTCTCCATAATCCCACTTACTTAATACACCACAACAACATGACTTACTCGTGGCTAGTTGACTTTCTGAGCCTAACATAAGCATGTAAGTGTCTTCTGCTTCCTCCTCGCAGCTGGAGAAATTGTCTGCTGTGTTAATCTAGAAGAGTAAAGGCAAACATTTGTTTTGGTGAAATGGTCTCCCACCTTCAGATTGTGCTACGAACATTCAAGATTTTACTAAGTGAGAAGTGAAGCATTTGCAACTACACAGTGGTAAACGTCCTATAGGCAAAAGGAATGAGTATACCCTGTAACATAAAGGAGACAGGTCCTGCCATGAGACCGTATCCAAGTTAGCATAGCAAGGATTCAAACTAATTAACCTTTCCACAGCTGGGCTGCCGGACAGTTCACTACTCTGTTCCCAACTGTTAAGCAGTAATGGAAAAACAGGAAGTCTACAGGACATCACTGAATAGCTCAAGGGTGCACAGAGTGGAAGAAATCTCTGGAGAGCTCCTCGTGAACAATTCCCATAATCTACCTGTCAGTATGCTGCTGTGTGCTCACTGACAGACCAGAAACACAAGTTTGCAGAGTTGCCTCAACACCCAAGTGTGCCCAAGCCTTGGTTTTTGTTCCTCTGTAAAGTTGCTCCACAGTCCAAAATCAGCCTCAAGAGGGTCTGAACTATCAGTTCTCTGAAACCTTATCAGTGTGTTTCTTCAAGCCCAAGTACAAACTTCTGCTCATCCACGACTGCTAAGAGCAAATTTATAAGACAACTGCAGAAGGTTTGGTTGTCTTAAAGTACAGAATGTACTTTTTGTAATTGCTGATATTCAGAAACAACTGGAATTTCAAAAGTGATAGCTGGGGGGGCGGTGGGCAGAACACCTCTCCTATGAAGAAAGGTTGAGGGAGCTGGAGTTGTCCAGCCTGGAGAAGAGAACACTCTGGGGGGACCTGATAGCAACCTTCCAGTACCTGAAAGGGTCTACAAGAAGGCTGGAGGAGGACTGTTTACAAAGGCCTGTAGTGATAGGAAGAGGGCAATGGTTTCACATTAGAGAAGGGCAGATTTAAATTGAATGTTAGGAAGAAGATCTTTAGCAGGTGGGGGTTTAAATGCTGGAAGAGATTGCCCAGGGAGGTAGTTGAGGCCCCATCCCTGGAGGTATATTCAAGGTGAGGCTGGATAAGGCTCTGGGCAACCTGATCTAGTTGAGGATGTCCCTGCCCACTGCAGGGTGGTTGGACTAGATGAACTTTGGATGTCCCTTCCAACCAGGGCCCATTCTATGATTCAAGGAACCCAGCAGGACCTTGGTTTCGTGTAAGTGTAATAGGAAACAAACCTGCACAGCGACAATGGAGTCCTTGGTAATTACACAGCCATTTTTAACTACATGTTAATTATGGGGGTTTTAATACACACCCCCAAAGCAGGTAGAGAAACAGCATGGTGCATACAGAACTCTGCAGAATTGTTTACAAGTAGATTAGCAGACAAGGAAGTCAAGAAGAACAAGTGATAAGCAGTTACACACTTTGCACAATGCAGTCTTCATGCCAGACTCTGAGGAAGTTTGTTCCTGCTGCCTCCTGGCATCCACAGCCACTGTCTCAGGGACAGAGTTAGCACAGACATGGAGAAATAATGTTTCTAAGAAGCAGAGAATGCCTTCTTTGTTGCTGCACTTGTACACAGCCATCTCATGAGTGTTAAGACAGTGCACCCAACAGACTGTGCAACAGATGCCTCCCTGGTCCTCTTTGCTTTGCTCTTTTAAGAATTCACCTGGATCCCCACCACAAATCTCATTGTTCTGTATGTATGCAACATGCACCTCAGTGAAAGAACATTCTTGTTTTGCTTGAACTTCCCCATAATTTATCTGGTTCCTCTAACCTTCATTGAATAAAAACTCCCAAAATTAGAGCTTTGCAGAATATTTATTTTCAAAAGATTTTTGCCTGGGTGTGTTAAATGTAACAGTACATCTGGGGGAAAGGAGGTCTTCTGATAAATTCCGTATGTCTCAGAGGATATGTGCAGAAGAAATCAAGCAAGCAGGGCCCTAGCTGTATGAAGCCGTCCTGCTGTTGCAGGGGAGTACCAGAGCAGAGCAGTTCTTTCGAGGTGTTCCTTTTTATCTTTGAAAACGTGAAGCACCAAGGGATATACAGATGGTAGAAAGGTCAAAAGGGTAAGTGGAGGAAACAAATGACACTTTCGGATTTTCTTCTTTAGCACAGGTATTTCTCAGATAAAGGAAGTCTGGTGACTCAAGGGGAAAAGTGGAATAGATATGATTAACATGCATCTTTGAAATATCCGTGCTTTAGAAGAATGAAGGTCAGCCTTGCTTGCTAGCTTATATTGGCTCCACCAATATAAGCTGAACCTTAGGGAATTCAGGATGCAATTCAGAAGTTTAGCCCCTGACTGCCCTTCTTAAAAGTCCCCTGGACCTGGGAGACACAGAAAAGCTGAGTACATGGAAACAGTCTTTAACTAAATGTCTTTAAAGTATAAAAAGATTCTCTATAACACATAAATTATTGATAAAGGCCTTCTGGGACACCAGGCAGCTGCAAATAGGGCAGCATCTCCAAAGGCAGTGAACAGTGATGTTATTTCGTGTTGCAAAACACGATAGCAAAATCAGAGTAATGTCATGGCCGCTGAAATAAAGTCATGGTGCTCTGAATGAATGCTCCTGATTTTCAGTGTCTCTCATACAGGTTGGGAACACAGTTAGCACATAATAGCATAGCCAGCATGACGCTTCTACAGGACAATTTAGGGTGTAGTGTACAATATATACACAGACCTGAGCTTTGAAGACTGCTGAGTTTGTTTGGATGAAAATGACTCTGATTTACACTGAGATTTCTTATAGGTGTCAAGCCACCCTCCAAGGAAGAATGAGCTTTGTTGGAAAATGGTACCACCAAAACCAGTTGTCATCACTGAACTGCTCACAACAGACTACTGGAAAGGTTTGAAACTCTAGCTTGCAAGTTAGCAATACAATTTGTGTACTTCAGGATGCAACAGGAATTTCAGAAAGAACTGGCAATGCTTCGAGATGCTGATGATATTTCAAGTCCGAAGATTAAATGCCACCACCAAAAGGCAGTTATTAATTTTCTTTCAGTTATGTGTTTTAACTGCCTTGGTTCAGCTTTGTGTCAAACTAAGCAGAAAGATCAGATTTTTTAATAGCTTCAAATATTTCCCTTTTATACAAAGCTTGAATTGATTTACCTCAATCACTTCCTCAGCAATGCTGTTAGTATAACCACTCTGTCAGCATTTTATGCAATGCTCTTCTGAAAAGCCACGATTTTGAAGGCATTTTTCTGTCTTATACAAAGGAATAGGCATTGTTTTGCATCCTCTTATACAAAGGAACTTTTTCACCCCTGAAAATACTTATGCCAGTGAATACACACTGAGAGGGGATCCTTTCCCTAGCAAGAGCCTACACTCTTGAAATTTGCTGTGTTGCACCTTCTTGTGCAGTGAAGAGTGAAGTATTAAATAATTCAGAGGAGTCTAACCCAACGGTGATCTCATATCAAAGGTGACAAGCACCTGGACATCAGAACTTCATTTATGAACAGTAATTCACAGGCAAACACCTCAATCACAGCTCAGATTAGCTTTTATGTATAACTTTATATAGATATATATAAAGAAACATAATCATGACTTTATACTCTTAGAAACAAAGTAACTTCAAACTCCTAATTGCATATGCTCAAGAACTTTTGAAATTAGATCCTCTTAAATTTGGCCAGGGACAATGCTTAGGGCAGTAATTCTTCAATTCATGTGATTCTTAGGTGCTTGGTTCCATTGTTTTCCAAATGTCCCCTTATTAGTTGTCCTTCTCTTTCAGAAAATCAGCCCCTAATAAACTGAAATGCAACTGCACACACACACATATGTAGTATTGTTTGGCACTGAGTAACTACATCTCTTGTGAGTCTAAATTCAGACTCATCTTTGTCTTTCATCTTATTGTACTGCTGTTTCTTAAAAAAACAATATCAAATTTATGTAGCAGAGGCTTCCATGTCTGTGTGATAATCTGGGAATTCATGCTTTCTCCTACATCCTCAGATTTACTGGATTGCAGCAATTAGTAAAGCTGCTGGAGAAAATCCTTACCATTGCTTGTAAAACTCTCACTGATTCTTTTGACAAGATGTTCTCTTTGGTTAGGGCTGAACTAAAAAAAAGCTGTTATTCCATGGGATTTAGCTCCCTGCTGTGATGCAGGGGAGCTCACAGACACACTGCAAGTTTTAAATTGTTGTATGGAATGACAAGGAGTTGCTTGTTTAGTCAGCAAATACCAATCCTGGCATAGACTTAACAGCTTTGTGTCTCAGTCTTGACACATCTTTCATCCTTTGTGTTGATTACCCCTTCTCAATTCTTGCAGACTGCCTTCTCAAGTCACAGTTCTGTGCTGTCCAGGGTTCAGTATCATTGCACCTGAGGGCTCACCTACTGCCTTGGCCACCTCCATGAATCCGAACAAGGCACATTATTGCAGAGCCACTTACAACTCTAAACGAAATCTATCTTCAGAGCTCCTCTGTGGTGAACCTTCCCATTGAATCATGGAACTCTTACTATATTCTTCCCCACACATCAGGAGACTGCTAGGCCTACCAGGTCATTCTTTGCAGCATTCTCCCACATACCCTCTGCTTCAGGATGAAATTATGGGTTTGCTTCCCGTGTAAAAGAGGCCTAAAGTACATCATACATTGCTTTCCTGAGACAGTATTTTCCTTCCTGAAAGTCAGTGCATTACTGACTGAGCTAGATGATCCCCCTTCTCCTTTTCAGTATAAATTATCTCTCTTGTAACCAGTACAGTGTGTAGGAGAACACAAGAAAGGCAGCTCCCTGCAGCTAGTCTCACAAAGCTCCTAATTTATAGGATTACCGTAGGCCACATGTAAATTTTAATTTCTGATCTTAATTCTAATTCACTGTTAACACCTCAGTCAGTCTATCTGCCTACTAGTTTTCTTCATTAAGCTGTTTTCTGGGAGAAGCAAGACTTCAAACACTAGATTAAATTGAAGTAGCTGCCTTTAATTTGTTAAACACAGACTATCTGATCTTCTTCAGCACTCCAGGGCATTGCCAGCTGCCTGTGGATAGTGTTCAGACTTGCTATCAGACATCTCTGGCAGGGAGGGGTTGGACTTAGAGGATCTTTTGAGGTCCCTTCCAACCCGTAACATTCTATGATTCCATAATCTCAAAGATGTTATCCTGTCACACTAAGGCTCATTCTGTCACAGTTAAGACCTATCTTGTTGCTTCATTTGTTTATAACATGCCACTACAACATTCCCTCTTAACCCACTCCCAACATTCAAAGTCTGCAGCTTTGCCAAGTGGAGTGTTGCTCACTCATCTGTCTCCCTGTAGCTCAGCATTTCAGATCTAAGGACAACCTTGGTATGGCTGTCCTTCAGGCACAGCTTTAGGCATCTTCCTGTAACTATTAGCCAACAAGATGCTGCTGCTGGTCTCTTGGAGTTTAACCTGTGTTGAACATGAGAAGAAAAAGCATTTCTATTGTGCAGCTTCCTTGAGATGCACCAGTCTGAAAGACTCTACAGCGGCCCTTTTTCTCTGCTGATATGGAGCTCTGATTCTCCTAGGACTCTGAGAAATGAGTTCCCAAATGCCGGTTAAAGATATCACAATCTATACAGGATTGCTAGAAAGGCTGTGAGAGCATGTAGAGCCCAGGTGCAAGTACAGCGGTACTTTTGGAATTATCTGGTACCAAATATGCAGGTACATGGATGCCTATGTCTATGGGGTCAGTGCATCCTGAAGAAGCAAGCACTATTTTATCTAAATATCATTATAAGAGAAAAACAAGTGGATGTGGACTCATTTGCATTTCTACTATCTTCTTTCTCTTCACTGCAACCTTGATATTGCGTACAGCCTTTCTTAAAATCATCAGCTTTGAAATCCTGGAAGTAGATGTGAACTGGGAGCATTTCAAAACCTCAAATAACTGGAAAAGAGTCATGCTGGCCATAAATCACATGCAGCTGCAAGAAATTTGAAAAATCTATCATCCAAATTGCTAATGGGGTACTGAAACAACAAGTCTAATCAACAAACTTTTCCATTTTGAAATTAATAGTTGAAAACCAGCCTTGAAAACATTTCTTATTCCTTCTCATTTCTCTTATTAGCAGCATGTCATTTGCCTGTCATACACTTCTGCCTTTGACCTTAGCAACCTGATAATAGTTACTATGTTCTGTGCACTTAATTTTCGTATTGCAGGTGTTCTCTTACCACACTTTCAATCTTTCCTCCAAAGTGTGTGTAGTCTGCACTTAGACATGCTTTTCTGAATAAAAAACCCCTACCACTATGACTGTGTTATTTCCTGTTCCCACACCAAGAACTGTAAATAATGAAGAAAACTTCCTCTTCTCTGATACAAAGAATAGAGTCCTCTAGCTATTTCTTTCAACCTAAACATCAAACCCTTAGCAATGTCTTTAAAAGCTTGTTGGATAATGTCTCCTGTTGTATTTCTTTCCAGGCAGATGCTGGTGATCCGGACCTTGAAGCAAGACTATGCATTTTTGGTGCAAGAGTACAGCACTTCTTCCTGTTTCTCCTTCACTCTATGTCCTGAACAAGCTGCACTCCTCCATAGAAATAATGTAAATTATTCCATTAGCCATCTGTTACATGAATTAATTGCAAGTTCAGTCACATCCTTATCTTAATGGCTAAGTTTTTTGAATTTTTATGCACATACCTAAGTTTTTGAGCGCTGGCCTACTTTTTCTTATTCTGTCTTTAAGCTAAAAATTCACTCCAAGTTAAATTCTAAAGAAACCTTTGTCATCTCAATTTGCAGATAACAATACAAATTGCTAGAGTCTAAAAAATGGAGATAGTGTAAGCAACGTAAGCTTCAATTTGAGAACAAGCAGCCCTAATCTGTAAAGTTCTCTAATCCAATAGAGAGGGATGCCTTTTCATCTGTTCAATTGAAAGAAACAGCGTGAGTATCAAAAACAACAGGCAGGCTTCCTTCTAAAAACAGTATGTTAGCTTCTTCCAAAAATGTTCAACTTGCCAAAAAGCCCCCACAAAAAAATCAAACCACCCCGGTTTTTACCCCCTCCCTAGTATAAAATGGAAACTATCTTCCAGATAATTTAAAAAGAAAACTATGAATCTGTTTTTCCTAAATGAGTCACTTTTTACAAATTTAGTGGCCTTTTCCATGTGTCTTCCTGACTAATGGAAAGGTTATTGATCTTTCATAAACTGCACAACTGAAAACCACCCTTGCTTCTGACACACACAAAAACCCTCGTAGAAAGAAAAACCTCAGTCGGTCTTTCCACAAAATCTGCTTTCACAAGTGCTGTAGAGATGAAGGAATGGATTGTCATTGAAAACACTGCCACACTTCACATGCGATGCTCTACACTGGCATTTCTGATCTTGGGAGCAGAAGAATATTTTCTCACATGATTCCATTGGTTTGTTGATTCCATTGCGGAATCATTGGTCGGTTTTGATGCCAACAGGTTCATTTGGAAATTCAGCTCATTTCCTTACTTCAGGTGAAAGCATCAACATTTCCTCCCCCTACACTGCTTCCAAGTGCCTTCTACATAACCAGCTTTGCATTTTCACATTAGCTGGTTTTGGATGGGTGACACTTCCACAGGTTAGTTAGAAAGGGCTTAAATTCTGCAAAAGCAGGACTAAATTCTAACTCAAGTCCTACCTGAATAAGGATTTTAAGGCTAACCCTGTGGAGTAATTGAGCATAGTTTCTGACAGACAAGCATTTCTACTTTGGTGACCATGAAGACCACCTTGCCTTTCAATAGAAATTGTTGTTCCAAAAAAAAGGGGGGTCCCTTCCACTCTACAGGTAGGAGCTGGCCTACTCTATTCCATCTGCTCCCTGAAGGCAGTGGCAACAATAAACCACCACTTTACTCTGTAGATATCAAGTGGCATATCTGGCAGGTTATTTATTTCCATGCGAAGTGAACTGTGGCAAACCCAAAATCGCTGTTCTAGTCCAATCTAGTCTCCCAGGGCAAGGAGTCCTCTCCTATACTCAAAGATTTCAATATAACCTGAGGGCTTCAGTGCACCTCTGGCTTTCATGGATACAGACTTCACCAGGCAGGCACTACTAAGGTGGGAAACTTGTATCACGGAATAGGACACAACTAGCACTGTAGTGACCTCTCACTGGGAGTGAACTCAAGCTCAGAACAAACCAGGATGGTGTTTTCCAACCTGAATGATTCTGTGACCTCAGAACCTCAAGACAGAAGAAATCATTTTCCTCTGCTGGGTATTTTGTGGGTTTCCCTGCCTCCAGCGTACCAGGCTCGCTTTCTAAAGCATTTGTTCTTGCTTTCAGAGAAAGTGGATTGAAACACAGTGGTCAGACTTTTTTTCTAGTCCTAGGTGCTTTGCTTGTACCACTCCTCAGACCTGCCAGCACTGTCTGCTTAGACCCTTGATGCAGCAACCAAAGCAGAAGGAATCTCTAATATAATGTCATGTGGCATCTACCTGCAGTTATTGCTCCTTCTGTCTCACCCTTGCTATGGTCTGGCCTATACTATACCGTTTGTTACTGGGCCTATCAGAACTTTCCAGAATGCAGAGATGAGAACTAGGTGTACACCAGGAACATGTGCACTTTCAGTAATTCAAGCAGACAATTTACAGAATACCAGGCTGGAAGGGACCTCAAGGATCATCCAGTCCAACCTATCAGGCTAAAATCAGTTTAAATTAAATGTCCCAGCAGCCTGTCAAGCTGGGTCTTAAAACTGCCCAATGTAGGGCAATCGGCCATCTCCCTTGGGAGATGATTCTGATGTTTTCTTCTGGACTCCAATTGGAATCTCCCCAGGAGTAACTTATAGCCAACACCTCTTTTCCATATGACTCTTGGTAAAAAGGGAGTCACCATCTTCTTGGTAGCTACCCTTTAGGTACTGGTGCATAATGATACAGTCCCCCCTGAGGCTTCTCTTCTCAATGCTGAACATACCCAGCTTTCTCAGACTTTCCTCATATGGCAGGTCTTCCACTCAGTTCCACCGGTATCCGTGAGTTACAGCCTAGTGACTGGCCATTTTATTATAAAAATTTTTCTAACTCTTAAGTCTGCATTAATATTACTAATATTCACATATTCTACAGTGTAAAATATTCATCAAAGTATTGCAAGTGTTTAAGTATTTATTACTCATTTTTCCCAGGGCCCTGTACGAGCACCTGGAGAAATGACTGAAAAAGCCAGCCTCTTAAAATTGATTGCATGCATGAAGCCAGATCCAAGGCTGCTGTTCATTAGTTTTATTAATGTTAGGCACTTTTACCACTCTATTACCTTGCTTGATAACTCATGCTTGCAAAAAAACAGATGAGAAAGCACAGATTTCTCTAAAGCATAGCACAGTGTGACAAGCAAAGACCCACTTCGGAGTCTAACCTGGTTTTAAAGCTAGGGAGGTGGGAAGAAAGAGACCAAAGATTTGCTCTGGATGTTCTGCCAGGAAACACTGCAACAAATTGCAGTTTACAAGTGTGAGCTGAATAGCCCAGTAGCTGGGCCCAACCCTTAAGCACCTGAACTTTGTTGGCCTCCTAATTTAGCCACAGAATAGGAGAGAATCACAGAATCATTATGGCTAGGACCTCCAGGATCATCAAGTCCAACCTTCATCCCAACATCTCCCTAACCACTAGACCATACCCTCAAGTGCTCTCTCTACTCTTTTTTGAAACATCTCCAAGGATGGTGACTCCACCTCTTCCCTGGGCAGCCTGTTCCAGTGCCCAACCACTCTCTCAGTAAAGAATTTCTTCCAAACATCCAATCTAAACCCTCTCCTGCCTTTTCCTCATCAGTCCGAGCAAGTTGTGTTATCTGTAATGCCCTCTGCCTTCTCAAAGAGCCTGGTTGAGCCATCCTTGACATACTTCAGGCTGTTGTATAACATGGGCTCTCAGCTTCCTCCCTCATTGCTTCCTCATGCACAAGGGAGCATGCATACTCTAGTGCTTCCGCTCTACACCCCTGACTCATGCACAGTCAGGCTGTGCCCAGGAGCTGCACTGCAGCACTACTAAGCCAGAGAGATCAGCACATCCAATGCCCACAAATGAGTTAGAAGGTTTCTCTATGCTACTTGTTTACAGGACAACATAAAGTCTTAAAAAGTTCCTGGGATTTTTCTCACTGATACCGTTTAGTGCTATGATTTCCATGCCTTATCAAAGCCTTGTGATATCACCAATAGAAGATGACAGCATCCACAGTGCCATTGTGATCCATCAGCCAGCCAAATGAGAAACAACTGACCAAGCCT
Source organism: Upupa epops (assembly GCA_013397515.1). NCBI lineage: Eukaryota > Metazoa > Chordata > Aves > Bucerotiformes > Upupidae > Upupa > Upupa epops. Next base: position 718,753 of record VZRI01009411.1, on the reverse strand, counting down.
GTGTGTGCCACACATGACCACAAGAACAGGTATTTAGGACAAGTTACCGAATGTTCTAAAAAAGCTGTTCATTCTATGAATAAAAGGCAGCAATTTCTCCTTTACTCAAAATTACTTCTCAGAGTAGCCAGAAATCGTAATGTTTTGCAGATACCTGATGCCTTTCTGCTTCTTACACAGCTTCTTACACCATAATAAGCGAACAGCAGTGTGGTGTCTCCTTAACCACAAGATCCCCACTGCCGCTGGGCCTTCAGCATACAATGGTTATGCTTTTATCTCTTAACGCTTGGAAATGTTCAAGGGCAGGCTAAATGGGACTTTGAGCAGCACCATATAGTGGAAGATGCTGGGCAGTGGTACTGGACTAGATGATCTTTAAAATTTCCTTCATATCCAAACTATTCTCTGGGTCTACTTCAACAACACATAGGATATTCTTTCAAAGGCACATTCTTGTAATGTAAAACTGCTGAGTCATCTTTCCTAGAGCTCTTTTTTGCGTTGTAGATGCATAAAACTTCTTGATCTGTATGAGTTTCAGCTTCACCAGTCAGTTTCTGTTTGTTCATATTAGTTCAGGACAGGAGCTAACTGACAAGCATACTTACGTTCTGATTAAACTAATCCTAAAAAACCCCCAAAACCCCCAAACACATACTAAATGAAGTGGAAACCCAAATAAGGACACAGAATGACATGAAAAAATTCCTTCTGTATATAGTTTGCCAGATATTTCAACAGCTACTGTATTTTCTGCAATACTATAAGATTATAGAATCATCAGGGATTGGAAGGGACCTTGAAAGATGATCTAGTCCAGTCCCCCTGCCACAGGAGATAACAAAAGTGTTAGGGTTCTCATGTTAATGTGACAGAAAGTACATCAATGCACACAACTACCAAAGATAGGTGATTACATAGAACACATAAAAAGAGATGTGAAACACTCCACTGGCAAAATAAATGTGGGATCAGTCTGGAGAAAGCGTGTGATGGAAACAGATGATTTGCAGAATATGAAGGTACTGAACAAATAAAAACATCAATGAAAACCCAACTTCTGCCTCAGATATTTTAATAAGAATTCTTTCATTTGAAATAATCAATTCTAATCTCAACTAATTTCCTTCTGGGCTATCTTAGAAAACCATTTCATTTGTGTGCCTGCCTTTAGGTTCATTATGAGCAGATTTACTGCACTGTGTACCAGCCAGTTAGCATCGCAGGACTGATCGCTAATTGCATCATCATTCTGTGTAACTTCAAGCTTACTTTGTGTTCCTTCTCAGAGAATCAGAGTAAACTTTCAACAACCTTTTTTAACTCCTGCTTTTAGCTGATTTCTGAAAAGAAAGCTCTCCCTTTGTACAAATACATCACTGCAGAGAAACAAAGCAGCAGCAGCTTGGTGTGTCAATAAGCTCCTTGTGTTTGAGAGGTCCATTTCTTACAATACAGCCTTCATGACTATGGATTCAAGAGAGATACTACTGCAGGATAAAAAAAATCCCCAAACTTCTAATCACAGAACTTGATTTACTGGTATATATATAAAAATGTGTGGGGTTTGGTTTTGTTTTTTAAAATCAAATCACTGTAGTTTTCATTTGAAAAACTTGTGCTCAACTTTATCTCCTCTAAGCATTTGTGCTGTTCTCTAACCTAACTACTGAGTATCAAGGGATTTCTAGCCTGAGCACTCAAACGTAAAATTCCTCCTTAGACTCATGTGAGCTTATTTCTTCTTTAACAACTATTCTTGTTACTTCACTTTTCACACACCCACATGACTTTGGTTTTGAAAGACTTTCAAATCTTGTAGGGTATTGATTTGGATGAACAAAATACCCACCGCTGTTTGGCAGGCTGGGTAATCACTCCACAAAAGCACTCTCACCTCACCAACAGGTTCATTTTTCAGTCTAGCAGCATAAGATTTCTTCTCGCCTTTTTTTTTTAGTGGGTGAAATGGTAACCACTGCCTAGCGAGCTTCTCTTTCAACGTGACAACTGCAGTGTTTGAACTTTCAGTACAGTCACTAAATTACTGCTCCCGCAGACCAACTGGTAGCAGAGAGCAGAGGTGGAAGATTCATTAAGTGACATCAAGGATTTGTGTACGCTTTGGGATAAAAAACCCTTTTCCATCGGGATTCCCTGCAGGAATCTGAACAGTATATTTATAAATACAGATGTAGTGAGTCTGGCTGGAATGAGGTTTACTATCTCCACAGCAGTCCCTGAGGTGCTGTGTTGTGCATTTGTCACTAAACCAGATTTGATAACAAACTGTGTTGGCTACTACTGAAGAGTGCTTGTACAGTCTCAACACCTTTTCCTTCCTCTGTCCCATGCAGAGCAGAAAGGCTGAAGTGGGCAAGAAGCTGGCAGAGGCTGGGGGTGGGTATTCCATGTTTAGCAATAAAAATGGGTTGAGAAAGTAGAGGGTGGGCTTTTTTGTTTCCAAGATGGCTTTTTGGAGATTGGCTGAGCATCAGTCTGGCTGTGGGAGGTGGTGAACGATTTCCTTTGCTTCCCTTGTTTTTTTCCTCCTCTTCTCTTCACATTCCAAAATACTTTTTTCTCGACCCATGAGTTCTCTTGCTTTTTTGTCTTTCTATTCTCTGTCTCATCACACTGGGGGCGAGGCAGAGGTGGTGAGTGAGCAGTTGTGTGCGTTCTTAGCTGCTGGCCGTGGTCAACAGACCACATTAGGTAAGTACACCCCCACAAAAAGGGATGTGTGTGGCAAAACATTGATTTCTAAAGTTTTTCAGGCTATGCCAGCTTCAGTAACAGCTACTATGCAATGATTGCCTCTTCCCATCAGTTCATTACAGCTCTCAAGAATCACAGAATTGCTCTGACACTGCTTCATCTAGACTCCCTTACACCTTCAAAGCTCCCTGTAATGGAACAAAAATGCTAGAGGTTTCTCAGCTGAAGAGAAAGACAGAATTTTCAGTGACTTACAGAGAAACAGACAGTATTTTAGATCTCATACCTATTTATTTCTGCTTTTGTTGTCTCCTGGATGGCACACAGCACAACGTTTTTCTTTTATCCAAAGCAACAAAAAGCTCGTTAGTTCTGAAAGGCCCTTTGATTCCCTTAGACAGCAGTAATGTGAACAGGTAAGAATTCTGGCTTTGTGAAGCATAATTATGTTTTAGATGAGCACAAGATCATCTAAAGGTGTCGAATGTTTCAAATGCTGTTGGGGCACAGCAGCTAAATAGCAGGTGGATAGAAAGAGCAACATGCATGGAAAACTTGGATTAGCACAACTGAACAGCTTAGGAATAAAAAAAAAAAGGAGTAAATGGCATTTAGCAAGGTTTTGGGCCACTGAAATAATCAGTGACTCCACCTGGGAGGAAAGAAAGGTAATAGAAGAGACAATGAGTAAAGCCATCAAACGTGCCTGTGGCTCATAAGACTGAACCCTTCCCAGTGTGTTAGAGGAAAAAAGGCAGTCTTTCAGTAAGGGGGGCTTCAGAGCCCTGTGCTCTAGACTAGTTAAAGGTGTTTGGAGCTGAAGTCAATGACACCTGTCTATATTCTACTAGCAGACTATTAATGATTTATCAGTGCACTCTGGCTCTCCAGCGTCATTTTCTGCCCCATATTCTATGTACACACTGCACAGTGGTACTCTAACATGTGAGTCAGATACAGTATTCTGCACCCTGAGAACTTCCAGATGCTGACAGTGACAGTATAGTTTGTCATTAGTGCTCAAGTGACAGAAATTTCTAAGCTCCTGGTGGCCTCTGAGATTCAGCTCTTTCCCTCTAATCCTGCTGCGCACCCAGAAATGTTTCTTTCACAGAAACCAGCAGTTTTGTTCTGTCTAGCCAACATTTTTTTAAAGGGTACTTGGATAAAGTGCCTAAAGCTGTGAAATGCCAAGGTATTTCTAAAACACATTCCAGATACATGTGCTATCAATAGTCAGTTTTCAGATACAGGCTTTTATATCTAGGTTCTTAAAATCATTTCTAAACAACAGCAAAGGTAAAGAACATGAGCAGCAGTTGAAATAGCAGTTACCTGTACTGCGCTCAATTGTGCCAACTAAAAAGCTTCTGTTCTCAGCCTGTGCATGCAGACTCCAGCAAAAATTATCTAGGGAAACACTTCTTCTATGGAGAAAACATTGTTACAGCGTGTGGTGAAGTTAGGCACTTTATGAGAAACAAATCGAGGACCAAAGGCAAGATGCACAATTTTCCCTCTGAAACATGCATTGTGCACATTGCACCCTAAGTCAAGCAGATAAATAATTAACCTCTGTAGAATTTAATTTTCAAAGGCCAACCAAGGTCCTTATCTTAATTTTGCTTAATGCTGAACAGATCCAAACTTGGTGTGTGCACTGGCTTTCAGACTCAAGTGTTATAAACTTGTTGCTGGTGCATTCTGCATTATTCTTGTAAGTCAGGTGCAGCCTCATGTATAAACTGAAGGATAGCAATACTGTAGTCAAAACAAAAGAAAGGCAATTATACGATGGGCTCTACTACAGACTCCACATCACCTTGCTGTTTTGTAATACGGAGACGATAACTTTTGATCTGTTACACACCACTGCATAACATTTCTATGGAGAGAAACTCCCATTCAGGTTGGAAAAGACCGTTGGATCATCAAGTCCAATCAATGAATGAACAAAATATAATAAAAAATGGAATGTAAGTTCACAGAATATTCTACTGGAAAAAAAAAGAGGAAACGTTTATTTGTCCTCGTTTCTGGAGCTGCATGCACGTGAGATTTACAAGACTTTCTCTCTATTCCCTCCAGCTCAAACATCTAAACACCTCCTAAATACCTGAGTCACAACCTGCTGCAGGAATGCTTGCTCAGTTAAAACACTTGGGCACAAGCTCAAGCTGTTTTCAACTCATCTTCGACCAAAGGAACGTCTTTCAAACCTCCTCTTTGGCTCTCATGGAATTTGAACCAGCCAGCTTTGGGAAATCCAAAACACTCAAAGTCGTTATAAATATGAATGGTCTGCTCCTCGGCAAGACTTCTGTCTTAAGAAAAATCAGGAGGAAGAAAAGTGTATATTCTTCATCTGCCAAAACTGTGATTTAGTTGAACTTAAAATGTCATAAATCATTAGACAGGCTGCCCAGGTGGTTGTGGAGTCTCCTTCTCTTGAGATGTTTAAGATCCACCTGGATATGTTCCTGTGCAACTTGGTCTAGGTGATCCTGCTGTGGCAGAGGGATTGAACTAGATGATCTCTAGAGGTCCCTTCCAATCCCTAATGATTCTATGATTCTAAGTTTGTAAGGCGTTTCTCTCTGACATAACCCCACACCTTTGTTAAGTTCTCTTCGCCTTGTGCTTTCGATGAACAGCAAAACACCAACAGTGAGCAGTCACCTGGGCTTTGATAACCTTTTTGAGAGTAGAACTATGTCACTTGTACCAGGAGCCATAAGGACAGTGAGGCTCGGTGACCTGCTGTGAACTCTGCTGTGGCCTTTGCTTCTAGACAGGAACATCCTTCTCAATCGGTAGTTTTGCAAATTTTTTTCATCCTTACCACAGCCATCAACTGCCACTGCTTTCCATATAGACCCAACAAGTGTTTAAATCTATGTTACCTGTGGCACTGGATTCACTCAGCATTCTGTATAATGAAACACAGGCTGACCAATAATAGCAATAAATAATAATAACAACAACAACCACTTCTGATAACATGATACATGCTAGACCTTCCATGCTCCTTCAGGAGGGCTGGACAGACATAAAGACAAACAATAACTTTAAGACATTGATCTGTGTAATTTCTATTTTAAAAAAATTCCTTAGAAATTACCTTTTTCTTCTCAATTTAAGAGAATCAATCAAACTTGGGAAATCAGCCTTCTTGTACACTAATAACATCAGTTTTTAAAACTACAGAGCAAGCTCAGCTCACTACAAATGTATTTCTCAGGCATTTTCCCTAAAGCTACTGATAGAGTAGAACTTGATAGGAATATTGATCACAAATTCTACCTTATCAGGGAGCACTTTCAGTTCTCAAGACCAGAAAGAAGAATAAAACAAAAACCAAGGCAGAAAGAGATTATTATAAAGCAAAGGAGAAGAGCAGGAAAACAACTTATATCTGGCACTCAGCAAGTGGCTTCCTACAGCATCACATTCTTATTACCTTTGCTGTCTCTTACACTTTTCTAATTCACAGTGGCTCAGATTTATAATGTAGAGCAGTGGGCCAAGTTTTGCATTTGGCAGACATACCTGCTGCCGTAGAGTAAAACAAGATGCTAATGAACCACAGATGTCCATGTCCATACATTAGTGAATTGTTTTTATCCTGATCCCATCTTTCTTTCAGACATTTGGTAGCCACTACTATCAATAATACAGCACTATATCACAGAAAGCAATATAAGCAAACCAAGACAGTGGAGTTACTAAACAATTAGATTCTACCTTTTAACTTCACTTCAAGAATGATATTGAGATACTGGAGTGGATCCAGAGGAGCAACAAGGCTGGGAAAGGGACTAGAGGGAAAGTCTTATGAAGAGAGGCTCAGGGAGCTAGGGGTGTTCAGCCTGGAGCAGAGAAGACTTGGGGGGACCATATCATGCTCTATAACTACCTGAAGTGAAGCTGTAGAGAGGTGAGGGGTCAGGCTTTTCTTCCAGGCAACTAGTGATAGGACAAGAGGGCAGGGCCTGAGGCTGCCAGGGGAGGGTTAGGTTGGATGTTAGGAAGCCCATCCGCATGGAAGGGATGATCGGACACTGGAACGGAATGGACTGCCCAGGGCAGTGGTGGAGTCCCCATCCCTGGAGGTGCTAAGGTCAGACTGGATGTGGCACTTTGTGCTCTGGTCTAGCTGACTGTAGTGATATTAGGTCAATAGGCTGGGCTTGATGATCTTTGAGGTCTTTTCCAGCCTCAATAATTCTGTGATTCCCAACAGAACACTGAACAATTTTTAACTAATTTGTTCTTCTCCTCTCCACACAGCACCTCACAAAAAGTAACTAGCAAGTGTAAAGATGGGTAGTTTACAAGAGCTCGGACCTGGAAGAACTAAAGCAGCAGATGTGAAGAACAGTAGCAGCCAGTTACAGAACTATTCCCATTTTACTCTTTCCCCCCAGAGTCTTTAAGAGCCATGCGCACATACTTTGCAAGAACATGCATGTGCAGGGTAACACTATTGGGGCAGATCTTCACGTGCAGCAAAATGTATGTCAGCCAGAATGGGACTGTAATAATTTCCATGACACTCTGAAGCCTACTTCTGGTCTAAGTAATGTGGAGCAGTGAAGGAAGAATATCTGAATCTTAAAGTCTGTGGAGGGAAAAATGAATTCCAGACAAATGTATTACTGCAACCAGCTATCCCTTTGTGGTCACTTATCACATCTGACCTCCCATTAGAAGTGGTTACTATGGAAAACGGGAATAAAGAAAGCAAGACAGAGATGGCACTGTATAACCTGTCACCCATAGCACTACTCTCGTACTGGTTTTCAACACACTGCTGAGTGTCATAGAATCATTTAAAGTGGAAAAGACCTTTGAGATCATCGAGCCCAACCATTAACCTAATTCTGCCAGGCCCAAAGCTAAACCATGTACTTGATCCATGGCTTTTTGTTTCTCTGTTACAGCGTAAATTCCCTTTTGGGGAAATCTAATAATGTATATAAACTCTGAAATGTTACTCCTGTGAAGGCTATATCTTCAATGCTCACATTTCACTGAATAAACTCAGAGATTGTGTAACTTCATACAACAGTGTGTGAGGCTGAGAGGTTTAGAAATCAGATTTATTGCAGAGGATGGAAAAGATTTTTAAGTATTTTTAATCTAATACTGAAGAGAAATTATTTATTGTCCTGGTGGGCAATTGTGAGGCATTGAGAGATATAAATTTTCTGGTTGAGGAGGAATGGGTGAATAGTAAACCGTAAAATTCAATATGTTTTTGAATTCAAAAGGTTTGGCTGGCATGTAAAGAAGAGACAATGCTACCACACGAGAATTAGCATCTAAAGAATATGAAAAACAGCATCACCCAAGTGTATTTCATACTGGTATTTCCATTCCTGCCTAAAATGCTTGAAAGGCTCATTTCCCTGCATGCTGGATGAACTGTTGTATGGTTGAGGGCTGAGGAACCCAAGAATAACAAAAAACCAAAACCTTCACAACNATGGAACCTCCTCTGTTCCAGCTTGCACCCATTGCCCCTTGTCCTATCACCAGATGACCTTGAGAAGAGCCTGCCTCCATCCTCCTGACACCCACCCCTTACATATTTATAGACATTAATGAGGTCACCCCTCAGCCTCCTCCTCCTCAAGCTCAAGAGACCCAGCTCCCTCAGCCTTTCCTCATAAGGGAGGTGTTCTACTTCCTTCATGATATATTAACATGAAACTTACAGCGTTACTCCATTTCGAGCCCATCTTTACTTCAGCAGCCAGGTAAACAGCATAAACTGACAGAAGAGACTGACAGATGAACAAAGACCTCTAGGTCTGAGTCAAGAATTCATGGACTTACTACTGTAGACCACTGGGCTCCAGCTGAAACAGCAGGCAGTAAAACTTACACAGGATCGGCTATCATCTGTGTGACAGCTACAAGGTTTTGACACTCAGTCATGCCTGCAGTTCAGTGTTCCATAAGTAACTTGTTACTGCTTCACATCATAGGGTGGTTGCAGACTACTGCATTCATGTTTACTTCGGACAAGCCCAGGTTTAATAAATGAAAATCCACTCATGACTGAGCAGATCCTAGCTGATGTCATTATCTTTTTTAGTGTCAATTCAAATGGGATGCCTCTCCCTCAGCACAGCAGATTCTGCAGTCGGTAGTACAAAAGCTTTTATGACTGATGCAACAGAAATACCAAAAGAATGCAAACACTATCTAGTTTCTAGCAAAAAGATAAAGCAAATTCAGAAACTTCATAACTGAAAGGAACTGAAGAACCGAAACACGAGCATATTCTCTTTTTTGAGATCTTCTTCCCAAGATCTGTACAAGACTCATAAACGCAAAACATGCTCCCAGAAAGTGGGTAACAGCACCAGATCCCTCAGCCCAAGGCACACACCTTGCATCATTTTCTCTTCCCATAAGAGAAAACAAAGTAAGGGGGAAAAAATAAAAACTATTCACCTCTCCTGTTCAAGCTGCACAGTTTTGGAAGCCATGAGTTTCTCTGTGCCCTAGATATATCCTTGAAGTGAGTGAGCAGAGAAAAGGCAATAAAAGGTTTAAGAGAAGGACGAGAGAACAGATGAACACCCTCTGCCAAACCCACCATCTAATAACAAATGATTAAACACAAGAGACTGAACTGAGGTTTTATACTTCAGTAGTGCTCCAATGTAGAAACTTGGGACGGTTATTTATTGACTCAATTAAAATCTTAATAGATGAATGACACCCTTGTTTCTATGACAAGGTATTGATGTTTCTAGGAAGAAGTTGATTTAGTACTGGTAATGCTACTGGTTTTACATTGTACTAGATCAAAGGAATTATCAAATCTAACACAAAGGACTTCTATTTTAAGCATAAACTACTGTTACCCAAAAATATCACCTGAAGGAAATATTATGATCTTCTACATCACAAACCACCTCCACATACTGAACTAATGACTGTGGCTTTGCACTCTAAGTCAGTGAAACAGGCAAGCCAGACACAACAACTAAATTTCCCCCTTTTTTGCCTTGTGGAATAAAGCACTGCTAATGCTTGGGATGCAAAGGGCCAGTTTAGAAAAAAATGTGCAAGATCCAAATTGGTTTTGTTAGCACAAGAAAAACACATAGAAACCCATACAAACTAGAGCTCTGCAGAACCCTAAAGTATTGGCACACAAAGGGCTCAGGGAGAGAGTTTGGTGCCCCCAAACAGCTTGGGAAACCCCAAAGAAGCCTTCACAGTATTCAGTCCAGGACTGTGTATCCCCAAACTCATGCACAAACCCTGCACACACTGAATTTCAAATCAAGCAACTATCTAGGAGAAACCTATGCAGACCTATGGAAACCCATGAAGACCAGCACTGAGAAATTTTGGGGAATGAGGTCTCTCCTCCCATGTTCAATGCCTTCAAGTTTTCTCTTTTCTAATCAATGTACAGGGAGATCATAGAATCATAGAATGTTCCAGGCTGGAAGGAACCTCCAGAGGTCAACTAGTCCAACCACCCTATACAAGCCGGGACATCTCCACCTAGGTCAGATTGCTCAGTGCCTCAGCAAGCCTGACATTCAATGACTCCACGGATGGGCCTCCCATCACCACTTCCCCAGGCAGCCCATTCTAGCCCATATTCACCCTCATACTGAAGAACTTGTTTCTAATCTCCAGCCTAAATCTCTCCTCTCCCAGCTGGAACCCAGTGCTCCTTGTCCTATCTATACAAATCCTTTGGAATAGACCTTCCCTGCCTTCATGTAGGCCGCCCTCAGGTACTGGATCATCCAGTTCCAAACCCCCCTGCCATGAGCAGGAGGGGGTTCCCCCAGATCCTTCTCTTCTCCAGGCTGAACAGCCCAAACTCTCTCAGGCTGTCCTAATAGGAGATGCTCCATTCCCCTGATCATTTTGGTGGCCTCCTCTGGACATGCTCCAATCTGTCTGCATCATTTACCTGCCCCGTAGATTTTCACAACTCCCTACACAGTCACCAAAAATCACGTTCAGAGAAATTCACATTGATAAATTTCTATATAATTAAATCATGTGAACACAGACATCAGGGCACAGATACTGTAGATCTTTAGACATACCTCAAAATAACATGCAGAAGGTATGAATGCAGTATAATTACAGAAGTTCATCTACACAGCATAACTCGTGGAAGACATGAGTCACACTGGAGTATGTGGAGGGTGTTCATACGGACAGACTTGCAGTGAATTATAAGGCAGAAATTAATTAAGCAGCCAAATTCTCTTCCATCTACAGTAGTAAATGTGTCACGGTTACCAACTGCTGCAATGTTTCAGTGCAGAATTCAATAAAAATCGTTTAAAAATATATAGAATTAATAAAAAATATTTATTGTAATTATCAATATTTGCATTATATATTTTACATTTATTTTCATTTTTATTATTTTTATTACTTATTTTAATGTAAAAATATTAAAATATATAAAAGAACCCTCCCCAAATCTCCAAAGAACATACCACAAAATTACATATAGCCATGAAAAAGAGAAAAAAAAGAAAGAGAGACAGAAAAGTAGAGCAAGAAAGAGAAAAAAGCAGTAAAAAAGACAAAATAACATTAAATTGGGTTATGATGCTTTTCAATAGAAAACTCAGAATAGCATGCATGCTCTTCAGGCAGAAGAAGAGAGAACTCTCATAATTCAAATTTTGAGAATTTGTTAGTTAGTGTTCCTCATATGAAAAAAAGGGTTTGCATGTGTAAACACACATGTGATCTTTATGAATACACCTTCGCAGCTGAGGGTAAATAGTTATGCTACAAGCAGTAGTTAAATGCAGCAATTCCCTAAGCATCAGTGGAGCAGCACAGCCACATCCAGTCTTTTACACTTAGCAAACCCATCTGAAAGGAGACCTTTTCGTTTCTTTTGTGGGGTTCCAGTAAGGAAGCAGTAAGAGAACCATACTGTGCATGCAAAGGAAGGGTGGCAGCAGATCATAGAATCATTAGGAATTGGAAGGGACCTCGAAAGATCATCCAATCCAATCCCCCTGTCACAGCAGAATCACCTAGACCAAGTCATACAGGAGCAGATCCAAGTGGGTCTTGAACATCTCCAGAAAAGGAGACTCCACAACCTCCCTGGGTAGCCTGTCCAGTGCTACGTTACCCTCACTTGGAAGAAGTTTCTTCTGATATTGGTATGGAACCTTATGTTCCTTGACCACAAAATGAACAATAGTGTATATACAAAGAGGCAACTTCTGGCTAAGACAGAGAAATATACAAGCCATGACCCAACAACTGCTGAAGCAAATTTTAATTTTACCTCCTGTCAACTGTAAACACCACCATTTCAGCTTTCTCTTTAAATCCTGACAGTTAACACTGGATAATTTCTACAGTGGTGAAGAGGAGCATGTCATCCTCTACTCAGACTTACAGTATAGGTTGTTTTGTCACAGCAGACCTGTAGAAAAATGTTCTGGCAAATACAGGCACTAAATGGCTTTTTCAACTCCTCTCGTATTTGGAAATTATTAAAATAAAATTTACAAATATCTGTCAAATTCCATTCCTTTTCTGAAAGCTAGAGCTCTTGGCTATCTGTACAAGGTGCTGTATGCCCACAATTGTAAGCTGCTTTCTGGGTAGCTACATCTGCTTCAGTGTTGTGTAGTACCTGAGCAGGTTGGTTTCACTTGTTCTAGATTTCTGCAAAAGCTGTTCCCTCCATGGGAGCTCCTGTTGGGTAGAGGCTGGGTACTACAGCCTTCCCAGGAGTGCAGTACAAGGCCAAGTTAAAACTCATAGTGTCTCTAAATTTTTCAAGGAGTCCACTCTGTGCCTGAACCAGTAGCATTAAAACTGCAGGCATTTGTAAAACAACAGATGCTCACACACCCTGCTATACTTCAATTTCTTACCCTATGTCATCACTTCTTGGGCCTAGGTGAGAAGTTCAACACACAGCTTTTCTTCAGAAAAGGGAATCAGTCCCCCCCTTTCTCTTTCCTTTTCTTCTCCTCTCCAAATTTCCCTATTGCAAGCATTTTTGTTTTATCACCTCTATTTTCTTCACCTGGGGGACTCTTCCATCAGATTCTTTAGGTGGTTCAAGTCCCACCAGCCAATCTGTTGCTTAGTTACTCCTACTCTGTGTTTCAGAATCAGAACTGATTTGTCTGGGGCAATAGCCAACTTGTAAAATATAGCTTATTTAACTACACACATTCATTGTAATTTAAATGACCAGTTATTTTTGCTTTCTGTCCCTCTTCTCTCTGGCAGATTTTCATAACAATACCGGAGCAGAGGCTAACAAGAAAGAAACCTAGTTACATGTTCAAAGTGAGGTTTGCAGCTTGACGTGTACTCCATTCCAACACTCAAGAGATGTCTCATGCTGTACAAAACCTGAAATAAACCACCATAGTTCAATAGCAGGTGCCAAACCTGAAGAACATGCTCAAAATACATGCTTTTGTTTTACAGGGTGCTAATCTGTAGGCTGTACTTTCCTGTAGAGTGCAAAAATCCACTTACAATATGCTGCCAGGTGATGTATGAACCTGTTCTGCAGTTTCCATCAAAGCTCAAATCCATTAGAATTTGACCTTCTTACACAGCATCTTTGCAATCCTCTCAGATCATGCCTCCTTTTTTCTCTGGATCTGCAGCTAACAGGCCTGCCTCTCATTTCCCAGTTGTTGCAAACCACGCTAATTCCCCTGGCCTCAGCTGACTTATTCTACATTCCCTAAGCATCCACAACTCAAGGACTTGAGAGAAAATGAGATAGAAGTTTTTGCCTTCTATGATTCCTGTAGGCACACAACTGTCTACATCATGAGATCTAATTAGCATTAGACTCCTGTTTCTCAGTCTGTGTTCTTGGAGAGGTTGTTAGAGGCTCCAGATGGAAACAAAATGTTTTTCCAACTCCTCCCTATGACTAGACATGATTTTCACAACTGCAATACAAAATGCTGGTTTGCTTTGGTTTGGTATTTCTCAACTCTCTTCTGGCTCAGGGTGGGAAGAACATTGTTGGCCACTAACACGCTGTCAGTTTACCTTGCAGGGATGCCACCCTTGCCGAGATACCACCCAACACACATTCCTCACCCAGTCATTACCTTGCAAGATAAAGAACTACTGACAGTGAATAAAAGCTTGAGATATCTGGCCTGAAGCTGATAAAGGGTCACAGGGGTAACTCACAACAGCTAAAAAGGTGGAAGCACTCAGAATGAGTCAACATGGGAAAGTTTTTAACACTGTGGTTCTAGAGAACACTTTTGTTCTGGAGAGCAGTACTGATCATCTGTCTAGATCACTGTCAGTGTCCTCAGCTTAAGCTAAATGCAGAGTTTTCTGTCCTTATAAAACCAATCAAATTGCTTTCTGCTGTGGTATTTGACATGTGTCTGCTGCACTTGTGCTTCCACCCCTCAAAATCTGACCCCACTTAGCAGTGTGAAACGATAATGGCATTGCAATGGAATTTTAGAATAAGTAAGAAAAAACATCAAGACTTTCACTGAAAACAGAAAAAGGTTCCACAGGGGACCTTACTATCGTTATCAATTTGTGCACTGAAACTAGAGTTTCGGTAATTCCAGTAAGGAGTGATAATATAGAAACCTGAAGTAGAAAGCTCTCTTGAAACAATTATAGCTCCAAGATGTTGAGTACTTGTGACAAAGTACACAGCCTTTGACTATATTGTATTCTGTGGGGCAGATCCTCAGATAGCAATTTGGGTTCTGAAATCAATTTTTGTCAGCTGAGGAGCTGCCTTATGAGAGTCTGAAGGTTATATTGAGCTGAGAATACTGATGCACTTATTTACTTCTTGACTAGAGATACAATTACTATTCAAGGGATTTAAGAGACTATATCCATGAGACTGATACTGTTCAATGTGCTATATTAACTGTTTTTATACTGTGCTGCATAATGTAACTTCTACAAGCAGCTGCACACCCCACTGTTCCAATGCATCATTATCTTCTTGACTGGTTCCATTAATTCCCCCGACACACAGTCATACACCGAGACTGCTGATTCTGACACAGTGGCGTAATGTGCACATTGCCACTATGATTTTCTCTTCCCTGTAAAAAAAGAGACCTTTATCATTAATTACTGTCTATATTAGGGAAAATAAATGCAGTATAATACAGGAAGATCGCTATATATATCTTTCTGGCACAGAAAGTCTCAGAGCACCAGTCAAAGCTATGCCTTGTGTTTAGTTTTTACAGGTTTGGAGCAAATAAAGTCACTGGACACATTCTTTTCTGATCTCAGGTTGGGTTTTTTTTTGCATTCAGTCTATGTATTCAGCTATATCACACACTTAGAATCCCCTCTTACCAACATATTAATTCAGTATACTGGAGAGTACGTGGCATTCTGGTTAAAGTGGGAGAGCAGCAGTAGTATCTTTTCCTCTCTCAACATTCAGAGAAACCGCAGGTATTTCCCACATGATATATGGACACTGAGATGCTCCTGCTTTGTCTACACATTACCTCCAAGGCCATTTAGACTTTCAAAATCAAAGTGAAGAAATCACAGATATGGACAGGAGTATCAGTCTTAGACAGAAAGTCTGGAGGGCTTATATGCAGTACAGTTGAAATCACAGAGCCCCTGTGCTCTCCCTGTCCAGCCAGTGACCAGAAGTGGAAGACTAAACACAATATTCTCAAAGCCATGCAAATGCAGGCTGCAATTTGAGGTTTTCCTCACTTCCTTGAAAACATTAGTCTAAAGAACAGTAAAAGGGTAAAGGGTCTAAAAGCCTGAAGTCTAGACAGTCATCAAAATGCTGAAATCTACAAAGAATTTGAGGTCTGTTAAAAGAAGAAGTAGAAATTTAAAGCCATTTTAGTAATCTCAGGTTAAGTGAAATGAAATTTAGCTCCCAAGGTGCCTTTCTGTAGAATCTTCTAGCTGCCTCTGTTTCCACTCTGACATGCAATGGAAGCTGTGTTTTCCATTTCTCTCATGACTAAATCGAAGTTGTTTCAACACACCATAATCCAATTCAGCTTTGTTAAAGAAAACTGTTTAGGAAAAGAGCAAAACTTGAGAGGTGCATGTGTGTGTCAACCCACTCATCCTGTCTTAAAAGCTAGTCCTTCACTACTTTACAACCAGTTCCTGAAAACAAAGCACCGTGCTCTGAACAAAGATCCTTTGTTAAATAACAACCCAACAGTCAGATGGCACATGCTTTACGCTGTCATCATTACACTGCAAACCTGTCTTGACACAATGTGACCCAAAATGGGATTCTGTAAGAGTAAAGCAAAAGCACAGAGCTTATGTCATCTGCTGATAACAATGACTTCTACAATAATTTTAATTGCTTTCATGCCTATGATTTTTTGCACATATTTCTTTTAGGAGGGAACAATTTTTAATATAAACTTAACAAGACAGTCATCTACTAAAAGATGAGTGTTTAAAGCTAGCTTGCTGATCTCAAACAATAGATTCCATGATAAATTAGAAGATACAATATAACAACTAACAGAAGATTAATAGGCATTTTCTTGCTAAAATAGGCTTTTCTAATCCAAGAGCCTGACAGTTCCATAAAATATAGCAGGCAAGGAGAACTAATGGCCATGTTATTATCGCTGTAATGGCAGTACCTAATAAACCACGCCTTTGGAAAGATAATACCATTTTGCACCAAAATTTTTAGATCAAAAAACTGGCTGCCTATAAAGTTTCTTCTGCTACTTGTTCTGGTGTGTGTGCAAATGAGAAAAGCCACAGAACTTAAGAGACAGCAAACAGGCCCATTTACAGAATTTATGTAGCCACCTTAATAAAACAGCAAGAAACATTAACCCCATGGGGACTATAAATGTATTATTTTATGAATATCCATAACTAACTCTTGTGTGGATGACTGTCCAAGAATACTGCTGTAAATACTGAAGTGGTAGCTTACAAAAGAAGACACAAATCTGCTCTTTTCTTTGAGATGGAACTGCTGTTCAGTGGTTTTGGTTCTGTTTAGTTCTGGCATTTAGTGATCATCTTTATGAAGGTAAAACTAGACAGGCTAACTGATGTTAGAGCATAAGAAACAAAGAATATTAGGAGTCTGAACCTATTTTCCTTTTCCATCCAACAAATCAGTTGATTTTCTGTTTTAGAAATGGTTTGATGTCAGCTCCAGCATGTTCTTTTTGTAACAGCCTGACATGGTCCCCATGCATTGCTCTATTAAAATGTATTACCACGTTAGCCACTGTTACTACTTACCAACTCATCTAGATCCCAGGGCAAACTAAATACTTTACAAAATTCAATTCCACAAGAAAAAAAGCCCAAATATATTGTGTCAACCCAGTCCCAACAGCAGACATAGGACAAAACACCCCTGGCACTATCCGTATCAACTATTTTCAGCTTGAGAATTTTCCTGTGTCAAATACAGTTTCCCACTACTTATTAACTCACCATGATTTTTCTTTTTCAAGTACTAACCCAATCTCCCCTTGACCTAAGTGACACAATTTTAAACTCTGAGTGTTCACAGCACCCTGTGGCAATGATTTCCAAGAGTATATTACCTGCTCTGTGAACAGTAATTTGTCTTGAACTCAGCTCTTACCAGTGTTCTCTAAGTCTTGCACCAGAAAAGACACTCATGGATGGATGTCTACCTTCCCACTCCCTGCTCCTGAAGATTCCTCTATTCCTTTCCACGTAGATTGCCCACCTACAGATGCATTGCTGAAGAATACTACTTAAGTATTCTTAAGAATATACTTAAGAAGTTCTTCCATAAGCATATATTCAGATAGAAATGCATCAGTCTTGTACAAGACTGAAAAAAAGTCCTAACTTTACAGATGCACACTGTTTTTTTTTACCCATACCCACTGTTTTTACTGTGATTAAAAACTAATTAAAAGATCTGCCTCAGTGCTCATGTAATACCATCTCATTTTCAAAATAAACTGCCAGGTCTTTAGCGCACAGAAATATCCTGCCCTGAGACCTGGTCCTTTCCTAATTAAATTGCATCAAGCAATTCAAATATCTGTCAAAATTCTACTACTGCTAAAAATTGTCAAATTCAAGAACTGTGTTTTATTCTTCTGAACTTCAAAAAAGTGTCATAAAAGTCTTTCTGGCTGTTTCTGATTTATAAAATATAAAAATGAAAACAACATTCTTCAGCTCTACCCACACTAAAAATTCTTGATCAAAAGATGTAAGAAAGTATTTTCCTGGAACTAGGTTTATAAAGCAACTTTTTCTAACAGTAACGGAGTAACTTTTGTCAACACAAGGGTCTTTGGTCACTCAAATAACTGGAAATCTTATTATACACAGCACAATTGTGATATGCCACACATTACTTAGGAAACTCAAATTAAAATGGTGACTTGGGGTAATGAAACACAGAATTGTGTTGGTTGCTTTATCCTCTCAGCCCCTGCTTGGAATCTGTATCTTAGTATTTCCATGGCAGTAGTGAAACAAGGGTTTTCAGACCCCAAAAAGAAAAGCCTTTGTAAAACACTTGCCATTACTCATAGGGCTGAAATCATCATTGCAATGCTTCTCTGCAAACACTGTTAGTCTGTGTTTGCTTATATTATCAAACAAAACTTATGGCTTTACCCTGTCTGTTCTCTTTCAGCTTAATTCGCTGCTGATTTATACACAGTACAAGTCAGAAGCAATTCCACCATAGACCAAGGAGCTCTAATGAAATCTACACCAGTCCCTAACGATTCACATCACTGAGCTGTCATGCTGTATCAGCTTCTGCTTCTTCACCTTCAAAAGGACAGAAAATGCATCAAACTCTCTAGACTTCATTTTCCTTACAAAGTAGAATTAAATAAATCGGAAATACCACCACCACAATCACCATCATTGTGTGTTAGGTCCGTGGCCTTCTTCTCTAAACTCCACTCTCAAAATCTGCAAGTTATTTTTAAGGCAGAACACCAATTAATTCTGTTTTCTCTTTTACAGCAGTCTAACAGTTATCAGAATATGAAGGTTTCTGATAAGCTATAGGGATCAAATCAGTGAAAGCTTTTAAAAACCACTGCCATCCAAAGAACTTATGTATCCAACTTCTATCAGAATAGCTCACCATTTTTAGAGTCAGAGGCTTTTGTAAATCCAGTGCATTCAGCTAGACAGGAGTTTATGAATTTTGCATGCTTTGGTTCAATTTCAGCAGTCAGTGCTGCAATGAACTCAAGACAGAGAAATGAACTCCAGACAAAGATTCTTTGCTGAATCAGGGCTCATCGTTTTGCAGGAGCAAATACTTTTAGAGCTGCCACTAAGCAAGGTATCATAACTTCATTTACACTGACACCATTTATCTTGTTCCACATACAATAGAAAGCTATGAAACATTAAGGTGTTCAACTGCTTCCTGCATCCTGTCAGGTTTTCAGAGCGAGACGCTAAAACATGCCTGACAAAAGGTTACAAATGAGCTCAGCGAAAGCTGATAGTCACATTTTCACTTTTTCATAGCACTGTCCACACTCTGGTATCAGCCTCATCAAATACCTGCCACAGTGAGGGCTGCTGGGACCTATAGTCAGTGCCAGTGAGCTCCCTTATTAAAACCTACTGTGGACAATGCAGCTGTAGTCTGGTGCTAGTGTGTTTCCATCCATTTTAGTCCTGAAGTACACAAAACAATGAGAAGTGCTGTTCCACCACAGTAGAGCACTGCATTAGTTTAGCAAGAATTCATTTACTGCATTTTGGCCCAGGAAACTGGAACAATCAGCAAATGGATTTCATGGCTAGGAGTAACCTGAATCAAGAGAAAAACAGAAGCAGAATCTTTCACATCCTTCCATAAAAGCAAGCAGTGTGATATTCAATAAATTCAGAAAACAGCTAAGGGAGGATGAGATGTATTGTGAGGAGTGGGAAGCACAAACAGGCTTTGAGAGCCAGTCCCCATTTAAAACAGGAATGCTTTGGTAGGGTTAGGTTAGTGGTTGGATTCTAAGACCTTAAAGGTCTTTTCCAATCTAAATGATTCTATGATTGTATGTTAGTTTTAATCTTTGACAATTACCTTTATTTTGCAGCTAAAAGGATGACTGCAAGGCTTTAAAGTGGTGCATTTTCAGGAAAAGGGTGTAATGAAAAAATCCCTTAACTGTGTGGCATGAATGTGGTGATGATTCTGAATGTAAATTACAAAGTGTTACACATTATGCCCTATTAACTTTCCCCATTTTCTAGGCTATCAAATCCATAAGGTAACTGTGTATGAATTGGGAGTAGACTACTGAAAGCTTTCCAGTTGTTTCACAATTTTCTGAAAGACTTAACAGTCTAAAGCTAGAAAAATCCTTTTGGGCTGACGACACACATAGTCACTGTGATCACACCACCTGATGCATTTGTTCATCTGAATTAATCTCTGCCCTGGAAATGTCAATATCTGACTCTTCTCTAATTTTTTTCAATCTCCTGTGTCACACAGGACATTGCTTTGGAAGCATTACAACTGCACACTTGTTCCTATATCAACTTACCTTTTAATAATGGTAATGTTAGTATTTAGATTTTCAGGTTGGAGTCCCCACCCAAGATACTTTGCACCACTTAGACAAAATGCAAAATCAGTGCTACTCATACCAACCCTTCTCTTGAACTTGGATCTGACCAATTCAGATCTAACTAACAGTTGAAATTACTATTTAAAACACTACCAACCACATCCAATATATTGAACATATTTTGAACATAATTTTTCATCTACTGGAACCTTTCAAGGTACACGGTGCTGGAGTTGTCATCTGGAGACACTGTATAGACTTGTTCCACATTCTGTGACATGTCTACAGATCAAAGAACTCTGAAGTAAACTTAGATAATGAACTGCATATAAACAAACAAAATAGTACCTTTCAGTTTCTAAGGACATGACTGCAGTAAGACAGCAATAAATGAGTGTAAACTAGGATTTATCCTCCTGCACAGGTTATGAAGAAGAGGAAAAAAAAATGTTACCTTGGCAGAACACCCTATTTCAGTGTAGTTCCACTTAATCATAGTGTATATTCTGTTTTCTCTGTTATATCTTAACAATAACTACATTTGATTTTACCTACCCTTAATTGGAGGTTAAAGTTACTAGGGAGTGAGAGGAGTAGTACTGCCTGTTTTCCCCCCTCCTCCTTTTTTTTTGGGAAGGCACTCTTTGGTCTTGGCTAAGGCACATGATATGTTTATCATATATGACTATCTGTAACATAGGAATGAAAATAGGTTTAGCTGTGGTCTCTGCTGCTAAAGATAGCTCCTCCCAGACCTTCCCAGAACTGGTAACACATCACAGGAATCAGAGTCAGCTGGAAAGAGGAGAGAACTTTCTATTACCTGCTATAGTCAAACTCCAAACAAAGTGTTCTCCTCATTAGCACGTAAGGACTTGTGAGACTACTTAGTAACACAGCATCAGCTCACATGGACTTTTTTCCTCCTCAGAGCACCATCCTCCCAAGGGTCTCTCTACACCTGTCACTGCCTCCTATAAAATCTACAGAGAGCAAATAACTTTACAAGGTGACAGGAGGTAACATTCCTTTTCACCAAACACTAAAGCACCCATCACAGTGAAATGGAAATGGATTGATAAACCAATACCTAGCTGTCCTTTTATAGTCATGGTGTAACTCACATGGAAAGGTTATGCTTACACATTTCACAGAATCACACAGAATGGTAGGGATTGTTAGGAACCTCTGAAGGTCATCTAGTCCAACCTTTTTGCTGAAGCAGGAACACGTAGAAAAGGCTGCACAGGAACATATCCAGATGGGTTCTGAATGTCTCCAGAGAAGATGATTCCACAATCTCTCTGAACCGTCTGTTGTTTACCCTTACTGTAAACAACACTGCAGATTATCAAAACTTCTGTGTAAACTATTGCAATTAATCAGAAAAAAGGATTTGCAGTGAACATCTGAGAACCTTTAAGAAATACACACAGCATGACACAAGTGGTTGTAATCCACCGAGAGATTCTAGCTGAATGCAGTTAACTGAAATTCATACTCCCTGATACTACATTACAGTATGACGACTATCACCAACTTGTAACTCTATGTTCTCACTATGCTACTTTCACAAATACCTGGACTATCATACAACTCAGCTGCTTGAATGTCTTTCTCCAAAACAGTATCTTAAATGTAGTGGTATTAGGCAGTGACAACGCGGAATGCAAGTCTTCTCTGCATGTTAGTGTGGTTTTGGCAGGTCATTTGCCATACTTCTTCAACTTTGAATTTTATAAAAGGAGAAAACATTTCACACTCTCAATGCAAATAACGCATGCCACGTTAGCTTTCTGCTGCCACAACTGATTACACATGATGCAACACTCTTCTAAATGGCTCATTACAGAGAGACACAACAAAACAGCGACTCCTTCTGTAGGCCTGGCTTTTAGGATTTACTCTGACATGGAAACCTACAGCTCTGTACACTGTAGAAGAAATTAATTTACAAAGCTGGCACTTCAGGTATATTAAAAGGGAAGAAGCAATTCTATTTTTTTTGTGGGACAGCATTTTTTTCTCCAATATATAAGTTCATTACACAAGTACTAAAGATGAACTCATCTTTAACTTGCTCTTACGGTGCCAAAAGCTCAAGATTCACTTGATCTTCTCCAAAATATTGCACAATGGAACTGCCTGCCAAGCAAGCATAAGACACACAAGATATAATCATGCTTTTAGTTTATATAGTACCAGGGAGGCAGTTTAGAAAATCCATCAACAGATGCTGTTTTGCTTGTGATCTGCAAGTAAAATCACAGAATAATCCTGGTTGGAAAGGACTTCCTAGATCACTGAGGACAACCATCCCCACCCCCACAAAAAACCTAGATACCTGTGAGATTAAAAACCACAAAATAACACCCTCCACGCTGCCACTCTAGCCTGTCATGATGCACCTTGTCTACAAGCTTCTTAAACACCACCAGGGATGGGGACTCAACCACTTCCCCGGGAAGGCTGTTCCAGTGCCTCACCACTCATTCTGTAAAGAATTTCTTCTTAGGATCCAATCTAAACCTCCCTTGCCTCAAGTTCAGACCATTGTCCTGGTTTTGACATCAATCACCAAGGAGAAGAGTGCTATTTTTTGTATAATATGTGCTCTTTGGAAAGTGTCATTAAAAAAATTTGTTTGAAGTTACCAAGATTTAATTCCCCTGCCTTTCAGATCCCAAGGAAGCCATGCAACTCCAGTCTATAAGCACTGAGAATTAGGCAAGTATTTGATGGTTATAGGGAAGAAGGAAATGGAACGTCTACATCTTGTTCAAACCCTTCAAATACGTCTCACCTAAAATGTTTTGGTAGTTCAAGAGCTTAAAACAATGTTGTTAAACACTACCAGAGCACACTGGACAAAGCAAATGAAGGATTGTGTCAATGATATACATGTAGGTTATCTATCAGGTTGTTTTCCACACAGCTTTCAACTACATTCTACAGGCTTTTTACTTGGAAGATCTACCAGTCCTCAATAACACAAAGACAAAAACCTAAAGAATGCAGTTTATCAAGGGACAGGCATCTCAAATATCAACTTCATGTTCTACTAAAGAATGAAAGCATTAGACTGCTTGTCGAATATGCTCACCTGCCACAGCAATACTCAACAAAAACAGCTTTCAAAGGAGAACAAATAAAATTCACAATATAGTATTCAAAATAGAAACCTAGGAGAAAGTAGTTTTCTATTCACAGATCCTTTAGCTTTGCCTACTGCACATAGGCCAAAATATTTATCCATTAACATCAGGAAAAGGATCGTGTGGTCTCTGGGATGTTCTTGAATGAGCCCTTGACACAGAACATAGGAAAATACTGTTTGTATTCTATCAGTGGTTACAGTGCTACATTTATTCTTGATTTGTTTAACTATGACTGGAAGTGTTTTGTTTTACACTGTAGAACACAGTGCAAAAGAAATATAAAAAAAAGAAGAAAACTGACAACTGGTGAACTGACATTATGGATTTATACATTCTTCCTTTTTATAGTGCATACCTTGTTCTAAGCTAATGTAAGGGTAATTATCATCCCAGACAAAGGAACAGGGTGCAGAGGAGCAAAGGCCCAAGCTCAAAAGCCAAATCTACGTTTTTCTGCACACTAAACCATTGCATCGTTTTTATTAACCAGTGAGCAGAATGGTCTATTATTTTTACTTTTTCTTCTTTTCCCTGTTAACTTTTGTATAGCAGTAAAATGCTAGTACTGGGATTCATTAAGATAGCTAGAGAGTTGTTTACACAGTCAACTTTGTATTTTCACTGTTAGCAGTTTGCTACTTCAGCTGCAGTACAGAACACAGACTAAAGACACAATGGAAAAGAGGGAAACCTGTGCAGAGAGCTATGACATAATGACAGTTTGGTGGTCAGTGGACAAGAACTACAGGAATAGTCAGATTCTAGAAGCCAGCTTTTGGTCATTGCTTGTGCATAAAAATGTCTAAAAACCTTCCAAATTTATGAAAGAGAAAATTAAAGACAAGCCTGACTTTTAAATCCCAATGGTATCTAAGTGAAAAGCATCATGCTGAATCTCTTTGACACACTGCAGTTCGAAGGGTTGGTTTTTTACTCATCTAGTAGATGGAAGCAATATGAGTCTCTTGATTTGATTTCGATTGCTTTACGGCACCAAGTAAGCGCTGAGCCACAACTACATCAATGCTCACTGGAACTAGTTAATCTAATCATCCTCAATCTGGACCAGCTAAGCATACAAGTGCCTTTTAGGTGGTGTTGCTTTATTTGGACACCCACGGGGTTCTTCAGGGAAGGACCCTTCTAGTGAAGCTTTCTACTGAATTCTTATTGGAATGATTCATGGGGACTATCTGCTGAAACAGTATCATACTCTGTACTGCAGGCATCTCGTTATGGCCTTCAAGTCATGGCACACTACTCTGAGCATGGGAGTCAGTCCACATCTTACCACTGGCTACTTAGCAGCAATATTGTGTTTGGATGTGTCACAGTCTCCCTCTCCTGGCACAAATTTATAACAGTGTAGGTATCAAAGATACTCTACTTCTCCCTGCCCATGAACTGCCATGAATTTTTGCTTTCTGTTTTGGTTTAGTAAACGATAATTCCATTTGAGGCCAAGTTCTAGATGTTTGTATTTATTATTCCTTCTTTAATATACCCCAAACACATTTATAAGAAAAAGCTAGTGTGCAACTGTAGACCATCTTTATGTAAATACAGAAATACCCCATAAAGAAAATCCAAACAGAAGGAAAGTCCTTATGTGCTATATAGCAAAACTGAACGTTTTTAGGTTAGAATCCTAATAAAATTAGTAAAGAACCCCAACCAAATTGTTAGCATGCATCACTGAAAAGCCTTTATCATGGGCAAGAAGAGCTCTACATGCCATCAAAGACTGAAAACACCTCTGTGCTCTTAAATCCCTAAGTCCAAAAAGTCTTACTTCTTCATGTCAGAGCTGCCTTTTGTCTTTCTCTACTGTTCTGCAGTGTGACTAGATTTTGTTCTTTCAGTCAAGTTACTAGGCAATTAATATTCTGAAAATCTGCTAAAAACATTCTTATATTAATAAGAATTAATTATAAGCAAAGATACATTGGGAGGTAGTAATCTATTCAAACATTCTGATGTCTTCATGGCTTCCAGAAGAAAGAGTTGTATACTTAATGCTTTTTACATTTATGAAACATCCAGTGTATTTCTCATAAAGATGGTAAATTATCACCCAAAGGCTGATTTATTAGTTTGTTTTCTTAGCTAGGAGAGAGAAACTGGAAACTGAACAGATTTCCCAACCTGCTCTGTCTATAAACCCTGTCTTGAAAATCCATCATTTGAGGGGACACACTTTGGCCTTTCCACTGAGATGTTCAACAATGACATCAATTAAGCACAGTGGTGCTACTATTCTACAAAAGTAAGGCAAAAAATAAGAGCTAAGTTAAATTTTAGGTGCCACCTTTCAGTCTCTGCTGACATGGGCTGGATCTGAATGGATGGCACTGTGGACAGGAACCAAACAACAAATAATTTCAACACGAACCTACTTAACGTGAAGTAAATCACTGAGGAATTAACTGTTTGTGCAACAGCAAACATTTCCCTTCTAGTTTAATTAGGTGAGGAAATTAAATACCTCCCAGTGCAGATATTACTCTCCTAACAGTAACAAAGAAGGACAGCTTGAACACAGAACAGTTTAACTCCTTGGGTACTACACAGCTAATCTGGATTATAAGTAAAGAGTTGGTTAGCATCTCAACAAGCAGGAATAGCAATCAGATTTCAGGGATGACTTTCTTGTGGTGATATACGTGTTATTCTAGTAATCATCTGTCCACCTCCACCTCTACTGCTGTCAACAGTGATGATGAGTGCCCAGCACTGTGTGGTATGACTTAGCTACAACAGACATTTGAGTTGCTGCTGTCCATCACCTATTCCTTCCCCACCTACAGACCTGAAAATGAGGGAGAAACTTCTTGACAGCATGGTTTCAGACTTCAGAGGAACAAAGCTGAAAATATCCAAAGCAGGCACAATGCTTCTGCCTCACCTTTGTCTTCTGTATTTGCTGATGTTATAGGATTTCCATTCTGATACAGCTGAGATTTATGAGGTCACATTCAGATTACTCCACAGTCAGGACATACGACATCAGAGTTCACAATTATGATATGGCAGATCGATGATGTTACAATCAGGACTTATGATGTGACAGTCAGGTGATATCACAGCCCACAATTACAATACCACAGTTCAATGGATTTGCAGTCAGATGACAGCATATTCAGGACTTACGATATCACAGTCCAGACTAATAACATGACAGCCAGATGACAGTGCAGTCAGTACATATGACATAACAGTATGGAATTAATGCATCACAGACCAATGACATCATGGTTGATGACATCAGAGTCAGGACCATTGATATCACAGACTGATGATGTCACAATCAGATGACATGACAACTGGAACTTTTGATGTAACAATGAGATGACATCACAGGCCTTAGGATGCCACATTGTGACATCACAGACTGACGATATCACATTGGATTACATCACAGTGTAATATTATGAGCGCTCTGACTGATGTTATACCTGCAGAGCAGTCAAAAGAGCACTCATGAAGAGCACATTTCCCCCTTCTCTTTCCCATAACATGTTTTTGAGATAGCTCTTGTTGCCACCAGTACCTGCCACAATCGGTAGGCTCAGAGCAGTAATGGTTCATATGACCAATGCATGCCTAGGATAATGGGAATTGACTCTAATCAGCATCAAAAAAGAGGATGTATAAGCAAGATTCTGCCAGAATGTACCTGTCAGCTCAAGGACAAACCACACACAGAAAAAGATGTTGTAAAGATCCATGAACTACAAATCACACTCCAAGAAGCTTGGGTGGTTACTGTTGAAACTCAAAGGTTGTCCTTTGCCTGCTTCCTGAAAACGGGGCCAAAATTAATCCTATTTATCTGGTCAAATGGAAGGGGCGGTGGGTTGAAAGTCCATTTATGAATCTTCATCAGCTTGCCCCATCACCCATCATTAAGCTGCTGCACACGAATCAGCACCAGAGAAACCTGCATTAGTGTACATGCCCTGGATTGTCAGATAAAGAAACGTCTCCTGTCTTTGATGCTGGGTGTTGCCAAACTCTCACTGGCTCTTCGCTCACAACCCGAGTCTAATGATGCCACAGTAAACTTTTTTTAAGAAATAGACTCCCTAACTAATCTTTTGGTATTCTTGTGGCAGAAAAAGGTTGTAAATGGCTGCACAACTTATTTCTCTCCTACTGTATGTGTTGCTGTATCAGTATTACTGTAACAAGCGGAGAGCAATCATGAACAAGAGTACTTCCTCAGCCATGTACACAGAATATTTATGAGAAATCCATGGATATTTGTATATGAACACGGCTCAGTTTAATGAGATGAAGTACGGAGAGCAGGGGAAGATTCTATCTGCAAGTCAATACTGTATCCTACATGGATTAGCATTTTGGGAATTTGGGGGTTTTTATACTGCTGCAACTTCTACAGAGGTGAGAAGAAACTAATCTTATTAGTCAGATAACTTCTGACCCAGGTCAGCAACTTCACCTCCAGATGAAAACTACTTTCAGCTAGTGTTGAAAGTTTCTATGCAATCCTTTTACATTAAAAATAGGAGAAATCTAACAACTGTTCTGCTTTACATGAACAATAAAAAAGAATGCAAAAAAATGATGATCTTCTAGCCTGGCTGATGGACAAAAAAGAACTGCATTACCAACATTAGTTTCACAAACTAGGATCAAATTAATCAGTGGTTGATTAATTTGACGACTTTTTTCAACATTAAACGACGACTATTATTTTCAACAACTTATAAAAATAACATTAAAATGAAAACAATTTTTAAAAGTTAAAAGTTCTGTGAAATCAGCAAGAAGATAGAGCTAAAATGGCAATATCTTACTGTAAAAAAAAGAATTAATATACATTTTCCCCTCTTTTCTATTATTTGAAATATATACGATAGGGGTAGCAATAAAAACAAGATGACAGATGTCTTCTGGCACGTATCAAGTCAAATTAAATCTATGCCGTAAAATATAGTTCAGCCATGAACACTGATGGCTAAGTAGTGACCTGGTGTCAGACACATCCCTAGAACAATCATTCTTGAGACAATCTGACAAAACCACTTCCCACACACGTATGCCACCTAAAAACATTTGCATCAGTGTTGTTAGTACTGAAATCAAATAGTATTATAAAAACTGGAAACATCTGCTTAGAAAACATCATCCAATCCCATGAAATCTGACCATGTACCTCAGTAATTTGACAGTCAACATAAAATCCTTCTAGCTGAAGCTGTGCTCACAATCACAGTTGATGCAGCATTTTAGGCAGGTATGAGCATACACACAACTGCCAAGGAGATAAATGTGCTTTAATCATCAAGAGTATTTAAAAATGCCAAACAGCTGCATAATCAGCCCCAAGCTCTCTGATAGTTTGCCTATTCCTTACAAGTTCACCTTCACATTTATATTTGTTTTATTGCAGCCCTGCATGGTTTGTCTCAAAGCTTAAGACAAATATTTTCTTTTCATTTTTAGCTAATTAAACAGATGTGAGGCATGGGAGTGATACTTCTCAATTAAAAATTACTCTCCATAGGGACAACCTTGGGTAAGATCTAAACTATACCTAGCAATTCCTTGAGGAAAACTTGGAAATCTCTGGAGAGTTCAGTTCCCTATAGATATTCAGTTCCCTGTATCTATAGTCAGGCTGTGCTGTTTGTAACGGATATTTTCATGTGCTTATGCAGGCGGTGATTATCCTCATTTATCTAAAAGATCTTGTGTTACTCTTACTTTAATGAACTGGGCTATTCATTAAGCTAGACATAAAAGTTTTTCCTTGGGTGCCATCAAATACTTTTAAGGCCTGGCCACATGAGTCCATGGAGCGTGACTAGACTAGAGGTGCAGTGAGCTATTTGTGTCTCTGTGACTATGGTAGTTCTTACAGCAGTGAATTGGTTATCACTCAATTTAAACCTAGCTGCCCTAGTCCCTCTGCAATCTGACTTATTGATAGGCTGGAATACAAGGGAATTTAATTTCTGCCAAATTATTTTACTCTTTTCACACAACAGCTCCCTTAAATTTCTCTCAATGTTTATATGCTCAACTCTTCCAATGATCCAGGTACTAGTACAGGTTGGGACCTGACCTGTTAGAGAGCAGTGTAGGAAAAAGGGACTTGAGGGTCCTAGTGGACAGCAGGATGACTATGAGCCAGCAATGTACTCTGGTGGCCAAGAGGGCCAACAGCATCCAGGAGGGGGATCAGTAGGGGGGTGGTTAGCAAATCCAGAGAGTTTCTTCTCCCTCTCTGCTCTGCGCTAACGAGACCTCATCTGGAGTATTGTGTCCAGTTCTGGGCCCCTCAGTTCCAGAAGGACACAGAGCTGCTGGAAGGTGTCCAACATGGAGCAACGAAGAGGATGAAGGAAGTAGAGCACCTGCGCTATGAGGAAAGACTGAGGTTGCTGGGTCTCGAGCTTGGAGAAGAGGAGGCTGAGGGGTGACCTCATTCAT
>VZRI01009411.1:547811-688771 GCA_013397515.1 Upupa epops | reverse complement strand
TAATGATTCTATGATCTTCAAAGAAGGAGGAGGTTCCAAGTGTGCTCTACAACTTAAGGCAACCTACATGGGACAGCTGTGTATAGATCAACAGCAAACCACGATGTTACAATCACTGAAACTGGGAAATCACAGGAAGGCTTTTGTCTCTATTGCTCTATTCATAGGAGACATGGCAGTCCCACATCAGTAATGAAAATAAAAAATAGTCTTTAATTCGAAAGTCCTTCCTTATCTGACAGATTTGTCAAAGAGACAGGCCTCCTGCATCCACTGCAGATCTTGAGCTCCTACTGCAGGAGTCCCTGCCAAACTTAATTGGTCTGTTTTACAGAAAATGTATAAATGATACAGTAACAGTTACTGAAACAGCTGTGAGTGATTCATCAGATACAGTAAACACCACTTAGAAAGCCCCAATCAAAACATCTTGGTAATCCTGCAAGCTTTGGGAACTGCAAACACAGAAATAGACTGTCCCCAAGCTTGCACAATCTGCTGCTCTCTGGATCCTTCAAAATCATTCAGAAAAGTAAGAGGAAGACATATAAAGTGGCAGCGAAAGCATCTCCTTTCCTTTGCCTTTGTATTTTTCCTCTTCTGTAGCATAGAGATTGGAGAGTGATAGCAGACACGTAACCTGCCCTCAGGCTCCTTACATGGAGTCTGGCTTCTCCTTGCCATCCCACTGTGTAGGTGGTACAACACACCAGCAACTTCCCCTACTTTTCACCTTATGAAAACAATAGGTGAAACAGCACGTTCCAACCAATTTTGAACATGATTCAGGAGCCCAGAAAAAAGAGCAAATCTTTCACTACCTTCTTGGAGTATTTTTTACTGGTCGTCACAGCACAAAAACCAAGCAGGTGCCTACTTATGCTTTTCCCACTAGATGTCAAATATAGCTTCCAGGTCTAGTGTTGTTGTGGAGAGTTTCCTTCTTATATTTTGCCCTGCTCTTTTTTTTAAATTTATTTTTGCTTTAATAGATTGCTGCCGTGTTTCCTCAGTTTAATCTATGCTTTGCTGTTAGATAAAGATTTGTTGAACTACAGAATCTACTATGAATTACCTGAATACAAACAAACGGGTAAATTATCTTAGTTGTCACTGAGATGGCTGCAAATTTTGTGACTGTACACTATAAAACATTGTCAAACTATCACTGCAACACACAGTAGCACTCCTTTCTATTGGACTTGAACCCAATTAGATGTCCACAAGCTTTATGTGACGGAAAAGCACTGAAAAAAAATCACACCAGGCAAAACACACTAAGCAAAGCCAAGTCTATCTTGACTTTCCCTCAGTTTAAAAACAGATTTTACTTCTGTAGAAAAAGCTTTTACTTCTCTTAGAAGGCTAAAGCCTTCCGTATCTCTGTGCCCACCTGCACAGTAATATTTTAAAAAGCATTTCATCTGCAAACAAGAGGTTTACAGAAGCACTTTAGCTTTTTTAGCTTTTTTTTTGGTATCAACCTGTTCATCTCCATTCTACTACTAGATTTACAGCAGCACTAATATCTGGAAGCACTTAAAAACTACGGATTGTCAAATATTATTTTATTGACTGCAAGTTTTTAAAATTGCAGATTTATCTGTAGTAATTGGAATTAATTTTCTACTATATCATGTAAGTATTTGAGGTTTTTAAAGGACATGTACACGTTACACATACAGGAATACCTGTGCATTTTGGTTATAACAACCCCAGGCAGAACTATAGGCTGGGAATGGAGATCTTAGAGAGTACTCAGATAGAAAGAGACTTGGGGATNAGGTAAGCTCTATGAGGAGAGACTGATGGAGCTGGGTCTGTTTGCCTGGAAAAGGCTCAGGGGTGACCTTATCGCTGTCTATAACTACCTAAAAGGTGGTTATGGTCAGGTGGGGGTTGCTCTTTTCTGCCTGGACACTGGGAACAGGATAAGGGGTCACAGGCTTAAGCTCCATCAGGAGGGGTTTAGGCTTGACATTGTTTTACTGAAAGAGTGATCCAGTTTTGGAATGGGCTGTCCATGGAGGTGGTTGGGTCACCGTTCCTGGAGGTGTTCAAGGTTAGTCTGGATGAAGTGCTGAGTGGCATGATGTCAGATGTTTAGGTTTACTTGGCTGGTTTTAGGTTGGACGGGATGATCTTTAAGGTCTTTTCCAGCCTCATCATTACTGTGATACTGTGCACTGTCATGCCATCTACAACATCATAAGGATACTGTTTCTTTACCTAAGTCAGGACTGGAAGACACAGAAGGTTAATGGCAAAGCCTGTATGTCGAACAGCTACTGATTACTTAGAGTTCAGTCAGAACTAGATTTCAGTCAAAACCAGTATGGGTAAAGAAGGGCAAATCTGTTAACAACAAACTAAAATATGAGAAAAAGGCTATTTTTTTTCTTCTGAGTTTAGAATAAAACGAGATACTACTTGAACTTAAATTCTGAAATTAGGAGTCATGTCTCCTTTTCTATGATTTCAGTTAATCTTCCTGGTAGTTTTCTTATAGAACATACTCATCTGCTTGGATAATGCATGCATTTGCAAAACATCTTGAAAACACCAGGAAAGCTGAGAATCTGTAGGTAGTTTCTTGGAAATAAATGGCTTTACAGGCAGTTTCTTAGAAATAAATGGCTTTACAGGCACTGCTTTGCCATTCACTCCTCTTCACAGCTACAGACAGCTAAAATGTGGATTAACATTCTGGATCCAGCTGTAGAATAGGTGTTTAATGGGTCAGCAGCAAGGACTTCATTTGGATTTCTGAATTTAGATCTCTAATCCTTTTTCCAGATCATTCAAGATGGGAATGGAAGGTGCTTAACCTGTACAGTATGTTTGCCAAACAAACGTCAAGCTTTATATGTTGGAAAAATGTTAGCCTGTTCTGAGCATGTGATGCTTAAAACAAGTGGGAGAAGAATTCAGTATACAATTTGGTAACCACTGATACATAGGATGACAAATACTAGCAGATTTTTGTAAAGTGAGACAACACTAGTTGTCATTCATAACACCACACAATGTATCGTGTTTCACGAGTCTGAGTGCTAGAAAAATATTGCCATGTACTTTTATGTACAAGTAACACTGATACTGCAATATTAGATCTAGAAAAGCACTTGAAAAATATCAAGAATATTTCACTACAAATATAGAATTGCAAATGCTTCAAGCTGAAGACTAATCTTGTTAAACAACTGTATTGACACTCATTTAGAGATAGAGATGTTCATCTAGGTTTCCTCTCAAGGCTGAGACTAAAAATTGAAGAATTCAGTAACCATGGAAGCATCTACTCCCCAAGTCACCCAGGAATAATTGTTAATCACGATCCTATCCTATACACTAAGATGTTATGAGCTTGGCTTAATACCAATAGAATTAACAACAGCTTATTAGATCATTGTAATAATTTGTGTACCAATGTAAGACAAAGCTTCCTCCAATCAGAAAGATCTGCAAATTCACCCAGAGCTATTATCTAAACAAACTAGCAGTATTCAATTAACATTTCACTCTGACTGAATTCTACTGAACACAATGAAATTTCCCATCTATGAAGCATTAGAAATGGAAATACCTGTAACTAGAGAAATGCAAAAAAAAGGTCACATTACAATTCTGAATATCAAAAATTACTCACAAACATTGAGGCTATGACAAATTCAAAATATCAGGAGAAAATGTATGAAATGAGCATCATGAAGCCAGGCTTACTGGCAATTAAATTCCTTATGATCGGCTTATTAACAAACTGGTAGCATTCAAATACTCTACGTGATTTCTTGTAAATGCAGTTAGATTTCCAAGTCATCTAAAATATGTCAACACTGCTGCTGTCAGGCAGCCCATTTTTTCTCTTCTGGATGGGTTAGATCCTGCAGCTCTGATGCCTTAGCTCTTTCTGATAATGTCCTGCTAGTTTGCAAAATAGTCCACTAGTATTTTGTGAAAACATTAAAAACTGCAATCACTGAAACCACTTCAAAGACAGGCTTGCGTAAGGAAATCACAAACTCATGGGTTCTGACTGATCTGTGTTGCTGTAGCCCTTCACATTGACAGCAACTGCCCTCAGCTACCAGGACCATCACCTTTTTGGCTACAGAAAATGTCAATCCATTATTTACTTGCATTATTCTGATAACTTACAGGTTTTAATACGGATCCAAGTATAATTCAACTGCCCATTAGCATAAAGCTACATTTTAGTACCATTTTTTTCGCTAGCTGTTGAAGAATGAAAACAATGAATAGCAGGGCTCATATTTTTAAACCTGTTTGTAAAGCCTTTCACTCTCGCCAACAAAAATACGGTCGATTTTCATCTATTATTAGGTGAAGCATAGCACTATCCAGCAAAATCAAAATTTGATATATCCAGTCTCTAGTTTATCTACATTTGCTGTGAGAGCTATTGAATGATATTTTGAAGCTTTCTTATGGAAATGAAAATGAAAATACAGATTACATGATTCCCCATGCTCCTGAAAATATAAACAATCTATGTCTGCTTTCCTCTAGAAAGCCAATTTTCCATAAGCTATCAATAACAAATCCTTTCACATTCCCTGACCCATATTTTTGGCATATACTAGAAGTCTTAGCTGTGTCCCCAACCATACAGTTCATTCAATCAAAGTCTAAAATATGTCTGCAACACCTGTCACAGATTTCTGCATTCGCATTCTTTTGTATCCTTTAGACTCTATCGACCTACAACCAGTAAGAAATTGTACAGTCTCATCCCCCGAAAAGGAATCCAACCCTTAAAAGAGAAAAGCTTCTCATTATAGTAACAATTGGAAATATGTAAGCTCTGTTCCTTTGTGTTATTGACATCATTACTATCCCACAAACCTTCCACAGCCCTTTTTGCAGCAGATCACAAAGATCACTTTCTCAAAATCCAATACATGCTTTTAAATTTTTCTTTATAACCAGACTGCCATGTAGAGTGTTCAGACTATGAATCCATAACTAGCCTTGCCCAAGTCCTCACGGAATTGTTAGGCAACAGCAATACAGCAGTTCATGCTCTCTCTAATCCAACACAAGCTTTTCAAAGGGATGTCAATCTTTTCAAATTCTTGGAATCCTGCTAAATCTCTCATTTTCTTGGTATGATGGCGATTAGTTTTCCTAGTGGCTGTGTTACATAAGCCACAAGCACCAACATTTGGCCATATGTTATGAGAACATGACATGTTCTCATCTTTTTAGAACATGATCACAGATGCAGCACCTGAGAATTCCAGAAAATTTAGTGATCTTTTTCAGCTTTTCCATCTCTGCTCAGATCAGCATAACTTACCCAATACTCATTTTCACCCCTGTCACCTTCAGTTGCTGCAAAAATCTGGAAAAATCCAGATGAGAAATAATTTTCTAGGAACAAATTCTCAATTCCAATTAAGTACAAATCCCTGTATCTTCTGCACTTCCAAATCTACTTTCTTTGTCTCTACTCTACAGTTAACACTGCAGCTCTGATGAAGGCATGGCCTTGTTCATTTATGACGTGGACACATCATTTCTGCTCTGTGGAATCAATGGGTTTGGTCAAAGTTCTGCATTTTTCCAGGGCACCTTACAGCCCTGCTTCAAACATCTACTCTTTTTGCTGATACCTACTGCTTACAGATAGTGAATCACTTAAAAACCACTTTTCTGGAGATTTTCAAGTGCAGTAAGTCTTTTAACTACTACTCCCAGTAAAATGCTGTCTCAACAATGTGCTGCCTTTTGCTCCTGGCACTGGGCATTATTTATTCTTCAGTAAAGATGCAGAGCCAAGGGTGTGATATGAGCCTGTTTCACTGAGTGCCCAAGCTCTAACTAAACACAGCATACCTCATGAGCTATAACACAATGCTGTCCCAGTGCATTTTACATGCATGTTGCCTTCTTTAGTAAACAACCCAATCGTATCAAATGTCTTTTTTCTCTTTGCATTACATGGGAGCATTTAGTATGAACAAAAGAAACGAATAATAATTTTAAAAAAGGGCTTTAATTAATAAACTGATAAAGAGATGTGGATAGTTCTCACTAACAAGCTCAATCATTTATTGCTTTCAAAATTCTGGAAAAATCCATTTAGGATTTTCCAGAAAAAGGCCTATAAATTCTTGGTTCTGTATGTACACGCTTAGCTCGTGGGTCTGACTTGTTAAACTTTTCTGAAGAGAAGACCACAAAAATCTGTAAATATCACTAGCTGATAAAGATAGAACTCCACTTGTTATGCTGTTAGTAACGGCAGGTGTCCTTAGCACATGCTGACTAGAACTGACTGCAGACGTACCTATCAGTACTAGATTCTGACACCTTTAACCTGTGGTCCCTGGAAAACCACCTTTGCAAAACACCCTGGAATCATAAAAAGCCTCTACAGAAACTTTTGCTCAATCCTTTGACCTGGTTACATAAGAGAGTACATGCTACCAACTGGCAGCAATTTAAAAACAAAAAAGGAATCTCATGGAAAAGGAGGTTTAGATGATCCAATCTGGAATGACTATTACTTCCATGCCTGCTACAGATACTAATCTCCATATTTTCCTCGGTAGATTGACAGAAACTAGCTACTGCCTTCCACATGGCAGGAGTATTTCCTGCTTCCTTTCATTCTTGTGGCAAACTACAGGTCTTAAGCAGGTCTCTCATCTTTCAAAGTTGACTGTCAGGTCACTCCAAGACAATGCAAGAGCAGCAAAATGACTTGAAATCTCAGGAGCAAGTGAAATCAAGCCAATATGGCCTGTAAGACTGGCATCAGAGAGTGCCAAGATCTAGTTAAAAGCCTCATGCTCACAGGAAACACAGTAGAAAACCATTAACTTCTGCCTGAGAACACCTAACCAAACCTCTGACAGATCTATGCGGCTGTTGCCAGCCACATGAGGATCACAGCACATAGGTCATAGGGTTGAGAAAGACTGCTCATATCTGTTAGACACAGCATACAATTTCAATTACAGCGATCGTGATAGTTATTGAACATGTATTCTAAAGCCACCTATTAACATTGACTTTTTTCGTGAAAGCGAGCATACAGATGTCAATGGCTTCATGTGCTTCTCAGTTTGGTAGAGTGTGGGAACTCACAAACCATTTTTAAGTTCACATCAAGCATAAGAAAGGGAAATGACTATTTCTAGACACCCTACACTTCCATCAATGAAATACTGAATCGTTTATTGTACAAGGATATATAAGGGCAGGAAGAATAAAAGGCAAAATAAAGAGTGTGCCTTCTGTGCAAGGTCTCAGACAGAATTATACATGGAGGCTGTGCATGGCTGTATTAAAATCATAGAACAGCCAGGGTTGGAAGGGACCTTAAAGAAAATCTAGTTTCACCCCCCAGCATAGGCAGGGACACCTTCAATGTATCAGGCTACTCAGGGCCCTATCCAACCTGGCCTTGAACACTTCCAGGGATGGGGCAGCCACAACTTCCTTGGGCAACCTGCTCCAGCATTTCATCCCCCTCACAGAACTAACTAACACTATGTAGAGCAGAAATTGATTTTATTAAGCAGTTTCTCTATAATGGGCTTGGTAGCTTTGAGAAATGCCTTTCCCTAATGGTTATTCTATTGATGTAGAGCCTAAAGACAATTTTTCTAATTAAGTAATAAATTACATCTTAGGAACGTCTGGTAAGTCACTATTACATCTGTGCAGAGCTCTGAATCTTCAAATTGCTAAGGACATGACAAGCCTCTTTCCTAACTTTACTCATTAGTGCTTGCTCCTACCCCTTGTTTTTCTTAGGGATTTGAGATCAGAAGGCTCACTTCAGATCTCACAGTGCTTTTCAAAATGTAGGTGGGTTTGGCTCACGGAATCCACCTACTGCAATAGCAGCTCCTTTTCCTTCCTAATTCCTTCATTCCCCCCCCACCAATGAAGCTGAAAACCCGTTGTTTGTTCTGCTCTGTAGGGTTTTCATGATTCTTTTGTTTTCCCTTCTGACTGCTGGGGAAAATTGGTGTCAGTATGGTATCCTTTGTGCTCAACAAGTTTTAAGATATGCCAGATGTTTGATTCCTTCCAGATCACTAGAAGGCAGCCAAAGGGCACACAGCAGATGCTTTCACTGAGCACAGATACTGTATGGAGACAAACACATTTTGGGCAGTTTTGAAGGTACCTTCAAATTGCTCCAAGTAATGGAGGCAAGGCCTAAAACATGCTTCTATTGGAATTCTCCAATAATCCTCCCTTTTCTAGTAAAATGAAGCCATGATTTTGGATCATTTCACATTTTCACAGAATCACAGAATCACTGAGACTGGAAAGGACCTCTAAGATCATCATGCCCAACCCATGACCTACCATATCAGCCAGACCATGGCACTAAGTGCCACATCCAGCCAGTCTGTCCTTAAACACCTCCAGGGATGGGAACTCCACACTCTGGGCAGTCCATTCTAGTGTCTGACCTCACCCTTCCCTGGCACAGCTTCAGGCCATGCTCTCTTCTCCTATCACTACCTGGTAAAAAAGCCCAACCTCCACCTCGCTACAACTTCACTTCGGGTAATTATAGAGAGTAAGGTTCCCCCTGAGTCTTCTCTTTGCCAGGCTAAATGACACCAGCTCCCTCAGCCTCTCCTCATCAGACTTTCCTTCTAGTCCCTTCACTAGCTTCATTGCTCCTCTGGACCTGTACGTGGTCCAGCACTTTCAATCTCTTTCTTGAAGTGAGGGGCCCCAAACTGCCCCCAGCACTCACTAGTGCCCAGTACAGGGGGACAATTACATCCCTAGTCCTGCTGGCCACACTATTCCTGAACAAGGCAGGATGCCATTACCCTTTCATGCCACCTGGGCACACTGCTGGCTCCTGTTAAGCCAGTTGTCAACCACTACTAGTTCCTTTTCTGCCAGGACACTTTATAAGGGTCTCCATGATGTCTGTATTCAATTGAGTAGAAGCAAAAGGGCAAACATCTCACAGTTGATTGTTATGGTAACAGCACAGGAAAGTTGATGGAAATTTGGAAAAAAATTTGATGGAAATAGTTTTTTTTTTCAACAGACAACTGTGAAAGCACTTCTCCCTGGCAAAACCTCTTACTTCAGCTAATGCAACTGGTTTGCAACTCGTGTAGCGGACTCATGCTTTCATCGTGAAAACAACACACCTCCTACCCACTGAAAGTTCTCAACATCCCCAAAAATCGCTAGTCTGCTGAATTCTAGCTATGCCTCCAGCTTCAGTGGTGTTTGAACTAGATGAATAAAGAAACTACATCTTACACAGAATAGTATTTCACGTTAAACATGTTTCTTCACTTATCAAGAGAAAGGCTGTGCAGAAGCTGAATATTTACTTTGAAAACAATCATTACACCAGACATCTTTACCATATAACTTCTTAGGTTAGCACAGAGTCTGTATCTACCTGAACATACTTATTTTTACATGTTAAAGGTGCTTGACATTGATTTCTACAATACAACATGGTCACTTTTATTTTCTCTCACTTCTGTGAAGTATTGTATGTGCACTCTTCTTCAACATGAAATGTTCAGCCAAATGAGTTTCATGAGTTCAAACAAATTCAGAGCCCAATGGTTGATGCCCCTACATTGGGCAGCTTGACAGGCTGCAGGGACATCTAATTTAAACTCTGTTTTTAGCTTGATAGGTCGGATTAGATAATCCTTGAGGTCCCTTCCACCCTGGTGGATTCTGTGAATCTGTGAACTTCACCAATATGTACAGAATTAAATACCTATTATATTTTCAGTAGCTGCCTAAGGGATGCCTGAAGCTGGCAGACAGAAAATTATATTAAACAATGAATCCAGACAGTTTTGCTGGTGGCAGAGGAAGCAGACTGTTCCATTAGTCCTCTGTTGTGCTGTGGATTTTCACAGGCCTGGCCACAGATCCTGGGCAGGTTAAAAACAGTTCCATTAACCTGCATTCTCTGCTTTAGATTTCAGGCAATCAATTTAAAATGTTAGAAGATATTTTAAAAATAAAAACGAAGTTGTACTCCCTCAACTCATGTGGTGGCAACGTGAAATGACCATTTCAATTTTTATATTAAAATAGTATTTATGTCACCTCTAGGAATGTGCTTTAAGGCCCAGGGCCTAAGATCTGAAGTTATTTGCATTAAACAACTACTAAAACACTTTCTGAATTGTATTTTTCTTAGAAATTGATGCATACTACAAGCAGTACACAGTATGTTCCCGACTACAACACATTCAGCAGCACACCTCTTCGCAAAAGAAGGGGTAGATTAGCAACCCAATATGAAGGATCAGAGAATTACACCCCTACCAAATCATAAACACCTGAACTGGCTACCAGTACAACCTCATTAGTCACTCAATGCTTAGAAATGTTCTCTCATTTATATTTTTAAGTCTCTTTAGTGTGTTGGATAAGAATTTCATTTAAGTGATTTAGTTATTTTCTGGAGATGGAAATTTTATGTAGGTTTAGAAAATGACAGCTGGCAACAAGAAGTTACTGTCAAAGCAGCTTTCACAGAGAGAGCATCCATAAAAGACAAACATTGAAAAGCAAACTGGTGTGATTTACCAAGGTATTACCTTCCACAGAATCACCTAGGTTGGAAAAGACCTTCAAGATATTCTAATCCAACCATTATTAACCTGACACAGACAAGTCCACCACTAAACCATATCCCTGAGCATTGTGTCCACACAACTGTCCAATACTTCCAGGAAGGAGGACCTCACCACAACCCTGGGCAACTCAATCTAATTCAGTTAATGAAAAAAGTCCCTAAGATCCAACTTAAACCTACCTTGTCACAACCTAAGGCCATTTCCTCTTGTCCTGTCACTTATTCAACACTGGTTGAATAAGCCATTTCCCGCTTCCATACAGCCTCCTTTAAGGTAGTTGTAGAGAATAATAAAGTTCCCCCTAAGACTCCTTTTCCCCAGGCTAAACAACTCCAGTTCTCTCAACTTTACAGCAACAACTGACTGCAGGTATAATTTTGAGCCTGTGGCTAATGGAAAACATAAGTACCTCAGCCTTTCTTACTGGTGTTTGAGCCATCAGCCAGATCGACTAAACTTTGAAAGCTCATCGTTTTCCCGTTCAAAACCTCCGAGACAAGGATTCTCATCATCATTTCTACCAAATATCTTTTCCTAGCTTTAAATTCATATGCTTTATTCAAACAATTCAACCTAAAAGCAATTTTGGAAAACATTCAAGTACTTGCTTCTATAGAAGAATAAATTCACAAGACAAACTAGCAATTCAAAATGTTATCACAGGATGTTAAGCAATACCCCTCTTTTATGCTACAGAAGAGGCAATTACTTCATTAAACTATAATGAAACACAGAGGAATTGGAAAGGAATGTCCATTTAGGTGTTTTTGTGTTAAAATGCGAGGGGAAAAAAGCTATTTACTTAATAAACTGCTGGCACATTTGAAACTAAGCTTTATCCTAACTCCTATTGAAGGCTCTTTTAGGGACATCTTATAATTTACTACCTTTAGCACAAATGGATCAACTCTTGCAGTGTTCCCTCAGCACAACAGAGACATTTTCAAAAATCATAGAATCATTAGGGATAGGAAGGGACCTCGACAGATCATCTAGTCCAATCCCTTCGCCACAGGATCACCCAGACCAAGTCACACAGGAACATATCCAGGCGGGTCCTGAACATCTCCAGAGGAGACGACTCTAGAACTTCCCTGGGCAGCCTGTTCCAGTACTCCATCATCCTCACTGGGAAGAGGTTTGCAATGCAGGATTTCTGACACAGAAGGCAGACACTCCCAATTCTGGAAGCATACATTTACACAGGTTCTTGAAGAGTGATCTCTTAGCATTTAATGATCCTGAATATAAAACTAGTGCTAAAAAACAGAATCTCTTCCCCCTCATTCATAGAGCTGTGTTAACTGAAGCATGCCACGTTACATGATCCCTCCTCTATGCTCTGTTTCAACAAAATCAGATCAGCTCACAGAACATCCATGGTGCACTCCAGGTCTGTCTTCTGTGGCTCTAACACTTCTCAGATCAACACTGTCTTTATCAAGTTCAAGAAAAGTGGTTTTTCTTTTAAAGAAGGTCAGGGATTCACAGAATCATAGAACGGTTTGGGTTGGAAAGGAACTTAGAGATCACTTAGTTCCAACCCCACTGCAACAGGCAGAGACACCTGTCACTACACTCCATTCAACTTGGCACTCACTTCCAGGGAAGGGTCAGCCACAATCTCTCTGGGCAACCTATTCCATACTGGTGCCATACAGATGACCCAGAGTGAAAGTCAGCCAGCTCCTACAGCTCACTTTTGCTAACAGAGCTCTGAGCACCTGTCCAGTAAGCCTGCAGAACATGGGAGCTGAAGGGCTTTCCCAGCTGTGTCAGTTGCAGCCCCCACCTCCTCTGCAAGGACCCAACAAAGACACAGGCACATCCCAACTACTGTACTTGATTGTTAGTTCATGTTTTGTCTCCCTTGGTGCCCCACCACCTGGGCCCCCTAGCATGTTGTTGTGGTTATTGGCAACTAATCAGGTCGCACTCCACTGAGGGTATAAGAATTGAATCTGAGGTGGGCATCCTCAGCACATCAGGCAGTGCAGTTGGGGACTCTTCCTATGGGTCATATTGAAAGTGATGTTTAAGGATAACCTTCTCTAGGTAGTTCGGCAACAATACTTGCAGTATAATCATTTGGGCAACGAAAGCACCAGTCTAGCTAGGCCACACATGGTACATTCAATGCACTATCACATCTACATTTGAAGCAGTGCAGAAACTCTGATTTGCGTTATGACAGCGTGGAAAAATAGTGTCTGTACCCCATTCCGACCTCATCTTCTGAGCCAGGAGGAACACTGTAATATTTTTAGACAAAAGGACTAAAACACATTAGGTTTACAAGATGTGATACTATGGGATCTCAATAGTACACTTTGACAGTCCCCTGGTTATAAAAGACACATGAAAAAGCGTACGGACTTACTGACAATTCTTTGATTAAATTTCTGAGTTCTCTGTGCCCGTGCTTCTCAGCAATACTTGCTGGATCATCTCCACGTTTGTTGGTTATTCTGCAAGCCCAGGTGGCCTCAGGACAATTGAGCAGGTATGTTGCAAGGTTCTTTAATCCAAACCTGGCTGCACAGTGTAGAAGAGTGGGAAATTCTTCCAAATGGCTACCTGCACATGGAAACAGAGGTTTTATAAAGACAGGTTTTGATTTTACAGAACACCTCTCATCTTCTTCTGAAAACCCCTTTGAATCAGTGCTACAGAACCACAGTTATTGAACTAGCATCCTAACGGAGGGATTTTAAAATCACTTCAGTTCTAATGAGAAATTAGTTTTTTTGCAAGGGGAAGAAAATTCTACAGGTTTGCTTATGTAAATTCTTCAAGAATATTCTTAATATGAGACATTTGTATGAGACATCTTTATGTTTTTGTATTAAAAGAGATTTCTGAAATCTTTTTGTACACCAGAAATGCAGAGAAATTTGCTTAAGCCCGTAATGAAAGCCAATCAGAACAGTTAAAGGTGACCACATTAGAGAACAGATTTTAGGATGCATATGAAATACCTTGATATGAATTTCTGTTACACTTCATAATTCAATCTGGGGGACTGGGACAAAGCTAAACTGAAGAAAGATTACCATTTCAGCATAAGCCTGTAATGCAACTATGAGAGACCACAGGTTATGTGCAATAACAGAACAAATAATAAAGATATTAGGAAAAAACAATAGTTCTCTCTGCCTTCCTACTCTTTCTAATCGTTTGTGGCTTGTTGCACAGTAATTTGCCTAAGTATCACCACACAGTGCCTCTCTTTTCCAAGTATGCACCCAACCTGCTTCAGGCACCATCAGCTTCCTACACACTCAGTGTTTTTGCAGTGTCTTAACTACCCACTACGTGAAAAACTGCCTCCTTTGGTTTGTTTTGAATGTGGCTCTCACTAAATTCAACTGATAGCCCTTAGTTAATCCTATTTTCCATCCTTGTCTGCCCTCTCTGCACTTCTTGTGATTTACTCATCCTCAGAATGTTTATCTTGAAGAGTTCCATTCTTCTTAACGGTGCCTTGTAGAGAATCAACTCCACCACCCCCACTACTTTTTTTTCTGAACCTATTCCAGCTTTAATGCAGCTATTTTGAGATGACAGGAGAAAAGCTGCACATGATACTCAACTTGTTGGTGAACCATGTAATTTATGTGTTGTCATAATTACGTCCTATTTTGTTCTCTATTCCTTTTCTAATAATTCCTGGTATTTCATTTGCTTTTTGATCTGTTGCCTAGCAACAAGTTGATGTTATCATGCAACTGCGTGGTCTTACTCTTGAGTGCTAATAGCCTACTTGAAGCCTCTTGTTTTGTATGACAACATAGGACTGCGTTTTCCACTTGCACAGCTCTG
The DNA here is from genome assembly GCA_013397515.1 of Upupa epops. NCBI lineage: Eukaryota > Metazoa > Chordata > Aves > Bucerotiformes > Upupidae > Upupa > Upupa epops. The sequence continues at coordinate 674,318 of VZRI01009411.1, read as the reverse complement.
TTTTTACCCACGATAAGTATCATCTGACATTTAACTGCAGAATTACTAAATCTCATAAAGCCTTTCTCCCACTTTTATTCTCTCCAATTAGCTCTCTTCCTTGCTACCCTGAGTACTTTGCATCACTAGCATAAGCTTTTTCCAACTGCCTGTCTCCTGGCTTCAGCCAGTTGTATATCCATGGCCCATCAATTACTGACTTGATCAGGTTTGCTGACTCTCACAAAGAGCTACAAGAATCTGTAAAACAAGATTTCTCGTTATGGAACATCTATTTTATGACAATTTCTATTAATTTGATAGAGACAACACATGAGCCTGCTTGTAGTTCTCCAGTTACCCAAAAGATTTGGGTTTGGGCATGACAGTTACACCTCCTAGTACTACAGAGCTGAAAAACTGTACAGGACTGCTAGAAAACCAGCTATTTCATTTGTATATTTCTTCAGATCTCTTAGTAAATACCTCAGTCCTGGTTAGTTGTGCTCAACCTGCCCATTTTTGCTATTTCTTCATGTTTCCTTCAGCAGCAGGCAGTCTCCTTCCAAATGTCTCCCACCCTGGAGATGTAGCTTTGGAACCTAGTTTCTTCTTGCTTTCTTGAGTTCTCTTTTAAATCCCAGTCATCAGTTATTTTACAGGCTAGTGAGCACAGTTATTTTACAGGCTAGGGATGCTGAAAGACAGACTAGCTATGACTCCTTTCAAAATTCTTCAACAGACTTCCATTTTAACTTTCTGCTACACATTAAAATTTGGCTCAGCCTTGGTGAAGTGGTGAACCTATCTCCCCTGTGCACTCCTTTCCCTTGTGGCTCCGTACAGAACGTTAATATTGGTGAGAGTAAAACCTCACCCCACCATTAAGTACAGGGATTCAAGGAATGAGAGCTGTTGTTGGAAGAGGCACAGCTAAGTACTGACTGACCAGAGAAACTACTAGGACAATTCTTAACTCCATTTTGGACAAAGAATATTCCACCAGTACCCCACTCCAATGTGCTTTTAACATGAGGTCTTTGAGTGGGCTACATTTTTGTCAAAAGTCACGTTAGCAGTCCTGAAATATATTTTAAACAAATTGAGTGTTTCATGACTTCTTTTTCATTTCTACAATGAAAACAAAAGTCCAAGCGAGACACTAAGGACTAGCTAGCTGATGACCATAAGCACACAAGAAAGGCTGAAGAGGAAGCACCCAAGTTGCATGTTTTTAAGTGCATTAAAGTTGCTTCTTGAACTCTTCAGCTCACTTTGAGGACAGCATTTGCCTTTAAGTAAAGTTTCAGTTGACAAAGTTAAGAGGGAATTGCTGTTCAGTATGTTTGTCCTGTCATAATCCCTTATCTACTCTTCTCTGCAGAGCATTCTAGAACACCTCAGCTATAACAGGGCATGAAATCTAATATCACTATATTGTAGCACTGTCTTAGCCTGCGGGAATCTTCATAAAATTGCAGTAAGCAAACAGATCAGCCTATAGGATACTCCTGCAGATCTTGTAAAACATCTTCCTTTTATTTCCCAAATTATTGATACAAGGCATCACTTCTTTTCAGCAATTCAAATAGGCACTTAAAATGAATTCTGCAGTAGCAGTTAAACCAAACAAATTCTTAAAATCCCATCCATTTCTTTACCCCAAGCCTATCTCATCTCCCATATTTCATCCAGCAGCTGAAAAACAAGATTTTATTTTTCTTTTGGGACAGATGCTTCAGCTTCAAAGAATTACAGAAATCAGAATGTGACTTATGTTGCTAGCAGTGTTATGTGACAAAAGGCAGTATTTTCTACAGAAACAATAAATTCAGGACTTCTCATAAGTGTCAATGTTTGAGTCTCATCAGAGAAACTGTAACAGATAACTTGCAACAAAAAGGAAAAGTCATTAATAGTGAAAAAAGAAATAGTGATTTACTTGAGGAAAACCAACAAGAGCCAATGCACCAATAATTTGCAAACAACTATTCAAGAGAAGAATCAGAGCTTCCCTATCTCAAGGAAAGTTTTTTCAATATGAATTTGGATTTGTTAGTATGTTTTGACTGGATTCTTTTACCATAATACACGAATAATGCACATACACACTACCCTGAAACCTGTTTGGTACAGAACACGCAATACTCAGGACAGTACCTCCAGCTTTATTTTCGTGCTTCCACAGGGATGAAGGACCCCACCAGTAAAAATCACAGACATGCATTGGCTCAATCTTTCAGTTAACACTATTAAACACCATGTTTTATCTCCTATTCATTGCTACATGAGAAAGCATTTTGCTACTTCATCTAGCCTGACATCAGGTATCTTCCTTCAGAGTCTGCAGAATAATCCCTACGTAACACTCCTTACTAGAACATTCTTTTCTTTGATAAGCTGAATCAAAGTTCTGGTCTTAATTATTCCATACTACTATTGGGTAACATCTGTGCATAAACAAATACATTTTGACAATGTTCAGATTGTAGAGACCTGTATGGTCTTTAGAATGACATAAACCATACCATAAGACAAACAAAAAAGCAATGAAAGAACTCTCTTCGGGTCTCAAGTGTGACTTTTCTGACTTTTTCTTTTATATATACAGCAGGTCCAACATTTTTCTGGTGGAGATTCCTGGTTTACTTCTTTGCTACTACAATAAGGTTTGCAATAGGATACTTCAACAAAAGCAAGCAACTGAATTACATCTATGTTCCTATAGCTATCACTAGAAACCATGGTTTGTTAAACAAATCAGCACAAATGTTTAGTTTTAACATTTCCCATTCATAGAATTATCGTTAAATCAATTTCTGCCTTTTATAAAGCCATTTATTTTGGATAATGCTGACAAACTTAAGAGAAGGTCAAACAGCAAGTAAAAAAGATAAGCATCATCATTGCCTCTACTTAGGCTCTATGTAGTCTAGCAAATAAGATCCCACAGAGAAAGCGTATCACATAATCATTGAATTGCTTGTGGGGCTATATACCCAGAAACTGACTGTCTGACACCAGTTATTCAGGAAAGATTGTATTAAACAAGGAACAACACAAGAGGTCTGTCATCCAGTGCTTAAAGTTTCCAACTTAAATAAATAGAAACAAGTAAAGAGCCTCAGGGTTAGTGAGGCAAAAATATTATAATCACATATTTTCACGATAGGAAACACACAGTGACAGCTAGAGCAGTATCAGGTATATAGTTTCATTCTTATTGCCTGGAATGATGAAAAAGCTTTTCCAGTGGTGATTCTGCATACAAAAAGACAGTTATGATTGGCCTCTCACAAGTACTGCATTCATCATACTAAAAACTGTTGAACAGACATACTGGGAAAAGGAGCAGTTCCTGAAACATGATGCATCTGGTGATGTCTTGAACTAACTCACTGTTAATATAGGCAAGCAGCACACCAATTACATTATGTGCATTTTTCTTATTAGATTTTATGTTTAGCTTTTATACTTAGTTCTACACCCCTAAGTTTATGATTACACAACTGTGTACTTTGTGAGATGTCAAACCATGCAATTCATTACTTATCCAATAAAAATAATCATTAGCTTTTTCATTATTCTTCTAGAGAAGACTCAGGTACAGCAGTTTATCAGCTGTATCCTGATGTGCTAGTTATAAAGCTAGAACAAGTATCGAGGTAAAACCATAATGAGAAAGGTTTCTCTTATCTATACTCATGCTGCCAGACTACCTCCTGGAGTCATGAAACAATCTCCAAAGGATAATGTTTAAAAATATTTAAATATTTTTTAGCATTGAGGTTGAAAGGAGTACATCCTTACTTTGGAAGCATCTAGCTTCCAAGGAGTGCATGTGTTTGGGTAGAGGTAGTATTATTACTAAGCTAGAGATATTACATATAGATTGGAAAGCCAGAAGTGCAGTTCATCAGATGCTAGATGCACAAAAATCTCACTCTGGCTTTTGAAGGAACATATTCAAATCTTTATGAGCTTATTTAAGCACTGGAAACCAAGTCTAATTAGAGATTTTACTGAGTTCAAGAGGCTTTGAAGTCTTTAGAAGCAAAGTTTGGAAGTAGGCAGGAATCCTATAGTATCCCATACTGATAGCCACTGAGAAGTTGAAAGTATATCTGTGTTTTGACTTACTGACAGACTTAATCCCTCAATGCAAAGTGTGCATGCTTCCCCTGGGAATAGACATTGGATTTCCAGTATAATTTAGAATATTTAGGGGAAAAAAACACAAGGGAAAAACAGCACAACCAAGAGTTATGAGGTAAGGAAGGGCTGAATTCATCTGCCTATTCAGAGATGCAAGAATAAGTCATCTCAGTGCTGAAGAACAACTTCTCTGATAGCTTTACTTCCTTTCCAGAAGTATTCAATTAGTTTTCATTCTTTGGCATTTTCTCTTCGGAATTAAAAATGGTGCTTGGAATAAAAAGCTATAAAAATGGCTGAAGCAGGGGATGCTAGTCCTCTGTTAGACCTGCTAAGTCTAATGCCTGGTCAGGATGCTCTTACAGGGAGTCAAGAACAAGGATATACATAGTTTTCAGCCAGATGGGTGATCAGAGCTTAGGTCTCCCATTCTGAATACTTCTGGTCTGCAACATATGCCTGAAATAGCACATAATGATGCTTTCAAAATACAATCTACATAATCACATTCTCAATTTATTGCAAACAAATTTGAATTCTTAATATGTAGTTAATTAATTAAACCAGGACCCTCCAATCGGTACTGAGTGGTACCTTTTGTTGACTACTGAATTGTGCAAACAGCATGTCTCTGTTACAAACAGCATTCTAGCTCACTGAGATGATTTTTTTCATTAGATAAAAAAATATGAATTATTCCCTAGGCAGAAGCAATAGAAACTATTAAATGTATATATATGAAAGTGAATGGAGTTTAGTGCTGTTCAGAGTTCTAATACCTTCAGAAAGATAAATCTTTATGATTTGCTTTTTATGTCACAAATCTTTGAGCAAGTGGAGTGTAAATTTTATTACAAAAGAGCAATTAGTAAAAAATATGTCATGTACAGGCATCGCCTCATGTCTCTTATTGCCAGTTTTCTCCATAAGTAAAAATTCACTCATCTGTAAAGCAGTCAATTTGCAGTTAATCCAAGGCTGATCAAACATCCAGACAATATAAATGCATAATACTGAGTCACAAAGCAATGATTTACAGACTTATTTTTCTTATTTATCCTGGCTATATTGCCTTTATTATGGAATGTCCATACTTAAAGGCAGTCTTATTAACATTTATAAGTAATAACCATCAGTAATAAGAATCAATGCACACAAGAAGTGACTCACTATCTTGTTGATGATGCTCTTCTTCACTTTGGAATGGGCTGAATTCATAAGCAGATAATTTGCTCTTCAATAACAAAGTCAAAACACTGTCCAGCTTCTCTACAGAAGAAAATCTAAAAGCCTGTTTAAAAGGAAAAAAGAAGTGTATTTGTTGTATTTTTGACTTTGTCCACAGAACACTGGGAATTTCTATTATTGAAAACATTATTATTATTATTACAAACTCACTTTAGAAACAGCAGCATAATTCTTAAAAGCTACAGAAGAGATATTACAATAAAGAATGATCATGGTACCGAAGTCCACTGGAAGAAAAACAGGTATTATAATGGTTCCTGCTTTTGCTGGAACAGAACCATGGTCTGCAAGCCATCAGCAGTTTGGAGTCAGCCAGGGTAGCTAACCTGAGCTGCCTTATCCAACACCATAAGCATCACACTCATTATAAAGAAGGGAGTTTGCTGAGGAGTTCTGCCCTTGCTTCTGGGGACTGCTTTCCCATTTATTGTGACCACTGTACCTTTGCTGGGCTTAGTATAACTCTATGCTTGACTATGTCTTTAGTTTCAATGTTTCATTAAATCTGTTTTCATTTCAAACCATGTATCTCTTCTGCTTGTCCAAGCTCCCTTCTTGACTGGACAGGGGCCACTAGGTGATAAAGCAACCGCTGTGTGTTAGCCCCAGTTACAGACTGAGACAATACCTTATGACATTCAACCATGACTCAAAAACTCGTACAAAAGTGAAGAACAGAAGGATTTATGCTTATCAACTCTGGATTTAGCTACAACACTGCAGTGTAAAAACCAGGGACTGTTCTGACAGATGTAAGGTATCAATAAATCCCAGGTCCTACTACAGCAGTAATTTGGGATGAGTTAGAAAGGTTTATAGTAGCTCTCTGTTAACAAAATCTTTCAGTTTGTATGCTTTGCTACATACTCAACAGCTTCAGTTCTATCATCCAAGGCTTAACATGACTGAGAGACAAAGTAACTGATAACTAGATTGGCTTCCTACTAAGCACACTAAGACAAGGGAGACCATCACTGACTGCCATGAGATCTTTTACTGATGGCCTTTTTCTCAGGAGAAGCCCAAGATCTATTCCTAATGACACTCAAGCTAGCAATAATTGTTTCTTTGGAGTGGTAGGAGAAGCATGACACAGATATTTGAACAGTAAGGATGTTTTACACCAAGTACCACAGCACTAGTCCAGTAGACCAGTCTGTGCTGCACTGGGTGCCAAAAGGAGCTGAGCCACAGCAGAGAAATGCTCAGGAGAAGCTGGGATGTCCTGCTCATATGTCAGCATCAGATGTTGCCTTGCTATAGCTGAACTGTTTCTGGTTGAGATAATCCCTGGGATCACTAATAGGGAGTATCTGCAGGAACACTGTAGCATATAGACTTTAAAAGAAACTCTGATTAACATACTGAGGAGAAAAGAATAGAGGGATCAACTGATGAACCATGAAGTTTAATTCCCAAGGCTTTTAAAGGTGAATAGGAAAAGATGTGTGATATGATCAGAAAACATCAAGTAAACAGGCAGGATACAGTTTTTGTCTGAGTCCTACCCAAAATTAGAGAAGAAGTTTGAGCAGATAAAGAATTAACAGTAACTGTTGTTATTGTCCCCATCATTAGTACTGGCCCGTCCATTATCGATTGCAATACATAAAATCCATTATGTTTAATAATTTTCAACCTATTTCCTTCCATAATTAATCTCTTCTATACTGTAACCTTACATAATAGCCAATACAGAGAATGTCATTATGAATATATAATTGAGACTTCTACCCAAAGCAATAAGTATTTAAAGAAAACAAACCAACAAAGACTCCAGCTAGGAAAAAAACTCTCTATAAAACTAGTTCCAGAATAAAAATCTAACCTGAGGACCAGGTTTACAGCATAAATTGTGAAAGGATATGCAAAACCTCTAAAATCATCCCCCTATGACTAACATGAATAAACTCATTATATTTTAAAATTAAGAGGAATAGTATTCAAATTCAGTTAGGAGAAACTATACTGTTCTCTCTTATTCCAAGTAGGTCTTCTTAGATTATGGTAATCATCACTAGATTGTACTCTAGCAAAGTATTACCAAAGTAGAACTAAAAGTAAGACCACAGTAACTAGCTTAGAAAGATCTATATGCAGATACTGGGACATGATAAAACAGGCTCAAAGTCACCAGCACTTGCTGAAGAATCTGTGTAACAGAAATTTCACTATATAGGGAATAAACATATAGACATGCTTTTGGACAAACTAAACTTGAAGTGACATTTGTAGCTTCCAATTAAAATGGCAAGGACATTCTTTATGCATTTTTCTGTTTAGCTAGCCCTCTCTGTTCAAATGAGAATAAATGAAGAACCCGGCCCAGCAATACATGCCCCTTATCACCTGTCCTGAAATGCCCAAGGAGCAATTTCAGAGAATACCCAGTCAGACTGACTTGTACATCAAAGCCCAAATAAACACTCCACAGACTCTTTCCAGCAAGCCCTCAGGGTGATCTCACCCACAAAGCTTCTCTGCTTATCAAAGTCAGCTGAGAGTGGAATCCTTCCTTTTCCCTTTTATTCAGAGAGAAATCTGGGGGAAGAGCACCCAAGAGTGCATAGCTTTTACTCGGCAGCCAGACAACCAAATTAACAGAGGCTAAAACAATGTTTCATAGTCTGAGATGGAGCAAGTCTGTGAAAAGAGAGGAAAGCACAACACTTAAGGAACTCACAGCAAAATTTGAAAGGCTATGCACAGTTGCATGACTTAAACACATCAGATCTTCACAAGCTGCAGAGACAGAAGATGTCTGATGTCCCAAAGAGAACAGACAAAATTAAAGCTAATGTTCCCTTTAAAAGGCCTGCCTTCCAATAATCATTGATGTCTCTAAATATGTGAGGGGTGGGTGTCGGGAGGATGGAGCCAGGCTCTTGTCAATGTTATCTGGTGATAGGACAAGGGACAATGGGTGAAAGTTGGAACAGAGAAGGTTCCATATCAATATCAGCAGGAACTTCTTCCCAGGGAGGGTAACAGAGCATTGGAACAGGCTGCCCAGGGAGGTTATGGAGTCTCCTTCTCTGGAGATCTCCAAGACTTGCCTGAGTATGTTCCTGTGCCACTTGGTCTAGGTGATCCTGCTGTGGCAGGGGGATTGGACTAGATGGTCTTTTGCGGTCCTTTCTGATCCCTAATGATTGTATGATTTCAAAGCCAGGCAGAATACACTTCTCATACAAAGTTATTACAACTGGCTTAAAGTTTTCCACTCAAATTTTCCCTTTTACTTCAGGGATCTAAAACTTGAAGACTCAAGGTCTGATTAAAAAAGCTATCTTGTTAACTAAACCATAATGAGTAGCTTTGTTCTGTTGGTCTGCAACAAAGACACAGTAGGAAAAGCTAGTTTAGTTTTGGGGTATTTTTAAAGTCTGGTTAATGTCTTTTATCTTACATACCGAACCACCTGTTCCAGTACTCACGTGGAAGATAAAAGCAGCAATAACAGTGAGACAAAACTAGCAACAGGACCATTGCACTATTCATCTGTCTACTAGCATAAAGATCAAATCCTCCAAGAAGAAATTCAGTTTAGAGACCGCCTGCCTATTTCTGCTCCAGAACTCAGACTCTTAGCAAGATGCATTTAGGTATATTAGGTACCCTTACACGTCCTCTCTAAGCCCAGGAAATCTCATCAAGAAATTATACCAACACCACACACATAAAGTCCACACTGAAACTTCACCAAAACCAACAGAAGTAGAACTACACTTAAGCACACTGCAAGAGAACACTGAGTCAGGCAGAAGTTTGCCAAAGGCCACATTTTATCCAAATAAAGATTTAAAACGTGACAGAAAAGAAGTGAAAACACTACCTTCTACATGTGTTCTTGCAGACAAGTTCTTTCCAGGAGCCACTCACAATTAAGCTAGTGAGTTTGTAGCCAATTTTTCCCATATTCTCTGAAGCGCAGGCAGCTGGTTACTACCCCACCCTTCAATCTTGTTCCTTCCACAAGTGCTATAACTCCCCCCAGAGTACATCACCAAGAGCTGGTCCTTGCACAGTATCACCTCCCCAGGTATAGGCACTGTCTCCATTCAGTTGCCCTATTTTCAGAGCAAAAAAGCTATGAACAACACAGAAACTCAACTGCTGACCATGAGAGCAGGGCTTCCAGAAACATCCTTGAAAAAAGAAGACCAAGCATGTATTTTTCTACTTCTGTGAATGAAATGACCTACATTCTCTAGCAACTGCTCCTAAAGCGCTGTGTGTGCCAGCCACTGGCATATGCAGCCAGGAAATCAATATGATGTATTTCTCCTTGCCTGTAGCAGTGCTAACAAGGTAACATTTACATGAAGATGAACTTTTTCAACAGTTCTTACATATCAGACACTACTTTATATGCACTTCCACGCCTAGATTACTTCTGCCAAAGAGAATGGGCTAGGATTAAAAACCACTTAGTCATCTCTGACATTTTTTGCCAGTGATAGAATAGGCAGAGATTTCATATTTATAACAAAAGAAACATTTTAAAGTAACAGCTGTTGACGTGGCTTAGATAGTTAAAATATTACAAACAGTCTCAAAGGAAGCATCTCTGGGGATCAGGAGGTGCATACATAATACCACCACATAAATCACATAGCTATTTCTTACAAGTTTTCATGGAACAGGCTGCAGTTTATTTTCGTTCTTCTTTTTCATTGTACACAGTAACTGGAAACCTCTTTAATAATTATGAGGAAAACACCCTTTAAGATAAAGTGTTTCAAAATCACAGGACTATAATTTAACCAAAGTTTGTCATAAAGATTTCCTTAATCCCTCTAGCTATTCTAAGTTACTCAAACTAACACTAACCTATCTGTTTCGGTAATAAGGATATGACCTTAGTCTCAATGTTTTTGTTGAAAACCTGAGAAATCTGTACCAGGAAACCCCACCACTAAGTAATTGAATCAATAGATGCATTTGGTAGAAAGTCAGAGAAAAATCAATACTACATGTACATCTAGCAGAATGCTGAAACTTGATGAAAAGTAAAACATGGAATATGAAAAAGTCTAATTATGAATTATAAGAACCTTAAAATCAGTCTCTGTACATGGGGTTAACTGTGAGAACACACACTCCCCAAGAGAGATTCTTTACTGTTGATTTATATGAACGTGAAAGAGCCAAAAAAATTCATGGCCTTTAGTCAACACCCACCTTCATCTCTTCTGAGAGCAAGCTCATTCTGCATTTTAGTGGCTAGGGGTTGTAGGGCAGATGTTTGGACTTGATGATCATGAAGGTCTTTTCCAAACTTGATTCTATGATTCATTATGATTCAGTTGTTATAATTCCAACACTTCCTACTTTACAGTAAAGTTTTAGGTCTTTTTCTTTTGAAACTTAGGCAAAGAAACTTTTCCTGTTTTTTACTCTTTTTTTTTCCCTTACGTGTTAAATATTTAATTAGTTATTAAACACATCTCTCTAACATCGGCAAATGTTTATAAATTCCGACAAATTTGGAACACAGAAAATTATGATCTGTCAAATGTGGGAAATCATTTAATACAAAAATGTGATTTGTATAAAAACATTAGGATAGGTTTAAGTTAAAGTACGGCTTTATTTAACCTTTAACTCCTGTCCTAAAAGAGGATTTCATACTTTGTTGGTCTCTGAGATACATGAACTCACCTGACCATCACTAAAAGAAATGGATAGATGTAAGCCAGTTTGTTGAGTTTTTTTCATGTGTATTGCTTTACTGGGTGACAAAGAGGTGATGAGGACAATAATCTCCATAGAAGACCAGAGAAGTAGCTGGAAGAGTTGGTAACACAATGGGCAATACAATGACATGCATGTTAGCAGAGAGTTGTGCCTTTGGATTGCACTACTGAAAGCACTCCTGAAGATCTTGAACTTTTCTTTGAATCACAGAGAGATGCTGCTTTGACCAATAACTGCTGTGAGCTCTTCTATTTTATTGAAATGTTGTTCTCCATTGTGTTTAATTCTTACTTTGCACAGACAAACATCATTGCCCCAGGACACTTTTGCAAATAAGCTGATAGTCTCAAAGGTTTCTACTACTCCTGCAACTCGATGGAAACTAATTTTAAGCAAGCCCATTTTGCTTTTTCTTGTGCGAACATATTTTTAAAGATTACATTAAATCATGGTGTGCAAATTGCATCCTGACAATGTATTTTATTGGCATTAAATCATGTTTACATGAGAGTTTAAAGTATTTAAAAAGCCTGGGGAAATATTTTAGCTAACTATCTAGTTAGTGTACCTCACTTTGTGGCCCAGCAGGTGCCATGAAATATGATGAATAACCTTGCAACACTGATGTAAACTTACAAGAGGATTAGCATTAGCATGATTTCCCACAGAGCAGCCATGAGATTGTGTGGATTGTAAAACTAATCTGATTATAAACATTTTCTTGGCATTAATTTTCCAGTTGCCAAAACAATAAAATTAAGAAGAGGCAAGCAGTGCCTCCTCATTTAAACCCTTGCTTTTACCCAGATGAGTAAAGGTGAAGAAGTTGCTAAACATGCTTGACAGTCATAACATCACAGCTGTACTTCCTGGTGTGCAATGCTGCTCTGCAGAGATTTATTTTTGCATTTGAATGCAATTTGAATTGCATGTGTCTTCCTAAATATTAGTCATGCTAGCTAAATAAAGGGTCAAACTTCTGAATAACACAAATCATTCTCCTGTGGTGACAGCAGGTGTGTTGTACTATGCTACCATCTTAGTTATAATGTATTAATCATTATCACACTCTTCTTATGCATAAAATTTGAAATGAATCCTGCTAGAAACTTTATCTGATGTCCTTCGAGATACAGGCTAAGGAATGGTGGATAATATAAAGATTGGGGGGGGGGAGAGAGAGGTGACCTTCAGAAATCCCTTTCAACCGAATCCATTCCATGATTCTGTCTGTGATTTTAAGAATGCACCTGTACCTAGAGATGCACTATTTTTCTTGTGCAACAGCTCATCTTCTTGGAAGTGACTTGTACTTGGAAGGAATCTACTCTGGTCCTTAACAGAATACTAATAATGCAATACATCATTTTTTATTAATCCTTTCTTTATGAGTGTAATGCCTTAGGTGCTAGATAAGGTAGATTTGTCACAGGAAAATGAGTCTGTCTGCACTGGAAACACTATTATTTTTGTTCTGGCTTTGCAATTATAATACAGATATCATGACAAGTCTTCTTGGGCTGCCCACCATTCAACAAATGATACTTGAGATTTCATCCTTTCTTAATAGATGTTTTTTCTTATTATTTTGTATGTGCCGCTGGCAAAGGACACGCTGCAGAGTGCTGCAGCCTGCTGTGCTGATTTGAAACCCAGCTCAGAACCTGAATTCTTCTAAATATATGCAAGAAATCTGCATGGCAACCAGCAAACCACATGAATGATAATTCAGCAGCTGTAAATGGACTCTGTATGGACAGCAACCTACTGTCTTCCATACAAACTATGCCAGAAAAATCCTGTTTACTGGTGAATGAATAATAATCTTCCAAACACAATGTGATTACTTGCTTCTATTAGTTTTAGAAAGCAATCTAAATGGAGGAGAACATCACTACCATTTGCTATTATTTACATCCCCTGTAACGCAGGATGCGTACAGCACAAAGAATGTTTATATCACTCTGTAAACAAAAATATCCCAACAAACAAAAAAAAACCAGAGATATTTGGTTTTACTTGCCTGATTTGCTTGCATCTCAAAGACAGGTTTCTGCAATCCTCAGCCCATTATTGAGCCATTACTCACTGCTTTGCAATCGAAAGACCTTATATCATCTCTCAGCTCATATAAGCTTTTATTCTTTTTTAAAATTATTTTAAATGCAGAAGCCAACTTACCTGACAAATGAAAGCTATTGGGTCAGCCACTTTCTTAAAAATGTGCTCAATCTCCTCTAGAGCAGCATAGTACTCAATGTGCGCTGTGGTCTTAATGACTTCCCCACAGTAGACATTTACATACACAGGGCCAGCAGGAAAATCTTATAAAACACAAATGAGAACAGGAGCTGAAAATATTTTATAGTCCCAGACCAATTTTTTATCCATGTCTTCCAGCCTAACATTACAAAGCTGACAAAGAAAATACATGTCTGTAAACCTGTATAAAACAAAGCTGTTTTACTCTTTCAAATTAGAAAGGAGATGAACAAAGTACACTTCAAATTTCCAACTTCCCTTTGATGGACTGATGACCTATAATCAGATCATTTATGCCCACAAATGAAGGGAAAAAATCATTTATTACAAGTAGTGGAATTGGTGTTCATCTTTTGAAGCACTTAATTGCAAGCAAGGGTCTCAAAATTGGATTTGAACCAGGCTGCAGAAGTTGGGGTATAATTACTTCCATTCCAATTGTTTACCTAGTCGGAGCAAAGGAGAGAGGTGTTTGTACAGCCCAGTACTTAAGTATGGCTTGCTCTGTGTATGCAGCATGAGCTTTCTTTATGAGCACTTTTAATACTTCATTAGTATCCATTGTGCCAGGCATCCCACTGCCTGCACTCCAGCACTAGCAGAATTCCCTAACATTCTAACTCTGCCCACAGAAAACCAATACAAATGGGCAATGTGAAAGTGAAAAGAAATAGGGCCAAGAAACAAAATCACTAGAACATCACCTGAATCTGCTTAAGAGGAAACTGCTCAAATGTTTGTCAAAAAAAGAAAAAAACCCAACATTTTTTTTTATAATATAACATCAGCTGGGCTCTTATCAAAAAAAGGTACTTCCAAACTTCCAGCTATCCCAGATTTTGAAAGAGCAAAAAACTTGCAGAGGCAAGTATACTGAATATAAATAAACAGAATTAAACTTGGACTGCAGCTCTCTGACAAATTTTTCATAATATTTATTGTTCAAATTTTGTTTCTTATCTACTACAGAAACCTTCCTGTGGTCATCAGAGTTCTCACAGAATAGTTCTGGTGGAGGATCTTTCAAGAGTTTCAAATAAGGATTTCAGCTTTCATTCTCTGAAATCCAGTTGCACACAAAAGTTCTTGTAGTTCATGTACTTCCAGATCAGTTCTCTAAAAACAAATTCACTGCACCATCACAGTGACAAAGTCATCTCAGGACAGTGTTCAGGAGGAAAATAAGGCCACAGAATTACCTGTATGCAGCCCCAGGTAGTCGCTCTTGGGAACTGCAGACTCTCTATGTAATTTTTCCTATCTAATGTTGTGTAGTGGTGATTTTAGAATGAAACATTACATAAGTACCTCTGGGAATTGACAGCATGCAGCTCAGTAGCAAGCTACAGTCTGAACACTTAAGTGAATGTTTTTTTAATTCTTAACTCACATTAAGTGAGTGGGGATAGATGTGGCCCTTAAATCTGCACAGATCCCCTGGGAGAAATTGTTGTTAAACAGTTGAAACTCTTGGCAACTACAGTGGATGGAGCAGTTGAAAATATCATTAGAAATGAGCCGACCTGAGTGATACCAAGATGTGGCATGGAAATGAGCAAAAGAAGAAGAAATTATTTCCTGTGTCAGTAAGAATTGGAGAGAGAGGTATAATCAAATTTACTGCATTAAAAAGGAAACATATTAGTACTAGAGTAATAAGAAAAGAATATTAGCTTTGCATTTAATAGTAGTGATTTTGATGAATGTTAATCTGTGACTAATCAATGACATTTTAAGACTGCCACCTGCCATTTAACGACACAAAAACAATCTAAAAGAACATAGTTTCCCATAAATCACAAGGTCTTGCTTCTCTGCATTATTAATAAATGTTCTGTGCACGAAAACCAAGTACAGGAAACACCTACAAATCAGTGGGAAGTGAAACTGCTTCTCAGAAAAAGATTCCAAAATGTTCTGTTTACTTAAAGGTAAAGAATGTTGCTCTTACCTAAGGCTTTCATGTACTTGACCTGCTTATTCCAAGAGGCTGGCTGTATCCTAATTCGCTTATTATCTGCTATGAATTCAATTTCTATCGTTTCATCATCTACTTCATCTTTTAACAAAATGAATATTTCACCAGGATTCTATAAAAATAAAACATATTCCAGTTAGTCTTAAAAAACTTATACCAGAAGTGAAAAATACAAATGAAAATGTAAGTTGTAAGGAAAGTCCCTTTAACAACAGCTTCACAGAACAAAAATTGTACGATCAAAATACAATGCCATCTCAGTATTACCCTTTAGTATTTTACTGACATAAATGACACAATCAATGTATTATTTTCAATTCAGTTTAGCTAACAGTATTTTACAACAGTATTTTAATCGCATATGCAGGTGAATTGATAACATTTTCTAAGACCATTCCACTTTGTAGTAAGAAGAATGATATTCAGCCTACTAAGAACGTAAAATGCTTTAGACTCAAGGTCTTAGAGTGAACTGGCAGTTAAGTAAAACAGAAGCAGCAGGCAATGTGAGACAAAATCTCCTGGACCAAAGGGAATGTTGCTCCCCTAGATGTGTAATTATCTCACTAATGAAAATATGTGAATATTTTCATGAACATATGTGAATCATCTTTGAAAGACAGATAGCAAGCAAGGTCTGTGACACTCCACATCTGATCATGGCAACTTGCTGATATAAAGGAGTGTAGTTCTTCTTCTGTTTACATTTTCATGCATTTTCTCACAGCAGCTCTGATGAAAATAAACACATGGGAACTCCTGTGTCCATCGGATACGCATGCAGATGTGTATAGATAAATAATGCTGACAAGGTATGTACTTACACAAACACTTGTTCAAGTCATGGTATGTACACAACAGGGACTCTCGCCAAGAGACATTCCATGTTTCTCAGGAAGTGTGTGACTACATGCTCCCTCTAAACTACAATGCCCACATGGTAGTGATATCTCTATCCAAGTTCCCAAATGATTTTAATAGAGATAAAATCACTCTGAGGCTATTTCAAAACTATTTTCTTTGTGAATCTTTTGGCTGCAGTGTGGGTGATACACAAAGGCAGAATAAATTCCACTGCAGTCTCGTTGCGCTCTCATTTTGGCCCCTTATCTGTGATTCGTTTTTGAAATTATCATCTGTGAAAAATATTGCTGCAGGAAGAAAAGAATATTAACTGTTATCCCAAAGACTTTTGCATCCCAAACCCTTACCTCACATGATATTCTTCTTGGAAGCACCAATATCGACTCGTTTATAGTTTCTAATGTTTCAGAAAATACCGATGTTCCACAACCGAGGTCTGTTTTGTGTGATGCTCCCCTGACACCTGACAAGTTAACATCAGAGCTAGTCAGGTGATCTGAAATAAATAACACAGAATGAGGACATTGTTATTAATCTAGATCAAGAAAATACACCAAAGATATAACTCACACGGCATTTGGAGTCACATTAAGGGCACAGCGTGAAAGCCTGGCAAGGTTTCTTTTTGTGTAAATGTGGTGAGATTTCCCTCTGTGATAAAGAGCTTGCCTCAGAGGTTCTCATCCTGCAGCCTTAACTTAAATGAACAAGTTCTGCCTATGTGCTTCATCTTACTGAAGTGAAAAGAGACACAACCTTTAGACCCAAGTCATTTGGACCAGTGAGGTCAGAGATCAGCCAGTTTTGTAGTCTCAGAAGAACTCTCAAACACTTGGATAAACTAGGGGTTTTTTTACCACTCTTGCTTTCCAATATGCAGACAAGGATACACTGCACATTTACACCATCAGCCCACCTGACTACAGGAAGGATTTACGTGAGTGCAGTGACAGCTGTGACCAGGTCACTATTGACAGCAGATGTAGACTTCCCTGGCCTCCATAGACTTAACCTTCCTTCAGTGACAAATCACACATTTTTGTAAGGAAGTTCTGGTTTGGAAACACTATGCCAGTGATACAGACAGCTTGCAATCAGTTTGTTCTCAGTTTTGCTGTACCAGTAAAGACCCAGGCGTGATAGTGTATCCATCACCAAATAACAGCATTTTAATGAGGAAATATAAAAGAACTGACAACTGCATCTGCAGAGCTCTAACTAACGTTGTGCTTCAGAAAAGCAATTCCTCACACCTCTTACATTTTAGCTGTACCATTACTACTCCTTTCCAGATACTCTATCACCCGGTACAGAACACTCTTGCCACCCATCTCAGAGGACTGCAGCAGCTCTTCATCACACAACACTATCCAGCAGACTGCAGTCACCGTGGTAGATTAATGGTATTGTTCCAAGCAGCTCAGAGTCACAGAAACCTGACTGGCTGGTGAGAAAATATCCTGAGAGACATTAACAATATCTTGTATTACTGTAAATTATAGAACACTCACAGTCAATTACATTCAAGTTTTCAGACACCTCTGTCGCTCTTAAATGGATGTAGAATATTAACATATTAATATATATAGTTTTTAATTCACTTGCATTCATTTATTTTGAAAATAAAATAGGCTAAACAGAACAAAGGGCACTGTATGCTCACAGTATCTACTTTGGGAATATTATGTGTTTTTATTTTAAGTCACTCATAAATCTTACACTTGAGCACACAGAATTTACTTTAGAACACAACTCATATGGGATGCATGCTGCCTATGACTTTTTTTTTTCTGCCAAAGACAAACATTTCATTATCAGATTGCCTAATCGATAAACGGCCCAAATAATCAATCTGGTAGGCCCTGCATTCCCAGGTGTCAGCTTTCTGTTAGTAATCTTTCTTCAAGGATCGTGCGGATGCATTCTATTCTATGTGATGTCCATGACAGCTTTATCTATAAAGTCTGCACTCTACTTACCAGAGACAACACCGATTACTTCCACCTTTTAATGTCTGCTATAATTCATCTACTGAGAAGGTCAATGCTTATGCTAATAAGTTGGTTTAAATTAGGAGATTTTCCTACCACATTAATTCCATTTTAGTATATTTATTATGCATACTGTCACTTAACTATAGTACCAAGACTTCAACCCAGTCAGCATTAGGAATGCACAGCCCTAGAACTTAGATAAATTATTAAGAAATGTGGCTCTTACATCACACTTGGGTATTTAAGAGAACAAGGGATTCCCATCCTAGCTATGAAATTGGTTAGCAATTTATTAGCTAAACACCATCAAACAAGACCTCTTTCAGGTCTGTCTGACAATCAGTGAAAGCCATGTATAGGCACATACAGCACTCCATGAATAACAGCAAACTGTATTATCACTACTATGCATTTAATAGCCAAACTGCTGAGCCACCATCTCCAGATCTCAGATTCTTACCAGCAGCTGCACAGTACCTACCCTAAAATGTGGAACATGACACAAATAGAATATTCAAATTAAGCAAACTTTGGCTTAGTGGCATTACCTAAAATAACACAGCTCATAAAGGTTTCCTATTACAGCAGTGAGATTCTGCTAACACAAATGGAGCAATGTAAAGACAGTATTTTTTAATGTAGGCAGAAGATGTTGCCACATATACAGGTCTTTCTGATGTCTTCACTGTGAATCCTTTTTACAGTTTTGCTTTCAACCTGAAAGCAATGACTAAGGAGCTCCGTTAATTGCTAAGGCTTTCCGAAAAATTATCCTTTAAAACAAAACTTTACAACTGTAGGTGAAGATTAACTTAAAAGGAACATAAAAGGAATTTCACTATAATACTGAAATATTCAAGAGATAGGATTTATTTAAGGGTATTTGCTGCTTGATGAATGTGTTCTTTTAACACGTTATGTAAGTCTGAGCTATCTGTGAGGTTCTTAGAGTAACAATTAAAATTATGGATGAATAAAACAGGACCCTTTCTTGTACAATCAAATTATAAGAAATTATTAACTATATCTAATGATGCTTAAAAAACACTGTGACCAAGAAGCTAAAAAGGATAGAAAATCTATGATAATCTTCCCTTGAGTATTCAGGGCAGTCCTACTGGGAATTACAGTCTATAATAGAAAGTAATGTTTCATTTCCATTAGCTAACTTTTGTTGGCTTGCTCGTGACAAGTATCAGCTGATGGTGACACTGAAAGGACTGATCTTAAATTTTTCATATTTAAATAATAAAATATTGCACACATTTACTGTTACAGTTATTGACTTAATTGGGCACAGTGCTGATGTTTTCAATTTTACCACAACGTTCTTTCTTAATTCATGTACATTCAACATATCAGTGTTGTTTATTTTACATAAAACCTTTTGGAACTCATTACTGCTTTCAATTTAACTTTTTTAATTCATGAAACTACTCTGAAACTGTATTCCTTTGCATAACTGAGGCATTTTAATGAAGCCTCTCTAGTCTTGCAGATTCAACACTATGGATTCTGAAAAACTTTCACGCCACATCCAACCTCCTCCCCACCCCCAAAATTCTAACTTTTCAAATACAATCTTGCAGTCTACATGAGGATTATAAATTGTCTCTGTCTTTGATGACTTGGTACTTGCTGCATGTTTGCAGTCAACAATAATGTATGTGACAGATCTGGGGTATTAAAAATAGCAGAAAATATAAACTTATGAAAGATTCATGTGTTTTCTAAGGCTACCCGTGGAATGAAAGTCACATCCAAAATTTAGTTGGTTTTACAACAGTAAAATGTCTACTAGCTTTACAAATTTCAGTTCTTCCTCATGCCTTGCTAAAGCAGTATCAGATGAAGAACCGAAACTCCATTACACAAAAGGTCCTCATTTCTCCCTAGATCACAAAAAAAAACCACACAAGGATGAGAATTGTAGGCAAATCAGGCCAGGCAGATGACAAGGAATGGAAAGGTAATTAAGCACATGTAGCCAATTTGCCATGTGAAGGAAAAGACAGGGTGTTCCAGGGTCAAAGATTAAAACAAAGAGAACTACGAAGAAGAGCACTTAGGCTAAATTCAGGGTGTCACTTATGCGCAAGAGTTATCCCACATAACGTGGTAGCACCACTCCCCAGACTGGGTTCTGTGAAGTATAACCACAGTGGGCTTCACTCAGTAAGCCTGTTCTCCTCAGACTGAATATGGAATGCATTTATGTTTACCATAAGCCCTTTCTAAGATTTCATTTCAAAGCAAATCCCCTTTTCTGCTCTGCTGAAAAGTTTTACTGGTGGTAAGAGAAGGCTTCATCATGAAGAAGTTCCTAAAAATCACAGAACAATATTAAATACAGAAAAGTATAAACATGTTATTTAAATCTTAATTCATTGAGTGTAGTTCATGACTTCAACACCAAGGTAAACATATTAATTATTGAACAAGCTTTTAATAACATTTCATTCTATGCTGAATCATCTATCTGATGCAAATACATTGCCAGTTATCTTAGTTTTCCTCTAAAGGGTTCTCCGCTCCAGTTTCTCCTGCATAGTTGAGTTCTGCAAAAAAACAAGCAGCTTTCTGCAAATTGGCCTGTTTTGCCCCTGTGACCAAAATGTTTCTGTTCCTTTATTTATGGTGAACAATTTCTCTTGCAAATAAGCATGAAGCTGACAGTTCCTTTATAAGCTATGAAGAAGTTATTCCCTTTCTGAACATTTCCAGTTGGTGTTTATATCACCTTAGCAATTGATGGTGCTGCAATTTTCATTCACATCTATTTCTCTCCTAAAAAAGAGCAATCCCTGGAAGCCCAAGCACCACCTTCTGCTTGTTGTTTCATGTACATACATGTAGGAAAACACTGATTTGATGGTGAAGTTGTATACACACTGTTCTTGTATTATTATGTATGGTTTTGTATAGAAATTACCATTATAATATAACTGTAGCCTACTGGAGTCATCATCAAAGCATCTAAACACAACATAGAATTCTTACTATGTCTAACTATATTTGATCTGATATTAACCCAAAAAATCCTTCCTTCAAATAACCCCAAAACAGAAAAAAAAAACAATTTACCATTAATTTATCAATAAACTTTAAGAAATAATTTGCTTGAAATAGTGTTTCTTAATATATTTATTTTTATATGCATTTAACTGTATAATCAGATGTAGTCTGAGGCTATGACAACTAGCTAGTACCTACTGGAAGAAAGGAAGAAAGGTTTGACTTGAACTCAGCAGTCAGTGCTTTGGTTAGGATGCACATTTGGAGGCTTTTGGGGACTAAGTTTGTCTTTTACTCTATATTGCTTCATGCTGCTATTTTTATTGCAGTCAAATCCAGGATTTTCAGCTGCAGCAGCAGCACTAATAATATGGCCACTCCACTGAGCTTTAGACACAGACTGTCCCAAAGAGTTTCTAAACTACTGGGCACACTGATTCCCTTGGACATTAAAATGATCTGCCTGAGGTCACTTAGGTGCTGAGCAGAACTGTTATTTCCAGCTTTTACATTCTGCCTATTTACGTCCTGCCTCTTCTTCAGGGAGATGCAAACTGAATCATAGAATCACAGAATTATTGAGGCTGTAAAATACCTCCAAGATCATCAAGCCCAGCTTATGACTGACATCACCACATCAGCTAGACCAGGGCACTATGTGCCACAGCCAGTCCGTCACCTCCAGGCATGGGGACTCCACCAACCTCCCTGGGCAGTCCATTCCAATGTCTAACCACCCTCTCCATGACAAAGCGCTTCCTAACATCCAACCTAACCCTCCCCTGGTGCAGGTTCAGGCCTTGCCCTCACGTTCTATCACTTGTTGCCTGGGATAAGAGCATGACCCCCACCTGTCAGATCTGTCTACAGATTTTCCTTCCAGTCCCTTCCCCAGCCTTGTTGCTCCTCTTGACCTGCTCCAGCACCTCAGTATCTTTCTTTAAGTGAGGGGCCCAGAACTGCCCCCAGTACCTCAGGAGAGGCCTCACCAGCACTCAGTACAGGAGGAGAATTATGACCCTAGTCCCGCTGGCCACACTGTTTCTGGTACAAGCCAGGATACCATTAGCCTTGTGTGCCACCTGGGCACACTGCTGGTTTATGTTCAGATGGTTGTCGACCACTACTGCCAGGTCCCTCTCCAGCTGCTCATCCCCCAGTCTGTAGCTCTGCTGAAGTCTGCCCCACTATCCCGGGGGAAATTAAGGTTAGGGTTCCAGGAGTTCTGAGTTATTAAAGCTCGATGTTTTATTAAACAACCTATTTCTCCACCTCACCCCTACTGGGGTTCCACCACAGTAAGAACACTACGGCATTTTTGTTCCATTTCTGTGTGGTATCAACACACACACGTCTCACCTCTGTTTCCAGGAAGGATTATACAGCATTAAGCACTGCCTCAAATCAGAGACACACTGCTACAAGGAGGCAAGTTATCCTCCTGCTGATAGCCCAAATTACCACTGAAGACAAAAGGATTGATAGTGGTGGTATTCAGGATTGTGAGCAGACCTCCAGAGCTTGCTCATCTGATAAAATGGCTCTTGCTGCAGCTGCATAGTGGCTCTATTATCTCTACATTGCAATTCAAGCCTCTTACAACTGGCCTGGCACGAATCGCACACTGTGCTTGGATGCAGAATTGGCACATGGCTACAGTTTGAATTACAAACATAGAAAAGAACACAGCAAGAGAGGAGCATTTTAGAATCAAGTCATACTTCAGGGAAGTACACCTGGCAGGCAGGCCAGAAGCTGGATTTCAAGCTGAATAAGGGTTTAAGTTTTTACAGATATCATCCTCAAGGAACTTCTTGTGAATAGCCAAACTTTTCACCTCTTGGCCACGTTTCAAGCTATTCTCTTGATGAAGGATATTCTTTACAGTCACCAGTATTCAAAAAATGACATGACTGAAAGTTTATCATTACTTAAAAGTCCTTTAACAACCACATTTGTAGAGGCTATGGGGAGAGAGAGTGGTTGCTGGCATTCTCAGCTTTCACCCTACTCATAGAACAGGATGCATTTAATTAATAACATCAAACTGTTTACTGATACAAGACAATGCATTCAAGGTAATAGCATCCTTTAAATCAATCTAGTAACAGAAGCTAGCCTGGACTGCAGCAGCGCATTTACAAAGCGTATATCTTAGTCCAAGTATGACAGCAGAGCTCCAATACCTGAACAGGGCTCCTTTCAAAGTCTGTATGAAATTTATTGTGCTGGTTTTGATCCATACAACTCTAATTCACACAGCACCACGTCTCCCTGTGACATGATGCCATGGCTGCTGTCAGCAGAAATACTCACATCAGACACATTCTGTATTAAAGAAAATAAAAGTGAGTTGTCAGCAAGACTGCATCACTACAGGACAGGCTGCTTTGCAATTAACTCCCATCTTTAGTTGGAAATAGCTAAGATCTATTTGCCCTTAAAGTGGGCTAAAAGCTGCACTGCTTTCTCAGGAACAGAACCAAGAGTGATATTTCAGACATATCTGAAAACCATGCTTGCTTTTTAACTGGTGATTATTTTCTTTTTGTTAGGGTTATGATAGGGAAGTAATCTGAGGTCTTTATCTTCTAAGCGAATGCCCTTTAATCCAACACTGAGACCCCAGAATTGGTACATTTTGCTAAAATAGGATTTCAGATAGCATTACAGAAAAGAACAGCACAGCAGAGGTACTCTCACAACTCTTATTTATCTGCAGAAGGGATGCAATCTACTGCTGAACTTTTGCCAGTTGAGTTTGGAGAAGGATATAGGTGACATGGTATGCACATATCCATTATTTTGATGAGATCCTT
The DNA here is from genome assembly GCA_013397515.1 of Upupa epops. Lineage (NCBI taxonomy): Eukaryota > Metazoa > Chordata > Aves > Bucerotiformes > Upupidae > Upupa > Upupa epops. The sequence continues at coordinate 650,304 of VZRI01009411.1, read as the reverse complement.
GAGCAGGACCAAAAGATATAATATAAAATATAATAGGCAGACAGCTATTACAGTTTAAAAGCACCTTATTGTGCTCTGCTTGCCCATCCCTAATTGGTTCAGTTAATTAGCACTAGGATACCTACCTTAATGGCAAATGTTATAAAAGACAAATCTGTTTTACAGAAGGGGAACAGCCTTTTCTGAAGATCAAGACCACCTAATGGGTATCTAAATCTGTGGTTAGCTCTATTTTGCAAGTAGAATAATGAATGCAATTCCACAATAAGGCACTCACATTTTATCTGTGTGATTACAATACAGTATAACCCAAATCCTACTACAAGTGCTTCACTTTTCCAACCCTAATACAAATTATAGATAATGATTCTTTGGGGAGCAGAAAATTTCCTGAGAAACCACATGGGAATTTTTCCAAATGCAGCTTTCTAGTAATAAAAATAACTCTACTTTTCCTATATAGAAACCAGCAATAAAGTAAGCACGTAACACCATTTCTGAGTTGTTCAGTTATTGCCTACAGTAATCAGTGCTCATACATTCATATTATGATGATTAGCATTCCACAACTGGATCTTTCCATCACTCACTAGCAAATCAATTGTTTTTACATCTGCTTGTAGCTCTATTTCCCCGAAGGATTTCAGTGATAATATTGCTCTTCCATATTTCAATGTACTTTCTGACCTTTTCCTTCATGGCCTGGCACAATTCACTTTAGTCAATCACTTCTTATTGATTGTTAGCACTTGCTCATTCCCCATCTATCTTTGCTTCACTGGATATATCAGTTTCTTTCCAAAGTTCTACAGTGGTACCAGGTACCTGTTCCCTGTTGCACCACCAGTGAAGAAATATCGACCATTTATTTCTTCACACGCATTTGGAAGTCAGCCTAGATCTCATATACAGGACACAACCATTTCAATAGCTCTTTTCTAGCTGGCCCTTTCACTCATCACAGCAACTGAGAATGTCTTTGGTCCTCCTAGTAATAACCAGGCATCATTCATCAGCAGAGACTACATACAATCAGTGCTATCAAGATGACTGCCAAAAGCTGAGAACTCTGGTTCAGACCAGAAAATTTCAAAGTTTTCAAGATGAATTTTTGTTTTTAGTGCAAGATTTTGATAGCTGGAAAATCCTCAATTCACTTGATGATATCAAACCATTCAGCTGATGGGAAACTTGGACTTAAAGGTGCTCTTCTAGTCCCATTATAAAAGCAGAGAAGGATTCACAGAAAATAAGTAAGGGTTTAAAGCCAGGACAGCTTTGAGGATCCTTCATATTCTCTCACCATTCCCTCCTTTACTGTCTCTTGTTTTGGACATCATGACCACATCTGAGAGGAACAGTGATGCCAGCTCACTGAGCAGCTGGGTGATGAGCCAGTATTCACAATAATATTCCTTTACACCAATTTCAATGCACTCACCCACAGCATATTCAACACAAGACCAAAAGAGACATCCTTAGAAATACTGACAATAGGCCTGTCTGGGTAAAACAGTACACCTTTACAGTGAGCCAATAACCTCAGAGTCCAGCAGCATAGAACTGCTCTGCCCCGAGTCCCAAAATAACTTACTCATCTTTTTCCATCACTCAGCATCCATAACAGTGTGACCCTAGAAATAAAGTTGAGAACTGGGATAGGTTTCTTGCTTCCTAAAAGCAAGTGGAGATTTTTTCCAGCCTGGTTTTCCAACTAAGAAAGCCTCTGCAGGCTTTCACAAATATAAATTAACAAGAATGGCAAATGTGAACGGGCACTGAAGTGGTGCCAGGCTTCTCCCAACCACTGGTTGCCAATGACAGATGCTGCACATGTAATGTGAGTAGGACTGATGAATCTCAAGTATAAAATGAGAGCTCTCATTGCTAGAAGCAAAACTCCTCATGCTGGGAACAGAAAAAGAAAGTTCTCCAGACCTTCCCTTTCCACTGCTCTGAAATTAAAGTAAAAAGGAAAGGTCCCCTTTTCACACTCTTCACAAGGATGTGTGGGTATAGATGTGTGGGTGGATGTTTGAGAAGGCATGTTCCTCTACACAACTGTGTGGTATGATATAGTGAGGTGAGGTTCTTGTCTTTCATGTCTCATAAAATGTAAGAAAACAAATTTAATTTTAAGAAGAGTATAGCTTTGTTTGAATAAATACAGGGGGAACCATTTGCAAAGATTGCTTCATAGATGCGAGAAAAAGACTGCCCAGGATTCTCAATCTGTGGTTTGCCTAGGAAAATCAGAGTAAACTTTTAAAGGTATCTACTTGGAAATATTTTTAACAGGTCATGAGAATGATTGTTGCTATCCTACTTAATTGTTTCACAGAATATTTAGTTTACTCTAAGATCTTACCATCATAAATAAAACTAGGAACAAAAGAAGAAAAAAATGGCAAAATAAACCATAGTTAATAAGCCAACTGGATAAGTAGCTTAAAACTTCATAACTAAGAAAATACATGACACTGATTTCCTCTTCCTATTTTTAGATGAAATTCTGTGCTATTTTAGATGTAAGATAAAGCTATTCAGCTTTGTACATAAAATTAAAAAGACCCAGAGTCTAGTGAAAAGAAGAAAATACAGAGAGATCTCTAAACAGAATTATGTTTATACTCTTTCTGTAAATATCCTTGTGACTGATCTTTTTAATTTATAACAGAAGGTAATAAATTCTTTACAGAAAGAGTGGTGAGGCACTGGAACGGCCTTCCCAGGGAGATGGTTGAGTCACCATTCCTGGTGGTATTTAAGAAGTGTGTAGACATGGTTCTTGACGGTAGGCCTGGAGGGGGTTATTTTGTGGTTTTCAGTCTCTCAGGCATTTCGTTGTTGTGGGGATGGTTGGACTTAGTGATCTAGGAGGTCCTTTCCAACCATGATTATTCTGTGATTTTGTGAAATGTGGGCCTGAGGAAGAAGATAGGTTTCTCTGGAAGTTGATATTTAAAACAATGGGAGAGAGGTTGGGCAAAAGAAAAGACAGTAGAATCATCTGCTGGAAAGTGACAAATGGAAAATGAATGCAGACATTCTGGTTTGGAGAACAAGACAACTATGCAGGGATGTACCACAGAGTTCTCAGTAGGTGGTCTAAAAAGGAATGGCCACATTATTTAAAATACTGGTCAAATACTAAAAAACTTCTTGTCAGTTCCAATTTGTTGAAATTACTTTGATGTCTTAATAACTACCAGGCGACTTTCTGCCATAGCATGCAATATCTGTCTATGTCACTCTTTCTTTATGCTGGATCAAAATATCACCTGTTTTTCTGCACCTGATTTAACATTGACATGAGAGATATAAGGTGAGCTCCGTATTGTGGAATGCAATTAACTCAACAAACACACTACTGTACAGCATTTGTGCCATGCAGGGCACTGATCAGGACCCCACATATGTTGCTCAGTGCTCCAGAAGTCAATAACTATATTGGAACAGTGGACAGAGAATGAAAAGTAAGTCACTGGGTAAAGACACCAAGACTAGGATGAGAGAAGGGGCCTGGGAAAGTGATTGCTTTACAATGACTTTGTTGCATAAAACAAAACACTCAAAAGCAGACTTTCTCCTCTGTAGCACGTTGTTTACTATTTCTTTTAAATTGATCTGTGCTGCAGACAGTGCACAAGTCAGACCTACTCCATCACTGACTTGTGGTTTTGTTTACCATATTATGAGTCAGTTATTCTTGTAACAAGAGGCCAGTGAACAAGGAGAGGATTTCAGTAAGAGAAAATACAGGGGTAGTAGCTGATTTCTGCTCTAGATAATGTAGGTAATTTCAGGTTTCCATCCTGAGGCAAAAAGCTAGAAGGCTTTTAAAGCCTACTTTTCAGAAGAGCTCATTAGTTTTGTATTGCACTTTCTGTGCAAGACCTTACAGCTGACCTACAGGCATCTGAGCAGTCACAAACACATCTGAAATCAGGAGGAGTTTGAATATGGTCATAAAAATACCATATACTGGCAAGTGTTATGAAAAGTACTATCTTTAAATGGTATCTGAGGTGGAAGAAATGCTTCATCCTAATCTTGCTAAATACTAGTAGGTAAAGTGCTGATAAGAGCACTCAAGACAGAAAGGAGATCCACAGGAAAGTGCATTAGGAAATCACATTTTCAACAGGTCTTGCATGGCAGTCAACACATCAATAATGCAAGTGCAGACTCAAACTGAAAACAAAGTATCAAATAACTGCTAATTAACTGAGTACTGGGTGTTCATCAAGGCAGGTTCTTGGTAGGATGGGGCAGCAGAAGGAGAATGCACTTCCAGAATGAAAGGCAATCAATGTTAGGTACAAGGCTCATAGATGAAGTTTAATGAGCTACTGCCTACCTGTAAAGTTTTCATGTTTGAACACCTAACTTTGTAACTGCAGTAACATTGTCTGGATCAAGTTCTTTCCTCATAGGTTTTTAAGTATGCACTCAGAGACCTTACCAAGACTAAAGACAAAAACACAATTCTACACAAAAAAGTTGTTCTTTCACTGTCCTAATACTGATTTATATTTAATCTGGAAAACAACACAGCTCTTATTTCATCCTGTTTTGGAGAAGCTGACAGCGACTTGATAGAAGTATGTGGTGTTGAAAATACAAATAGCTATTTTGTTGTAACAACAAAACATATAAAGAACACGTTTCCAAAGGACTTCTCTGGATGCCTTTTAGTAACAACTTTTCAGTAACTGTGATTAGTAACCACAGTGTAAAGTTCTATAGGAGTCAGTAGTACATTATATGGAGGACACGTAAGAGTAAAGATTCACACAGGTATTTTAAGGTTGTAGTTGTGAAATGCCTGCTTGAAATATTAAACTTATTTGTAAGCTTTAGAAATAGCCTCTCAGCTGCAACTTAATACTGACTGATGACCATTGTGCCATAAACAAGACCTAAATGTGGATGGTGTCCACATGCGACCTTGACAAAGCAGACTAATGATGACAAATCCGTTAAATCATTTTAAAAATAAAAAATTGTATAACCTAAATAAACTACAGCAAAATGACAGTACGTTAATTTAAATTAGTACATGCTATTGCAGTAGTGCTCGTGTTCTAGCCATTTGACTTTTATTATTGATGAAACTTTTTATAAGCTTGTCTTAAATGCTGCTAAAAAACATTCACTTTTCCAGGCATAAGCAGTTTTCATCCAATTAGTGTCAAAAGCCAGAGTAAAAACCATCACATATATGATGCATACTTCAGAATCTGAGGGTATGGGTCACTGTGACTAGATAGATCAAAACATGAGCGGCTAGGGGAAGGCAGTCTAACATCCTATCCACAGCTACGACCTCCAGGCTGCCACTCCAGTTCCCTTTTTTTTTTGTTTCAAAGAGCCAATGAAACACATTACTGAAACCAAGCCAGAGTTTTGCTGACAGCCATTCCTCTTACAAATTGCCATCACTGTACTGGCATCCCAGCTGTCATCATTATGTATGGAGATGGAGAAACATGACATCTCAGGAAGATTTATTAATCTGGTGATCTTAGCAGCAGTCCCTGCAGAGGAGTTCAAAGACTCGTTGTCAGGGTAATGTGAAATGAGGACAGTACCATAGTAGCCTTCAGCTAACAAAATGGCCCTTCTGATTGTGATAAATTCATACAGATTATTTTCCATTTAACAAAACAGTTCAACTGACATTTGAGGTGCTCCTCAATAAGCAGATGAACTCACTGCTTTAAAGCATCTACACTGGTATATACACTGTCTGAACACAAAGACATCAGGGAAGGAAGAAAGGGAAACACTTCTGTGTGGTCTCATCAAGATTGAACAAGGCTAGAAACACTTTCCTCTGCTTACTCAATTTTCTGTGTTCATGTAAGAAATCTTTACCACCAAGACTTTACAGAATCACAGAACTCTTTTGGTTAGAAGAGATCTTTCAGATCATCAAGTCCATCCCTTAGAGCAGCACTGTCAGGTCACCACTGATTTTAAATGAGTCCCTCAGCACTACATCGAGACATCTTTTTAAATATGTTTAGGGTTGAGGACTCCACCTCCCTGGGCAGCCTATTCCCATGTTCCCTTGCCTTTCAGCGAGGAAATTCTTCCTAAAGAAGAACTTGTCTAAACATCTCCTGGCCATTTCCTCTCTTCCTATTCAGTTCACACATGCATACAAATCCATGTTGTATGCAGTATTCACAAGCAAACAAATCCAAAAGGTCTAGTGATTTTGTTTCCTCTTCAGCTTTGGTTCTTGTGAGCGCCCTTAGCTGCAGTTCTTCATTGACTCCCAAGTGTGAAGATCTAGGTGGAACACTTGCCTACTGAAGATTGTGGTAAAATTCCCACTTAAATTAAGCTCATCAGCACAAATCTTGTTGACAGCCTAAGAAAACTCATCATTGTCAATTATTCTTATTTGAGTACCAATGTGAGGAGGATTTTATAGGGGAACAAGTAAAGCAGCAGATTTAAAATGTGAATACTTCAGTATTCAACATTATATGCAAATTCCCAGTACAATCCGAATAAAATCTATGCTACTGCAGGAGAAAGAAACAGGAGACAGAAACAATAAAAGCTCATGGTGAAATTGTAGTGATCTCTTTCTCTTTTCTCTGACCTGTGCAATGGAAATCATATTTGAAGCAGGTTGAAGATCTGTATATGTTAAGTCCTACTTCATGTCCCCATCCTGTTTGCCCTACATTTACCTATTAGAGACAAATACCCAATACCTTGAAATGATATCAATTTATTCAAAGATTCACAGAATGGTTCAGGTTGGAAGGGACCTTAAAGATCATCTAGTTCCAACCCCCTTGCCATGAGCAGGGACACCTCCCCTCTTGAACACTTCCAGGGAGGGGGCAGCTACAGCCTCCTTGGGCAACCTGTTCCAGTGTCTCAGCACACTCATTGTGAAGAACTTCCTCCTGACTTCCAGTCTAAACCTCCCATCTTCCAGCTTGAAACCAGTCCTCCTGGTCCAACCACTCCAAGCCCTTGTAAAAGCCCCTCCCCAGCTATCACGTAGGCCCCTTTAGGTACTGGAAGGCCACTATCAGACCTCCTGGAGTCTCCTCTCCTCCACCCTGTCCCTGTATGATCGGTGCTCCAGCCCTCCAGTCATTCTCGTGACCCTCCTCTGGACATGTTCCAACAGTTTAATGTAAAAGGAGTATGCAAGTCAACAGACCAAGGAGAAACCAGAGAAAGGAAAAGGCAGATGCAAACCTGTCTCCTGATCCTACCTTTAGCAGTATTAGAGAAGTTTGTTAAAGAAAAGTCAGAATTCTAGAACTACACTCACTGGGGTATCTTAGATGTTAGCACAGAATAATACAATTTCTGAGTGTTCTACTACTTAACTTTTCTAATGACAACTGGTCCTTACACAAAATTCATCCAAACTCTAAATGCAAGTGTAGTCATTTCCAACACTGAAGTATTTTGTGAATAACTCCTGCTGGAGAAATCTTTTGACAACAGCCTTTGGAACAGCCTACCTAAAGAGGTGGTTGAGTCACTGTCTCTGGAGGTATTTAAGATAGTGTAGATGTTGTGTTGAGGGACATAGTTTAGTGGTGATGATAAGGCTGGGAAAAGGTTGGTCTTGATGATCTTAAAGGTCTCTTCCAGCCAAGACTATTCTATGATTCTCTGTTCTCATATAATAAAATGTGTCACCATCCAGTAAATATATATTAGCCCACTTTGCATGTCTCTGTTCTTGTTTTACTCTTGCAAGAAATGTTCAAAAAGGAATGATAAATCTGTCAGATTTTGTGTTATTACAGGGCAAACAGGCTCTCTGATAGGTACAACTCCCCCTGCATCTTCCATTTTAGTTTTACTGAGCAGTTCAGGTGTTACATCTTTTGCTCAGCATTTTTGGCTTATATACTACTTTAGAGGCAGAGGGTAGTTTTAAGAGACAAGAGCCCTACCTGCTCCAACACTGTGCTGACAAAACTGGCACCATCTGGTAAGTGACAGATTTTAGCAAAATAATTGAGGGTAATATAAAATTAGATTAATTTTGCACCCTTTCCATCTCAGAATGTAGAGATAGTGCAAAGAGAACAGCATCTAAGGGAAAACAGAGAATTAATCTTGCTGAAGAACTTTGCAGAGTATAGAGAAAGGTGTCTTTGGACAGTGGAAGGGTAGTGATGACTGGCACTTAAACCTCACTGTTATTACTACTTTTCATGTCTGTGAGGCAATAATCAGATTTAGCATCTGTCTTCAGTTGTTCTAACTACCCAAAAATCACTCCTGAGCACTAACACCAATTAGACTCAGGACACCGATGCTCCACTGTCCTACATTATTAACAAAATTTATATGCAGTGATGCATAACAGCATGGTGCCATGTAATCACCATAATTAAAACACAGCACTACATTTTTAGACTTCAGTAGAGTGACAGCCCTTGTTAATACTGAGGAGACAAATGCATGAAGCAATAAGTGAACAGAAATGACCAGTTTAGGGGTACGTCCTGGTTTTGATTTCCCAGGTTCTTCAAAACACAATAAAACTGAGGACAATATTATGGCAAAGAAAAATAACAAAGTTTTATTAACAAAGAACACAAAGCAGAAAAAGTGAAGAAAACCCCCCATAAACCTCCTGCAAAACAGTCTGCTGCACGACTCAAGGAGGAAAGGAAAAATTGAGCTCTCCCATGTGCCATCTCTGGTGCCATGGAGGAGGGATCTCCACTGGTTCCCATCTTGGTCATGAGATGGAATCTGGTTGGTTCCCTAAGTTTCATGTCAAGGGGCCAGAAATTCACTGATAACAGGGGATAGAAGTAACAGAAAAGCACAAGGAACACACACAAAAGCATTTTCATCTTGATCACCACAAGCAAGAGTATAAAGTACAAGGGATAAGCACTGAAAACAATTAAAAGTGACAGAAGATATGGAGAGAGATAGGAAATCTTGTTAGTGCACAGCCCTGGAGAAAGGCATAAAAAAATTGCTTCAAAGGGAAAAAAAACCAAGAATACTAAATAATCCCTTCGTAAGCCATTTTAAATACAAGGGAAAAATCTTTTTCCCCAATGTATAATCTGTCATAATCCCTGGCACAGATATCACAAAGGCTAAAAGCTTAACAGGCTTCTATAAAAGAACATCGTGGACACTGCCAGCACTAGCCAGTACTTTTAAGAAAAGGTAAATAATGAGAAGACATACATCTTAACTTCTCAGAGCTTAAATCAACACCCAGGCAATAGCAAATCTCTCACATGAAATACTTTCACTGTGCAACAGAAAGCAGTGCAGAGGACTCCTGGCAAGCACTGATCTGAGATGGTCTGCCTGATGGCCAAGGCACACCAGTAGAGGAAATGCAGGGTCAGATTAGTTCTTAGCTATGCCTGTGGAAGAGAGCTTACAATCTTGAAACAACAAGCAACAACATTACTCCCAATCCTGGTTCTAGTTCAGTGATTTGAACTTATCTGATCTCACACTGTGCATCATCCCTGGTGAAGAAGTACACACTGAGATGAAGACCTTAATCAGCTATTGATTAATTCAGTTTCGTATTTGTCTCTGAAGTTGCTCTTTGACTCCTGCCTAAAAAAAGATGATTTGGTTACCTGTTAATCACTTAACATTAAAATGTAAATAAAATCCTGAAGGCAGATGCAATAAATACTTTTTGAAAGCACAGACCTAGGCAAACAATTATCTGTCTTCTAGGAAACTGTTTGATCCTTGCAGAAAAGTTTGAAATTTCCTGTGCATAAGTCATCTGGCTGTCTCTGGGCCCAGTTCCTTACTCAACACACACAGTACAGACCCACTCTTCTCATTCCACTAAAAAGGAGCCAATGAACTTCAGTTTGAAGCTACTTTACCTCCTGAAATTAAACAGGCTATTATAACTAACCATAAAACTCAGTCTGACAGATGCTCAGGAAAAGATACACTGAGGAAAAGGTTAATGAATACTGAACAGAAAGAAATGTTAGAACAGGAGATGGCTGGGAAGGAAGAGTTTGAACTTGGTTTGGAAAGCACTGCTCTGGTACAGTCAGACTGTGTGAGATTCATTCTGAGCAGATTTGAAAGGCTTATAGTAAGTTTAAGCTTATGTGCTCAAGCACAAGGAAGCAGGGACTTTGTCTCAGCTGGAATCTCTCTACCCCTGTGTTCAAGAGCATTTTTTGTTGTTCATCCACATCCCAAACCAAGTTGATTTCTGAGTAAAACTCAGAACTGCAGGATGTTTTTCTGAAGCACAAGCTCCCACACCAGTCAAATGGCACCTTGCAGGTAACAAAGACAGAAGCACAGTTTTCTTCTGCTAGTAGAAAAAAGCATAATCAACTAGGAAGTGCTGAGAAGAGGTAAGAGACCTAGAGATTACAAAGAAGCAGTAGCAAATGTGTTCTCAAAAAAACCCACACAGCCATCTACCTGAAACCTCTGCACAACTACCTCATCTTTCCAAAGTGGCTCATGTATCTCTCTTTGTAAAGCTGTTTTTTGGTTTCATTTGTGCAGCCTGGCAAAGTTAAACTTTGTTAGTCTGAACCATGTGCACAGACTTTACTACCTTAGTACCTGTCACCCACAGGAGAGGGGTTTTTCTTACCTTCTAGAAGTGCTAATTTTTACATTAATGCTTCCTTATAGTCCCCATGGATGTGCAAACACGTACAAACAACAGTGTAGTCCTACCGGTACAGACTTATCGCTTGAGTGGGGAAGAAAGAGGAAGGAGTCCTCTGTTTACAGGAAACACTTTTTGTGTCAAGAAATGATGCTATCCATGACATGAGGTCTTACCCAGTAATTATTTCTTACTCTATCAGATTTACCTAAGGAGGTATACTCTGTCACATTAAGGGATTTTGAAACAGAAACCAATAGGTTTGTACAGTTTCTCAGGAAATGGAGAAAAAAGTGCACTCCAGCTCTTACCATGAAGTAGTGATGGGAAGTTCCCAGGTGCTAGCTGTAACTTTTAGACTTCCCAAAGCTGTATTCCTGTGAAAATTAAGCTGGGCTAAGAGTATGACATTCATCGCACTTCAGTGGCAAATGCATCATCAAACTAAAACTGTTGGACCAAACCAAGAGAGATCATTTCTCCAGATAAATATGAATTATATCAATACAGCTAAGAAAACTCTTCCAATAATCACACAGAGTTTGCATATTTATATTACCTGGTTGAATAATTCCAGTGACGACGGAGAGATATTCTTCAGGTTCCTGATCAGCGGAAATCTCTATGCTGCCTCCATCTAAGGTGAGCATTTCATAAAGAGTCTCTGAGTTCTTCACCCCACAAAGCAGAATCACCACATTATGAGAAGGTCTTAGAACTTGCTCAAGAAAATAACTTCTCTTTTGATTCAGGCAGTTAAGAAGTCCACATGATAGTATCAAAAGTTTACACTTGTAATAGGGCAAGGACAACAATTCCTGGTACTGGAAAGACAAAGTCTCCAGATTGCAGAGTAAGATTCCTCCTTCATTCACTATGTGTCCAAAAAGATATTTCAAATACAGAGCCCACTCTTCTGCTTCACGTTCATATATCACAAGGATATCCTTCGCATTTTCTATAGAGAAGAAAAGATTTTTAAAAATTAATTTCAAATGCCTTTTAAATCCATTATAATAACAAACGACGAACTGTTAGTTTTGTCCTTCTTAAAATCTTGAGTTGCTGAAGTTTGCAACACCCTGAAATGACAGGTCATTGGCTTTGAAATGACAACCATCTGCTTATTTCTATACCAAGGCAGAAAGATTTGCTAGACAAATGCTGGTAAAATAGCTCAGAATGTTTTGTTTAGAGTAGCTGGAACTGTTACTGCAGAATAGCTACTGAAATTGCAGAGGAGAAAGCAGAGCACATTCACACATTCTGTTCACACCTCGGTTCCTGACAAACAGGTGATACTATTACAAATGCAATGGTTATAGATTCTTTATTTCTGCCATTACAAGCTATTTGAACACTGGGTGTGATCTGACTTCATTAGAAACAGGATTGGTATGTTTAGGGTATTTTGGTAGCATGGTATTAGGGTAGTGAGCGGCACTAAATGCATCCTCAGCAGGTCTACCAACACCAGCCTAGAGGGAAGGGAGGCCATTCAGAGAGACCTTGACAGGCTTGAGAACTAAAACTGTGCAAACTGCATGAGGTTCAAGTCTAAATGCAAGATCCTATGTCTGGGTCAGGGTAAGCCCAAGCACAAATACATGGTGGGTGGTGAATAGACTGAGAACAGTTCCAAGGAGAAGTACTCAGGTGTTGGTTGTCAAGAAGCTCAACAGGTACCTACAATGCAAATGCAACCACACCAGCAGATCAAGAAAGGTGATTCTCCTCCTCTACTCTGTTCTTGTGAGACCTCAACTGGAGTACTACATCCCATTCTGGAGCCCCTAGTACAAAAAGGACACAGAGCTGTCGGAGCGAGTCCAGAGGGTCCATAGGGATGATCACGAGCCTGGAGGACCTCCTGTGGACAGGCTGAGGGAATTTGGGCTGTTCAGGCTGGAGAAGAAAAGGGTCTGGAAGAACCTTATAGCAACTTTCAGTACCTGAAATGAGCCATCATGAAGGCTTTGGCTTCTATGACAACAGGACATTCTAAAATGACTGTAACCTGCTAGGGAGAGATGGAATATGTTTGTCTCAAAGAAGCAAGGGAACATAATTGTTGTGATGGATGGGCCCCTGGCTGGGGACCAGGCACCCAACAAAGCCACTCTATCACTGCCACCTTCTTAGATGGACAGGGGAGAGAAAAATGAGAGGCAATAGGGTCAAGACAACAACAAGCTTCTGTTTTTTAATAAAGCCAAAGCAAAATCCACACATGGAAGCAAAGGCAAATAATAAAGATTATTCTGTGTGAGCCTTGCTCAGCAGCAGCCAAAACACTCGTGCGCTATTCATATCCCTCCAGCTACCACCATAAACACAGCACCATGAGAGATAACACGAGGAGGACCAGCTCCATCCCAGCTAAACCAAATACAGTGATACTTCCACTTCATTTAGAGCTTCAGAGAAACTTAGTATCCTGATTGTGCAGAAAAGGGATGTGCTGGAATTTCACAGCACCCACTTGGCCAAAGTCTCAATTTGTTTCTCATGTAGAAGGGAAGTACAGGTAAAGAATGATGCTCAACTTCCTCTGTACAGACTGGAAGCACACAAAAGGCATTTCCATACCCCAGAGCAGGAAAGAACTGCTGGACCCCACCATTCAGGCACAGTTGAAGAGTCACCTGTGCGCTGGGAGTGGAAGAGTAAGTCCTTTGGTAGAAATATTCTTAAAAAGATGACTTTATGCAATGATCATAATGAAAATATGTGTGGGATATAAAGTTCATCCCTGCGCAAATGGACAGTAAAGGCTTGAGTACTCAAAAAATTCTTATGATAACAGTGAGGAAGCTGCATTGAAATTATAAAAGAAGATGAAATAACTCTGTTTCCACACAGTGTACCTGCACCTAAGACTGCATATTTGATGTTAGCTAAGTGTGAATGAAAAAGAGGTTTTAAGATGTTTATTGAAGGCTTGACTGCACTTCTTTTTAACTGTATTGATTTTTACATATGAGAAAGAAAGCTTTATTTGTACAAGAAGAGGAAGTGAAATATATTTAATGCTACACATGATCGAAGATAAGTTCTGCAATGTAAATCCTGTAAGCCTTGAATTTAATATGGCTGCCATATTTAATTCATTTTCTCTGTCTAGGTAGAGATGGAAAAGTCATACTGCTGTGGAGAGACTCATACGAGCGAGGTATTTCATGCTGCAGCTTGGTGCACTGTTTATTAGTTAGAAGAAAGCAGTGAGCGCTATCAGGTTACCTGTTGGAAACCAAACATGAGTTTGTTTTGAATTACTTACTTGTACTTTTTTCTGCCATTGATCTGCCTTCTAGATGACAGTTACCTTTGATATAAAACAGGAATGCAAGATCTACATCTTACTTCCTCAAAACTGTAGTAAAAGGTGAAATATCAATATTTTGAAACATTCTCCTGACTTTAAATGTAAAGTCAAACTTTACCCTAGAACAACTAATGAAATCCTCCATCTAAAATCTACTTATATGTACCTTTAGCTTTTTCCTGTTATGTAATTTTTTGCCTTCAGAAAATTTTCTAAGACAGAGATGCTTGAACACAATTCACCTGAAAATCAAAGCTCACACAAAACTCTGCCTTCAAAACGGTACCATTTTAAACTGAAACAACAAAAGCTGCAGTCTAGCTTCAATGTAACACTACCCAGTATTGAATACCACTATCAGTGCTTTTGAATTTTCCCTTCTTTCTTTATCTCTTGACTGAATATTTCTTTGAAGTTACTGCACTTGGAATATAATGTAAATTGAGATGAACTTTGTTCCCTTGAAAGTTAATGTAATAGAAACTATCATATCCTGACAAAATTAAGCCATGCTTCATCTACTCCTATTTGGAAACTGACTCAAAGGTGGAAATAAAATGTATTATTAGTCCAGGAATGAGAAACAGTAAGAGAATTTATGCAGTCATCCATAACGTGAAAGAATCCTTCTGACAAGCAAAACTATTCTCTAGTTACTGGTGGGTGGCTGCCCAAAAAAGCCTATCTCATGAAACACGCTCTCTGAAGCCTTCTTTGAAAAGACCTGCTGAATCTTAGGAGAACCAAACAAGTTGAGAGTATCTTTGCAGACTGGTGTGATCAAGCAGGAATCCAGATCTTGCAAACGAGGCAAAACAACATCTTTTTCATGACAAAAATTAAAAGATATAATACAGAGAAAAAATTAAAATAAGGTGAGCATGTTACAAAGTAAAAAGAAGTTTCAAGAGCTCTGTAATGCCCTAGGAAGGCAAAGGAAATAAATCGAAGCATAGGAGCCGATGGATACTTTTAAGCAGGTACCTCAGTTTGTGAAACTTGCAATGTTGTCTATTTGTGGAGATTTGCAAAATTTGTATCTCAAGAAGAATAATTTATAGTGGAGATGTATGTAGGACAAGAATAGCAAGCATTCACACTAGTTCAAATGAGACTCTAGAAACTAAAGACATTTAGTCTCTTGGCCCCTTTTCAAAGATCAAGCCACTTATCTCTTGGAGAACAAGCGTAAGGAGGAGCAACTGAAGGAGCTGGGGCAGTTTAGTCTGAAGAAAAGGAGGCTGAGGGGAAACCTTATTGCTGTCTACAACTACCAGAAAGGAGGGTGTGGAGAGGTGGGGGCTGGTCTCTTCTCACAGATAACCAGTGACAGGACAAGGGGAAATGGCCTTGAGTTGCACCAGTGAAATTTTGGGTCAAACATTAGGAAAAACTTCTTCATTGAAAGAGTCATCAGGCATAGGAATAGGCTTCCCAGGGAGGTGGTCAGATCATCATCTCCAGATGTGTTTAAAAGTCATGGAGATACAGAGCTTAGGGATGTGAGTTTATGAGAGGGCTTGCTACTATTAGGTTAACAGCAGGACGTGTTGAAGGTCTTTTCCAACCTAAATGTTTCTACGATTCTTCATATTGCCTGCCCTGATCACATAAAATAACATGGAACTGTGGAAAAGTATTGGTAGCTCTTCAAACAAACACTTGCAATTTAACATTCAGAAACAGCCTAAGAATATTTAATTCAGCAGTAAGCAGTGACCTTCATAGAATGAACAGCCCTGCACCCAACCAGAAGTCATCGATTTTCCCAGTCAGTGCACCCAACACATAGCCATTAAATGTGTCTAGCTCTTGGTTGCTGGAATTCTGCAAGGCAAATCCCCTGAAGCAAGCCAAAATGGATTCATCGTGGGAATGATAGCAGAAAGCACTTTAGAAAGTACTTGCAGACAGCAGAAAACGTTTTCAAGTAAGTCATGTCGTTTCTCAGAGACATTCCACTAATGAAAGTGAAAATTATAAAAGCATACATAAAAACCTTGGTGTGAGATCACAAAGTGCTAAATTGCTGTGGAACACCTGTTCAGTTCAAGCCATTATCCTACAGCTCAGGCCACTGCTGCTATCACTGGAGCAGCCAGCACGGTGGCTGCCCTGCTCTTCTCAAATGCCTGCTGAAAGCGTGGGCGGTGAGAACATTTTCATTGCTTCTGTACCTTCTGTTGCTAACTACTGAAGTGCATGTGAAAACAAATACTTGCTCTATTTGCATGAAATCGAGCCTCTTCCTTCATCATTCTTCTCACCAAGCTCAGTGAGGTCTGGAATGGGCAAAATGAGGTTCTACAGAGAGGAACAATCTTTCTGACAAATGTATGAATGTAGGCTTTCATTGTAAAGAAATGCTGCTTACCTTCCCTACACTAACAATGGGATCACAGAAATAAACAAGTTCCTGGGATACCTTTCCACAGCACGGACCTGACCCTGATACACTAGAAAGGTACCTGGCTATCCAACTTCACAAAGCCTACATTATACTCACAAAGCTGTTTCTGATGAAGAGTGATATAAGCTTATTCTCTGGTTTAGGTCTCTCTCTCTGGTCTGTCTTGTGAGTACGTTACACAAGTGTAATGATTCTCACAGCAGAGGGCTTTCCCATCCATAGCTGAATGCCTATGGATGGTCACGAGCTCTTATTTCCAATGGATGAAACTAGAGATGAACGTGGGATATAGAGGTCAGAGCTCAGTTTTCTGTTTAAAAGTACCTCTCCTCTGTAACCATCACAATGATGGTTTGTATAATTGTGGCCACTTCCTTGAAAGCAAATGGTAACCTTGGTTGATTTTAGCAGAACACAATACGGTAATTCAGAAATGCTTTAGACACCAACAAATCATGGAATGGATTAGGTTGGAAGACACCTCAAAGATCATCTTGTTCCAACCCCATGCCATGGACAGGGACACATTACTAGACTAAGGTTGCCCAGAGCCTCATCCAGTCTGTTTGTGAACACTTTCATAGAATCATTAGGGATCAGAAGGGACCTCGAAAGATCATCTAGTCCAATCTCCCTGCCACAGCAGGATCACCTAGACCAAGTCACACAGGGAGAGGGCATCCATAGCTTCTCTGAATGACCTATTCCGGTGCCTTGATGTGTGGAAAAAACAGAGACTCTCTCAGTAGATTTTCTAGTAGGTAATTTATTATCACTGGCTGGCACACGGGCCTCCTGTCTCCACAAATGTGCATCCCTGAGCATGGCTCTGGGCCTTGTTTATATGCAATAAAATGTTACATATCAATTAAATTTCACAATATGCCTATACATACGCATGACCTGTCCTCACTTCACATGTAAATTAGGTCTCCTCCCATTTGATCATGCACGTTTTTTGTGGCAAAGGTCTTTTGGTGGTCTCTGGGATGAAGCAAGGAGTCTTATTCATGGTGAACTCCTGAACCTGGTGCCTTGTGCATGCTCAGTGGCTCCCTGCCTGTTAGCATTTCTTAGTCTTATCACCAGCATCCCTTGTATTCCTGTGTAAGGAAAGCACCTATCTTGTTATCTCAAGGATGAGGCCTCCACAGTGGATTGGGTACATCTGATCTGGTTTTTTATCTTGTTCAAAGCTGGCTTTGTCTTCTTGCCATCAATCTTAATGAATAACTACTTTGTAAGCTCAAGGCTATGCTTACCTCCTAACTGGCAATTGTTTTCTAAATCTGAAGTTATGCTTGCCATCAGTCAGCCTCACCACCCTCATAGCATGGAATTTCTTCCTAAGATTATTTTTGAAGGGGACTCAGTTTGGAACCACCTACCAAACAATTCAGAAGTTGGTAAAAATCCAGAAGATGGAAATTCCATAGGAGAGTTATTTGACAGTTAAAGGGGTAATTTTTAAAAATTAGTCAGCTGCATCTCTTTCAGATCATGAAGAGAAAGGTAAAACACAATCATAGTACAAAGGACTGAGCAATATGCTCCGTTTTTTTATGACTGATATCAAACAGATCTTTAAGATCACACAAAAACCTGAACAAGCTGGTTTGAGTTTGTCTTAATTGATGTTATTACTACTACAAACAACTACCACCTGAAACTTTCCTTTACACTGTCACTACAATTCAATAAACAGTAAACTTCTAAAATAACTTCAGTTTCAAAATTTCACTGTTAACACAGAGCAAAGTGTTCTTTTAATTTATTTACTTATTTTATTGCCAGTGTTTCTCTTATCAGGATGTCTCTAGATGTCAGCATCCATACTTACCCCACGGGTTTTTGGTTTTATGATCACATTTAAACTCTGCTCGTTTAAATTCAAGTTCTTTGAAGTAGGAATTCTGCAGATGTTAATTAGTGCCAGGGGAAACAGTGTCATGAAATCCAGTACATGCACCTCTATCACAAGAGATCAGAAAATGGTGCATATACAACAAATAGAAAGCACTGATCCTGCAAGCATTAACATTTCAGGCAAGTTGTTGTGGTTCCAACTGCTGTGATCTTGGGAGCAATAGCACTGCTGTACAAAGCACAAGGAAGATGTCTCATACATTTAACAAGTGTAATTTGTACACCAGGGACGTGGCAGACTCTGATCATCAGACAATCACCATTATAGGGCAATGTTTTTCAATAAGTATTACCAATTATTGCAACTTCTGCTTTGAGATTTCAAGGTTCCTGCATTTGTAATGTAGTTGAATACACCAAACTAACCATGGCTGACACCCCAACAGGTTCTAAATTACAGATTATTGTTGGCACAAGAAATCTGTCCTGTAGAACTCTGATAGAAGTCACAGAACCGGTTGGTAGGCACCTTTAAAGACCACCTAACCCCTTACCATGGTCTGGGACAACTTTCACTGGGTCATGTTGCTCAAAGCACCACTCAACCTGACTTGGAACACTTCCACTAAGAGGTTCCACAATTTCTATGGGTCACCTGTTCCAGTGTCTCACCCACCCTTACTTAGTTTTCTAAAACTATTACATTTCCTCTGCCACAAGTCAGCAGAGTATCCAGGGAGGGCCTATGACACCCTAAATCTGTCCAGGGAGGTAGATGGATCATTGTCCCTGGACATGTTTAAAAGTCATATAGATCTGGGGTGTTTAGGGACATAGTTTAGCGGTGGACTTGGTACCGTTAGGTTAATGGCTGGACTCAGACCAGACACAGCCTCAGACCTTGAATGTCTTTTGCAATCTAAGCCATTCTATGATTTCTCTTGGGGTTTTTTGTTACTGCTATTTTTATTTTGGGAGGTTGGGGGTTTTATGACTGTCCCATATTTTTTTGAAAGGGACAAAGGAACAAACTGAAACCAGAGGACATTTCTTTCTACAGCCTCAGCTTAGACAAGTTATAGATCAAATAGTAACTGCTTTTCACACTTCCTTTAATTTCAGAATGAATGCTCGATTAAATGAAATGCAGAACATGTGGAATTTAAACCAGTCTGAAACAGCAGGAGAAAATGAAGCCATTTGATTTATGGGATGTCAGAAGCCCTTCCTGGATACAATTTGCCCAAAGCAACTTCAATAGGGCACAGCTACTATTGTATCAGTTAAAAAGCAGCTGCTTTTCACTGTGGAAACTAAGGTTTGGTGCTGTGGTTAAACTGCAGAAATGGGTCTACGTATTTAGAACCCAGGGTGATGAAGCTTGCGTAGAACAATGCATTAAAAAATGGTAGAGACAAATGATGACAATAGAAATCAGCATATTCACTGCTGACTGCACCTATAGTTGTTTCCCTACCAATGCAAATATATAGAACTGGCTGCAAGCAGCTAGAAAACTTTCATTGGTGCTTTTACATACTTGCTCAGCAATTACTCCATTAATTTCACGGGCATACTCAGTATTTGACTGCCTTTATTCACCAAAAGCTGCTTTAAACTGGATGTCCTCAGGTCATACGTACTTGTATACTGTTTATATAAAGTTACCACTAGCAACCATCGATTATCAGAACACAACTGATTATCCACATCTAGAAACATCTGTTAGCCTAACACTGGGAGTGCATACTTAAAAATGCTATTAAGTGTGGTTTTGTCCACGCACGCTACTTTTTTCTTTAAATAACCCTGCAAGACTGCAGGTCAAGCATAGATAGACAAACCTACCTACTACAGGCTATGCACTAGTAAAAAACCGTATCTATTGTGCAACCATCGCTGGGTAGAAAACAAAGCTGTCATTAATTTTGATATTTTACCTACAACTAACTTATTACACAACAGCTAGGAAAGTCACTGTGCTTTTCTCCTCTAGTGCTACATTTGCATAATGAATGTACCAGGCAGAGATGGCTTGCAATGCTAATGCTATTAGAATGCTGCGTTTGATGAGGATAAAATGAGGATAAAATATTGTCCTGACTAATGGAAGAGTCACAAAGATAAAGCTGAACTTTCTGCTGTAAACAGGTCACCTGGAACCTGCCTGCACATCTTTAGTATCCTCTGAGTGCCCTCATCTGCAGTCACCTGTTAGATTTAAGCATTGTTGAGCCTTGCAAATGCACATAAAGAAACAGGAAGCAGAAAATACACAGTATTCCTTATTCAGAGAATAAGGAAACATCACTGGGAAGAATGAACAAACACAGTGACAAGGGGTCAGGGGTTTCTGGTTCAGGCTCAGAACGGCCTCCAATTTTCATATGACCTTTAAAAGTAATTTTCTCTATTCTTCCATGTATTCCACCAGTAAATGGGACATTAACACACTCCAACACCAGCAAAGGAGTGACAAAGCATACACTAATAGTTTTGCTGTGCGCAGATAGTATGACAAACACCAACGAAAACATAAATAAGGAAATTAACATTTCTGAGCAAAGTCTATCAGTGGTTTGCTTTACAGTAAGGCTGCATTCCATATTGAATGCTGAGACACTGAAGAAGGACAATCAATTTTTAATTCATAACCCAACATGTGACTATCCAATTAAAACTATCCCAAAGTGGAAATCCATGTAGGACATAACTTGAGTTGTTCACACAGCTTTCTATTCTTTCATTTCCTAACTTTTTGATGCCAGACCTCTCACTTTTCAGAAATTAAGTTATGTAGTGTCCTGCAAGACAGTGATAGCGCACCAAGTACCACCTGCAATGGAGGAATCACAGAATCATTTAGATTGGAAAAGACCATTAAGGTCATTGAGTCCAACTATTGATCTAATCTACCAAGGCCACTGTCAAACCCTGTCCCTAAGCTCCAGATCTCCACAACCCTTAAACACATCCAGAAATGGGGATTCAACCCTCTCCCTGGACAGCCCGTTCCAAGGCCTGACAACCCTTTCAATAAGTGTTCGCTAATGTTCCCCTAGTGCAAACTGAGGCCATTTCCTCTTATCCTGCTGCTCATTACCTGTGAGAAGAGACCAACCCCAGTCTACACTGTCCTGTCAGGTGGTTATAGCCAGCAGTAAGGTTTCCCCTCAGCCTCCTTTTCCTCAGACTAAACATCGTGTTTTCACAGAAAAGTTCTCTAAACCCATCTTGGGGTACTAGGAGCCTCTGCCTCAGTAAAAGGTCTTAAAACATGCAAACGGGTAATATGATTGAACCACCAAAGCAGGATTTTTTCTGGACTGGCCAAGCTTCCGAGGCTCACCCTCCACAAACACCCAGCCTCCTCGTGAAACAAAGTCAGAGAAACCGCGTGTAGGTTTCTCCCCTCTGCACAAACGGCGCATTTCGACGGAATTTCACGCCCGCCGCCCCTTTCCGACCCGCCGAGCCCATGGTGGTGCCGCCGCCACGGTCCCCTCCGGTCTCGTCCCGCCGCCGCCGCTACCCCGCCGCGGACTTGGCTGAAGCCTCCGGGCAGGAAGCGCGGGGCCGCCCACGACTCCTCCCGACCGTGGGGCTCCACGCCTGCTCCGGCCCCTCCGTGTGGTTCTGCCTCCTCCCAGGTTGCTGCCTCCTCGTGGAAAAGGCACCTAGGGCGACAGCCCGCGATTGCAGTGCCGGGCCGGGAAGGTGTCGCGATGCGGTCCCCGGGACAGCACAGAGGAAAACAGAAACCTAAAACAGTGAGACAAGGCAGTCATGAGGGAGACTGCAAACACTCCAGCAGCTGCGATGCTGGTGCCACATTTACTAAGGTAGCGTTTTTAAGTCTCAAAATGAAGGTCTTAACGAGGAGAGCCTGAGGGAGCTGAAGCTGTTCAGCCTGGAGTAGATGAGGCTGAGGGGAGACCTCACTGCTCTATAGATAGCTACGTGAAGAGTAGTAAGGCAGGTGTTAGCCTC
The DNA here is from genome assembly GCA_013397515.1 of Upupa epops. Taxonomy (NCBI): domain Eukaryota; kingdom Metazoa; phylum Chordata; class Aves; order Bucerotiformes; family Upupidae; genus Upupa; species Upupa epops. The sequence continues at coordinate 628,074 of VZRI01009411.1, read as the reverse complement.
TTCTCCCTAGTGACTAGTGATAGGGCAAGAGGAAATGAGGTCAAGTTGCACCAGGAGAGGTTCATATTAGATATCAGGAGAATTTTCTTTTCAGAAAGAGTGGGGAGGCCTTTGAACAGGCTGCCCAGAGAAGGGGTGGAGGCACCATACCTGGGGGCATTCAAAAAATGGGTGTTTCAGGAGATGGGTTAAGGGTTGTAGGATGGATGGATTTTGAAAGTCTTTTCCAACTTTGATGATTCTATGATTCTATGAAAATGAAGGCCCACCATGAGGAGTGGGAGTCACCCTTTAAGTCAGGATTACAGAAAAACTGGAAGTCTTTTTTGGAAGAAAAAGGTGTTACATTGGTTTCCCAAAAGAGCAAAGCCTGTCCAGCTGCACCTCATGCATGGATGTGTGCTTCTCGCCCATCTGAACGGCTGTACCTCCCTTTCCTACCAGAACTTGGCCAAGTTTTATCTCAAATGTGAAATTGCTAAATATCACTTTCAGGAATGTGATTTCAGCCAAAACAGAGGAGACAAATGCTCAGCCCTGCCTGAACAGAGGGAGAGGCTGCAGGGTGAATTCAAGCAATGTTATGGGAAGGAGAATCCCCACAGAGTCAAATTTCACTGATACCTTAGGACAAAACCTTCACAGTTTGCAGTCAACCACAAACCTGCAAGAGGCAAGACTTCACCAACAACTACTTCTGTAAAGCCCTTGCATGCTGCAGTGTCTGAGATGTGAAAACCTGAACCTTCATGAGCTGTTCCTGCTTCTGCCATTAGACAGGTAGATACTTGGGTTTTATTTTGTATGTTTTTGTGTTTTGTTGGGATTTTTCCTCAGTATGGTTTTAATAACAAGTGCATGGTTTTGGTGAATTTGTAGCTTGGCTTGGCCTGGCCTGCAGCACAGAGGAACCCTACAGCAACATTATGGCCTCAAGTTGTTCCAGGGGAAGTTTATATTAGACATCAGGAAAAATGTTTTCACTGAGTGGTACAGGCTGTTCAGGGAGGTGGTGGAGTTACCAGCCCTGGAGGTGTTCAAAAATTGAGTAGATGTGGCCAAAGGGAACATGGTCAGGTTGGCTTGACTTGATGTTGGAGATTGTTTACAACCTTATTGATTCTGTGATTCTATGATTCTAAAATACACACAGGGAAAATCCAGACCAGGTCAAATCACATCAGTCTACATTTGCATTAGGAAGAGAATTTACATCAGGAAGTACCATCCATTTTCAATGTCTGCTCATTTGTCTTTCACTGAAGTGACAGCTACCTAGCCAATTCTCATTCTAGTGCTATGTTTTTGGACATGGCAGACAGCACAAGATGGTCGGTAGTGTTGACTTGTGAGCAAGATGAGTAGGAAGGAGATATAACGGAGGAAGGAATATGTCAATGATTAAGCATTTAGAAATACTATGTCTGACTATTTTGCCAAAGCAATAATGATTGGTGCTTCTTGACGGGTTAGATAATGCGGTTGGATGCCCTTGAGATGATTTAGCGGTAGGAGCTTCCCTGGGTGTTAGGATGAGGGACAAAATGGAACTGTGATAGGCTAGTTGTTTTCATTTCAAGAGGAAAGAAAAGTAAGGCAGCACTGTGGAATGAGTCCTAAAATGAGTAAGACTTGCTTTACTCAGATTTTAAACCAAACAACAGGCAGGCTTCTACTAGTTGTAAAAAGATAAGCCTTCAGCAAAGTCCAAAATCCAAACTCTGCTTGACTTAGAGGCCTTGCTGGAGCATTGGTTGGTATGTGTGGCAGATACGAAGACTTGCAGTGGTATAGGCAGAAGAACTGCTTGGTGTAACGCAGACAGTTTGTCCTGGTTATGTGCATAAGCCCTGCCTGATGACAGGCTCAGGACATTGGGTCTGTGCTTTTAGCTGAACATGACTGAGCCCTTACTCCTCAGCTGAACTAATGTTTGCTTAAACGCTGAGTTTTCCTGATCTACGGTGCTGCCATCATATCTTCTGGCACACTGGCCTTTCCAGGCCAATGATGAGAGAACGGGTGAAACAGTGATGGTGGTCTGGTGTTTGAATACTTGTAACTACAGACAGGGTTAGGTATAGTGAGGCCTACAGGCAGCAGCATTATTTTTAAGAAAAAAGCAGCAGAATTTTCTAACTGTAGAGTTATTATTATCAACTTTAACTTGTTTTTATACCAGCCTAGTCATGCTGGTTGTTTCTGGTGAGGTGTCATGTTTATATGTGACTCAATGGTAGGGCTTGTAAGGGACCTCTGGAGATCATCTAGTCCAACTCCTGTATTAATGTCAGTACCATTTCCAGTAAAGACTCTTGCTGACAAATTAAGTTTGCTGTGGTTCCTCACACTGATGTCTTCTCTAAAAGCCCAGCAGAAGAAATAGGCTTCCAGTTACACAGCTTCCTAAAGACTGCACTTGGTATATGTCGTCAAATCAAGGAATTTACCATTCATGCTGGAGGTGTAGGAACACTCACTGTTACTAGGCAAGGAAAAAGTAGTTGAATTATTAAGCAACCTCATCGCTTGTCATGAAGTGGTGCTATATGAGAGGGAAAACAAATAAAAAGATGCATGTTAGCGCATTAAAAGCATGTCTGGGAATGACATCAGTGTGGTGTTCAAGCTGTATGGGTGTCCTCAGTATGAATTCCAAGCTTCAGTTTTAATACATTTACCTCAAGTATAAGCTTATCACCAAACATCCTGAATGCATACAGTTTAATTGGGGGAGAATTATATACTTCTCTCATGCATTTTAGCTTTAGTTTCTCACTGATCTTTTAATTTCCTGTTAATACTGGTTTTGTTCTTCCTTTTGTGAATATACTGCTACTATTGAAATGGTGACTTCTGAACTGTTCATTACAGCCAGTATAATTCATATGTTTGTTTCCTGGGGATCTGCAATTATTTGAACAAACTTTTGTCTTTAAAATTGTTGAAAGGTGCATTCACAGTTCTTTATTAACTCTTAATTTTACTTGCAGCTTTCACTGTAAAATCCAAGGATAGTATTGCTAGGCTATAGTGCTATAAGCACTGAAATTAGTTGTGAGTATTGAGCGTCAGATAATACTGTTGGAGATGCAGGAAGGGGACACTTGAATTGCATTCTTGAAAAATTAGCACAGGTATGTGTTATACAGACAGGGAAGGACTAATTTAAGACAAATTAATAGGATGTGGAAGTTTAAACCATTGATGCCATTGACTTCAATGTTTGGGACTGCAGAGGATATCCTTTAATGAAGCCAGAGCAAAGGTGATGCATAGCTCCCAACGCAATACTCAGCACTTGCTTTTTATTGATTCTCTATGCCTGACAGGCTAAGGTGACATAATTGTCTTCGAAGTAGCCACATACCATTATGCAACCCTGACATTTGATTTGTTGAGGAGTGTTTGTAATTTTTCAGAACATAATTATGGTACTGTGATGGTTTGTTAGAACAATGTTGACTTACAGCCTCTTCCTGTTAATTTAGTAATGTGCTTACCTTTGACCATTGACCATAAAATTAATCTACTCTAGGTTGTAGTAATTATTCTTCAAGCAAGAAATTCCTTTTCGGATACAGCTGAAGCAGTGTGAAGAAACCAATTACATAGCTACTAAGGAATATTTCCTAATAGCAAGGACTTTATATACTTAGTGGTAGTTTTCAAAGATAACTTGTCAAGTGGCACATGAATTATAAGGAACCTTTTGTTGCAATGATCATATTCATTTTTTAATTGGAGTTACTCAAAACCAAGTTGCACTAAACACTTCAAAATGAACAGCTCAGTCCTGTCAGAACAGAATAAATAGACCATGTAACCTAAGACTTTCTTTTCTGAAATTATAGTCTAATTTGCCAGTATTTTACTTTTCTACTAATGAGAAAATCTAACAGTTCCTGCTGCAGAAGCAAATTCAGCACAGATTACATTGCCATTTGCCTGCAGTTAAGCTCTTGCAAAAATACAGTTCTTTTGCATATTTGCCTCAGCCTGGGGTTCAACAGGGCTTTTGTAAATGAGTATTAAATGACAAAATGAGTAATAAACATGACAAAATAGATATTTTTTATCGCCTCAGAGTAGTTTTGGTTTTCCTTTTACTGATCAGAGCAACACAACTTTGTAGCATAGGCTGTCAGGCAAAAGCTGTCATTAGATTGCCATGATGAAAACCATGTGAGATTATTTAAATTACCTGCTGTGGCAAATTTGCAGAATAAACCCCAGAAGATTAGCAGCAGAGATTTTAAAAATAATAAATTATAAATGATTCACCACCAGAATGGACAGTTTACAAGATGAAGAAATAGTATTTATAAACTCAAATAGAGGTAGATTTGGATTGCTGTATTTCAGAGTTCTGTGGTAGCTACCAGCTAATTCATACAATGGAATAATATAATATTTTACTATAACAAGAAGCAGATTATTATGAAGAAATTCAGTGAGGTGTAATTACTGTAATCTTCAAAATAACTGCCTAGAGCCAGCGGGTAATCCTAGAAATTTAAAAGGAAAAATATGCAATCATTTTAGACTAGTCAAGTTCAACATTCTGTTTGATAACACCTCAGAATACTAGTACTATCGCCTCTCAATATCCCTTCTGTCTGCAAATTTCAACTCTGAGAGGGGACAATTTTAGGTAGATGTGCTGTTCAAACTGTCTTCGTGTTTGCTGGGGAGAGGTAAACCTAACCTAAAAATATTTAGGACCTATAAATTATTAGGACATACCTGCAGGAGCAGCTTGTTGTTTGCAGAGTGGAAAGTAAAGTATCTGAATCTCAAGGGATTATGTTTCTCTTAACAGATTGTTTGCTTGTAGGTCATGTTGAACAGTTTTGGCTTGTTTTCTCCAAAATATTGTTGTACTGAGGAGACAAAATTCAGAGATCAACTTTAAATTCATGGTAAAAACTTGGCAATTTTTATACCTTTCATTTATTTCCTCACTTTGCTGGAAGCTGTCTTGTGAGCTTACATCTCCTTCCTCACTGTCTTACTATATTCAAATCTGGAAACATCCAGTCCAGATGCATAACAAATATTAATTAGTTTATCACTTGACCTTATGAGGTTGGAAACTATTTGTCACAGTGGCACTAAACTCTAGTTGAGGCTGGATATTTCAGCACTTTAGGAAATAAATAGTGAAGTTTGCTAGAAGTGTAGAGCATGGAAGAGGAGCAAACCTGAAAAAACCCACAATTTATACTTTGGTTGGTCCCACATCTGCTGTGGTGAAGCTGCAGCAAAGTATGTGTAGATGTGACTCATTTCCCTCTGGCCTAAAATGAACAAGTTCTGACTCAAGACTGTGAGATACCTGGGTCTCTCAGAGACCCAGAAGTGACCAAAACAGCAGCTGAGGTTGGAGGGAAGGTTGGTTTGACCCTGTTAATATCTAATCTATGTTTTTTACCCATAAATTGGTGTTACAGTGACTGAGGCATTATCAGAGACTGACTTTATTTGCACCACTTAAGCCTGGTATCTCTATTTTAGGCTTTGTTTCTCAATAGAGAAGGGGAAAATATATAAATTGTTTTAGGCTTTGCAGCTTGATAGAGGGAGAAAATAGAGCATAGTAAGCAACTTCTGAAGTTGCACATTTGACATTCACAGCATTCATTTTTTATTTTTACTTCGTAAAGTACCACTAAGTATGTGGTGCTCAGGAAATTGTACAGCATAATGAGAATGATGGTTAATATTAAACATGCTGTATATGTAATAGCTTTTCATGACCTTGTATTTCAAGAAAGGTTTTTTTTCTTCCTCTGCTTTATAGGAGACTTATGCTATGGACTGACTATCGTGGTCAGTTTTGCTTAAGTCTAGTTTGGAATCCTCTTACTGTTAAATCATTTCCTTCCCTTTTTACAAACTGTTTTCTCACACTATCTGTTCCTGTATGGGTACAGTAGCATGTATTCAAGAAGTGGCTTGATCACTTTTAAAGCCTATCGGAAGAGAGGGAGAGCTGTTTAGCCAATAATGCCTTTGCACATTCAGCTTCCTGTAGCAAACACCACAGTGGAACCTAACATTTCTGAGAGATGGGAAGCACTGGGTAGCACTGATCCATTTTGGAGGGTATATAGGAACATCTTAATGTCCTTTTCATTGGAAAATAAAAGCAAGATAATATTCTGTCTGAATATATAATGTACGAATGACTGCTTCTGAGACATGGATACATAAATTATACATAGCCTTTTAGATTCTGCACTATGTATTATTAATTACAAACTATATCCCAGTTATACCCAAATATCTAGGCTGCTGGAGAGCATATTTTAGTGTTGGGGACTATATAATTGAAAGAGAGTGTGATAAAACTCTGCTTTTTATTGTTCATGAGTAGCACTCTAGTACACAAAATACCCAGTACCTTACACTATTCCAGTGGATAGCAGCTGTTTTGCTTTATGAAGAGAAGGCATGCACAAAAATGAAGCTGATGTTATATTTTCCTTCACACACACATAACACCACATGAAGGAGAAGAAATATTTGTATCATGTTTTGTCTAGATTATAAAATATTCCATAAGGCACATTGTGCTGCTGGAGACCTCTCCTGTCCCTCACTCCCTCTTCCTATCCCCTCACTTGACAATATATTTTAATGGTGTTTGATTGGTGCTGTTAGATTCTTTCTCAATTACAGATTTAAAGGGCAAATTAAGACAACGAAAATTACCTGATACTCTGAATCACAGAATTATTGAGGCTGGAAAAGACCTCTGAGATCATCAAGCCCAGACTATGACCTAACATCACCACATCAGCTAGACCAGGGCACTAAATGCCATATCCAGTCTGTCTTAAACACGTCCAGGCATGAGGACTCCACTACTTCTCTGGACAGTTGATTCCAGTGTCTGATCATCCTTTCCATGAGGAAGGGCTTCCTAACATCTTAACAGTGAACTTGTAATGTATAATCAAAGAGATACGTATCAAAGCACATAATCCCAGCAAGCCATAGTCAGCAGCAATTCCTTTATATTAAAATGGAAACTGCCTATCATAGATGGCTGAGGTGTTGGTTAGTGATGGTAGATTCATACTGAAGAATGTGCTCAGGGAATGTACATTGTTTTTTTTCTTGAAACCTGAGGAGGATGTGCTATGACTGACAAAGAACCTTGATTTCCTGTGTAAGGCAAGACACAGTCAAGGCTGATACCTGACACATCTGCAGTCACAAATTTAACAACAATCAGAAGAGATTTGCCCAATTCTTCACTTAGCTTTTCAGGTTTTTACTAGTTTTACATGCAGACCTAGACATGATTGCATGTTTGCTTCCATTCCATGAATAAGTTGTAACTTCTCCAGTAATGTATGTTTTTGTAGTATTTCATTTTTGCTGGCAGAACTGTTCATGCTGAGACCAGCATAAGAAGATCTATGAATCTCATCCAAAAGGCAGACAATACAAATGCAGATAAATGCAAGCTAGAAAAACAGACTAAAGAGGCTGGAATTGATGATCTTAGAGGTCTTTTCCAGCCTTCATAATTCTGTGATTCTAGATGAGAGCTTCACACATCCTATAGCTGCTACATTAGTAACAGAGAAAACATGCTCTGAGGAATGGACCTCCCTCAACACTACAGATATGAGGTGTTTTTTGTCTCACAACCTAGATCTTGTAGCAGCTGCCTTAAGCAAAGTTTACAGGGCTCCTGGGAAATATCACACCATGACTCAACTATCTGAAGTGCATGCATGATTACTTGAAATAAAAATTGATGTATTTAAGGATTTCACCCAGAGAAACCCATGTTAGGTAGTGAGAGTAACAACCATTTATTTTCTTTTAGTGCTAAGAAATTAAAATTGGTGCCATCTGCTGATGATCCAAATAGATAACTTTTCCCCCATCATCTAGTACTGTGGTGCTTGGAAGTAGCTGCCTTGCTGAGCTCCTCATTATATGCAGGCGTCTTGTCTATGAATTGGAGTCTAGCTACCAAACAGCTCTCATGAATATTTGAATATGTTATTTTCCAGTGGATGATCTCCCAGCATTTCATTGCTGACTGTATGAAAATGGAAGGAAGGGTCTGGTGTGGGATGCTTCTGTTGGGCTGCAGTGTGGTAGCTGTTGCCCAGCTTCATTTTTCTTAGACAAGAAGCTGATTCAGCAGTTGCTGTTGTGGTTTATGCCGATGGTGGTCTGGTCGTGCAATCAGAACCATCAGAGCAATGTAATTACTCTGTAATGCTACTTCAATTGACTTTTAACTTTGACCTTCAGTGTACTAGCACATTCTGCTGCTTTGCAGCAGTTGACAACAAGAGGGTCCTAACTAAGCAAAAAACCAAGGGTTTCCAAGGCCTCCACAAACCACATGCAATACTTGTCTCCATTTCTCACTACTCTCTTCCCGTCTGCATCACTGCTGTCTCTGTCCCATATATTTTATAGGAACCAGTAGGTCATGGCTTACCAGTACTGACCTACCCTGAGTGTTGTGGTGCATTGTGGTATGAAGAGTCAGCTGTGGACCAGGGGTGGCTCAGGGAAGAGGTCATGATAAGGGCTATGCCAAAGTGAAAAGGGATGTGTCATTTTAGAGGATAGGAAAGCACTGGCCTTTTTCTATTTCCAGGTTCTGGGAAGCCCACATTACCAGAAGGTGTTCTCATCATACCCCTCAGTGATTCAGAGCTCTCCACTGGGTTGGAGTCCACCAAAAAATGGCTTCCATAAAATACTTCCATTTCATGCAGCATCTAGATAAATGGACTGGTATCAAGGTCAAAAATTATACAGATCTGAAAACTAATGGAAACAGGTTGTAAGTAACAGTCCTGAGAACCAAAAATTTTGAAAGTAAGGTTGACTCTGGGGTACTGAGTTTAGGACAAGACCTTAGATAAAGATGATGGGAGGTATCGGTCACCTGTATTTCAAAATTCTGATGCTAACTACTATGAGGGACAGTGCTCTGGACTGGATGTATAGGCAGTTAAATACTTTCCTGTTTCTCTGTGCAACAGGGTGAACAGAAGTTGATTTTTCTCGCTTTTCAGTAATACATCATGCCTTCTTCCATCAGTTCATACATGCAGGAACACATACATACATTCTTGCAAGTAAGACTCTTGCAGTGGAGCCATATTTCTCACCCACCTACTTTAGTATCTTATGAGCAAACAGTTATGCAATTTTCAGCCACGTGCAGAATTTTATAGTGCATGTGCTGATACAAAATCAAAGGATTCAGGCAGTGCTGGCTTTCTCTGTCATCCCGTGATTCAGAATAAGTTGTGCTGTGCTTTCTGCTAGTGCAGCGCAGTACTGCGGGGCTCGCCTTTGAAATGTACGTGTTTCAGAACACGTTTTTGGAAATAGCTGTTGTTGCAGCAGGATGCCAAGTGGTGTGTGGGCTGTGTGAAAGTGGCTCAGAGATGTGAAACTCCAGCATCATGGCTCACAGGGATTAGTGGGCACCAAGCAAGTAATGCAATAAGAGCTATAAAGTGAAGGGAGGCAGTTGCTGACTTTTGTGACTTTGAAAACAATTGTTTCTCTGAGCTCTTTCATCCATTGGGTTTGTGTAGAACAGGGAGGATGAGACATCATGTGCAGCAACTTTATGCAATATTTTATATTGGAAATCTTCAAAGATTGAGACAGGTTTTTACGACCAAAATTAGAGCTATGGAGCTTACTGAGGAACCACTTAGTCACAGGACTTTTGTCCTTGGTTGTGGCTGGTGCTGCTTTAAGAAAGAGAATAATAATTACTGTTGAGGCAGATAACCTAGATGGAAGCTCTGGTGCAATGCCTGTTTCCTAGTGTTTGACTAAATCAACTAGAAATGAAAAGCTCAGCCTAAAAAAACAGACAATGATAGACACGAAAAACGGTGGCATACTTGTGTTCCAAACTCTTCTGTCTGGAATTTTGGTATGGCTTACAGATTCTTCTTCTTCTTCTTTCCTTTTGAAAACAGTGTAGTTAACCAAGTCCACTGAAAACAGCAGGAAGATTCTTGTCACTGTTAGTGGATATTGGATCAGTACTTTCAACCTTCAGCTGGCTTTAGATGCAGAAGGATTCTAAATTAGATGTTGAAATTGAAAAATATATACATACATTAAAAAGACTTCTATACACATTATTCTGGTTATACTCTGGGATAGAGCAGATTTTCTTCGTAGTAGCTGGTGCAGTGCTGTGTTTAGGATTTAGGATGAGAAGAATATTGACAACACACTGATGTTTTAGTTGTTGCTAAATTGTGTTTATACTAAATCAAGGATTTTCAATTTGTCCTACTCTGTCAGTGATGATGTGCACAGAAAGCTGGGGGTTAGAATGACCAGAACAGCTGACCCAAACTAGCCCAAGTGATATTCCCTACCAGAGAATGCACGGAGGGTACAGGGGATGGACTTGACTGGGTAGCAGAACACTGCTCAGGCATCGATCAGCAAGATGTAAGCAAGTGCATTGTGCTGGTCCTTTTCTTGGCTTGTATTTTTCTCTCTATTTTGTTATCTTTATTTTCATAATATATATTATTGTTACTATTATTAACATTTTTTTTAATTATTAAACTGTTCTTGTCTCAGTCTATGAGATAATTTTAGCATATTTTTCTGCTTCTCCTCCCTATCCCACCAGGTGAGCTGCTCCCACCAGGAGGAGGAGTAAGCAAGCAGTTGTGTGGTGCTGAATAGGATTAAACCACAAAACATATTTATATAAATATTCTTAGAACATTTCTGAAACAACTGTGTACTGTAAATGGTGTCTGGCAACTCATGGTGTGAGTGGCAGTGATTTGTTTTGTTTTAATTGCCTTGCTGCTCATCAATAATTTGGTGCATTTCTTGCCAGCTAAACTCCTGTTGCACCACATGTACTACCTACTTCACATCTGGGCCACACATGTTGAGGCAATATCTCGAGATTATTGTAGAGCCTTCTAATAAACTGGTTTTGGTTAAATAAAATCAGGACAGTTCAGAACTGAATGAAATATGTTGGAGGTGTTGGGGGGTTCTAAATTGATCCTTTGTGAGTAATTTTACATGTTTGTATTCTTCCATGTAAAATGTTGACACCACATACATGACTTTGGTTCTGTCTGTTCATTCTGCACGGATCTGGCATACGTTCACATGCACAGGATTTTCAGTTCTGCATGCTGACTTTATGTGTCTCCTGTTTATTCTCTAAAAATTGAAGAGGAAAATCATTCTGGGTTAAGCAGCTAGAATTATGTATATGGTAGACTATTATGTTTGAGTAAAGATCTAAAAATGAGAATACATAACAGCTATAAATATTGGCCATATTTTTAAATGAATAGACATAGCACTCCTTCCCACACCCGAAGCTGCCACGTTCTATTTGGAAAGAAAAATGATACCTCTATGAAGCACACACTTGCATCTCCTTTGCTGAGTTACCTCCTTATTCAGTGAAGACCATATCCTCTCCATTCTCTATTCTAAATTAACCACAGGGAAAAACATCTTTATTTTTTACATATGTGTTCCCATCACTAATGTTGCAATGGAATATAGCAGGTTTTCCTATCAACAGAGCTTTGCAGCTCCATTGTACTTTCTTCTATAAATACTAAAAGCACATGCAAATACAATTTGATATCAAAACACAGCTTCACATTGAAAAACTTAGGTTGCAAGTGGTGTGAAGAGTTTAAACTTAACAGAGTTAACCTCCTAACTTGGTGAGCTACCAGTGCAATTTGTAACATGAAACTACTGCAGGCCTCAGCAGATAAACTCATTTTTCAAACATTGCAGGTTACAAAGAATATTACATTGAAGTTCTGGGTTAATAAGTTTTAAAATTAACTTCTTGCTGTTTTTCCCTATTTGAAAAATGCTGAAGTGGGTTGCATGTCTGCAGCAGCGCAGGTGGGTACACAACATCACTTTGTGTTGTGTGTTTTGCGGGACACCATGTCATAACATTTCAGTGCTGCCTGCCTTAGTGCAGGATTGAGAACAAAAGTACCCTGTAAAACATACAGGAACATCTGGGTGAAGAGACAGTTCAGCACAGAGCCACAAAGATGATGAAGGGAGTGAAGCATCAACTTGATGAGGAAAGGCTGAGGGAGCTGGGTCTCTTTAGCTTGGAAAAGAGGAAACTGAGGGGTGACCTCATTAATGTTTACAAATATGGAAAGGGCAGGTGTCAGGAGGAAGGAGCAAGGCTCGTCTCAGTGACATCCAATGATGGGAAAAGGGGCAATGAGTGTCAACTGGAACATAGGAGGTTAAACATAAATATGAGAAGAAACTTCTTGACAGTGAGGGTGACAGAGGACTGGAACAGACTGCCCAGGTAGGTTGCAAAGTCTCATTCTCTAGAGGTGTTTAAAACCCACCATGTTTTAAACAGCCATGTTCCTGTGTGACTTGATCTAGGTGATCCTGTTCTGGTAGAGGGATTGGACTGGATGATCTTTTGAGGTCCCTTCTGATTCCTAACATTCTGTGATTCTGTGATTTAGGGCCCTTAAAATAGCTCTTCTACTGTCTTCTGAGTTCATTGCTTGGATTAGGAAAGTAAAAAGTGAAGTTACCATTGACTTCTCTGAGTCAAATTCTTAGTTTGGTCAGAACAATATAAGGTCTTTGGATGCAGTAATTAAAATGCTTAATGCAAATCCCATGCTTATGATTCTTTTGTTTGTTTTAACTTGGTCACTTGAAATAGCCATCAGAAGAGTCATAAGGAAAACTCTTCAGAAATCCTCTGTGGTGTTTGTCACTCCTCCAAGGCTTCAAACAGTGGATTGCTTTGGGTTAAACATGGTCCACGTGGCTGTCAGTGGTCTATCTGTATCACCACCTCCAGCAATGAAAACTAAAAGTCATCAGAGAGGAATCCCACATAATTCATCCCAAAAAACCATAAGAAACTTGAAAGGTGCAAGAGCTGTTGGATTCTTTCTAATTATTTGAATGCTTGTAAAGGCAAGTCAGAACTGCATCATGCCAAAGCTGCAGTCTCTAGAAGTGCAAGCTGATTGTCATAGACTCTGCTGACTGTAGTATTTGACCCATAAGAAAAAAATATCAAATACTATGAGATTTGGCTGTAACACAGCAAATTGGCAAAGTTGCAGGAGCAATTAAACTGAGGTTGTTCTAGTCACTTTATGATGGTTATTCTGTAGATAGGATGGAGTAATATGGTGTGGGGTTTTTTGAAGAGAAGATTCTTAGCTCTCTGTACTCTGCCTTCTGCCAATCTATGCTGTTGTAGGTGGTGAGAAATGGAAGAAATATGCTTGAAATTATAGTTTCCCAGCAGATTGAATCTCATAAGTGGCAAACTGGCCTAATCAAAAGTGTAAAAATGAGGAACCGAGTCTTTCAATTTTTTATAATTGGTGGAAATTTTTCCAATTACCCAAGACATTTGTAATGAGGGATGACATAGAGAAAGATATATCAAGGACTGAAGACTGACAAAAATAGTGTAAGCAACTACTGTATTATGGTAGCATACCAGTAACTGGTGTCAGAGATGTGAGTGAGGACACTTGACTGTAATTCTTATGCCTAACACATGTATATTTTGACTTCTGTCATATATCCAACAATTACTGCATTGAGCAGTAATCAGAGCCTGGATACATGCCTCTAATGAGCTTAATTGCCCTCTGTGACAAGCACGGAGGGAGTACGTGTCCATCTATTCATTTTGCATCTGTTGCAATCACCAAGAGTAGTCATACTGGCACTGAAGCTGAAAGTCAAGAAGCCAACAGGACTTTGTGATGAGGTGTCAGAAGCCACTAATATTTTCACTGTTGCATGTACTCTAATAGGTCAAATTCAAGATGCGATCATCTGACATACACATTGTCCTTTTTGTTTCATTTTCCTTCCAGCAAGTAGTGTCTGGGCAGTTTGGTTACCCAGACTGTAATCCTGATATTTGCCTTCATTTCCCTGCTGTCCTTCATCTCTTGCCTCTTTCCCCTCTTCCCTTTTGATGATTCTTTAAGGCATTCCTATGCCTTAAAAAAAATGAACATTTGACATCACAACATCAATATTATTATTAGAGAGAGGTTTCTTTGATCTTTTTCCACTAAAAACATCACCGGAGAGTTCTAATTTGTTCTGAAATTGTTCCATAAATCTTAACACTTTCATAAACTTCGTCTTGGCATTTTGCAGGGTTGCTTGAGAAGAAATCACTGAATGCATTTAGAATGCTGGGACTATAAATACAAGGTGACAGTCATCTTCAGAGAAGCAAATCTAACTGGTGGATGATGGAAGTTGTACATTCTCAAGGCGTGTTCAATTTTTTCACTTTTAGAATAATGAGAAGCATCTTTTCTCATTCATAAAGACATTTGTTAAAGCAATAGCAAATATTTGGAGAAATACAGAAAACCTACTGCTTTGTTTCTTATTCATTATATCCATATTGTGCATACCTGAAAGGATGTCAGAGAGAGGTGGGCATTGATTTCTTGTCACAAGTAGGAAGGGACAGGACAAGAAGAAATGGCTTCAAGTTGTGCCAGAGGAAGTTTAGGTTGGACATTAGGAAACATTTCTTTATTGGAAGGTTCATTGGTCCTTGAAACAGGCTGTCCAGGGAGGGGTTTGAATTCCCATCCCTGAACACATTTAAAAGTTATTAGCAGTTGCGTTAATACAGTTAAGTTAATGGCAGGACTTGTTGATCTTGAATGTCTTTTCCAAACGAAACACTATGATTCTATATACAAAATGAGATTATTGCTTTTCTGAAATATCTTACACTGTAAGCAGATGAGGCTCTATCAGACAGAACAGAAGCACACATATGATGGAATTAGTTATAAATTAGTCTTTTCCCATTTTATTAGTTTTTATACAAAATTGAACCACGTAGCTGTTGTCCCATTTCTCAAGTGATTACTGGCCCTTTTTCCAGTATCTTCATTCCTTCCGCACATCTTCCTATCTTTCACACACTGAAGCAGCAACATGTCACACGAAGCCTGGCTTTTACGTGAGATGGTGGAATTTGAAAGTCTTCGCTCTTCCCATACCGTCTCTCTACGAGCAGCAGAGCTGCGTTGTGTCAGTCATACCGGGTCTCTTCTACGTTTGAAGCTGTAAACGCTCCCTCTGGTGGCCAACTGCCACTCACTTGTAGCCTCTTACCATCAGGAGCTGGTGCCTGGGGCTGAAAAGGAAACCAGCATCTTACCACTGTTTCAAGTTTGTGTTTCCAGATTCTGTTGTCACCTCTTTTACATTTGCTATTGTGCCTTGAAAAGCTGTGAAATGTAGTGACTTTAATCACTTAGACTTCACATGAGCAGAGTTGAGCTTCAGTGTTTTCCACATCTCTGCAGCTGTGTGGACCATGTACGAACTTTTCTCTTCTGTTCTACTTGGGGTGGGCTATGAGTGGGAACCAGGATGACCCCTCTCTTGTTCGCAGTTTGCTGATAAGACATGCTTTATAAAGTATGGCAGAATTGACCTTTACCAGGATAAAAATGTCAGGGAGTCTTCAATGTTTTCATTTCTACAAACTGTTTTCTATTGTTTCTTATTTGTATATTGTGTTATGTAAGTTTTAAGAGCAGAGTTCAAAGGCTGAACAGGAAAGTTTAGGCTAATCCAGTGTCTACTAGCATCAGTGATAGCCATGGTCTTCGTCAAGGGTAAATCATGCTCTGATTAACATATTCAGAACAGAAATATAAAAGATCTTATCTGCTGTCATGCTTTTAGAATTAAAAAATAGATTGGTTTGGGGTTTTTCACCATAATTTACTTTCACTCTTTTTATGGAGTGGGATAAAAATCAACAGTGTTTCAGACCCTCTACCGTATTGGACTGTATCAATGGAAACTTTCTTAATGACTATAAATGCTGTGTTGGCAACAGCAACAGAAAGGAAATGAGCCTTAACAGCAAGAAGTACATACTATTCCAAAAAGCTACCACGAGCCCAAGGTCCAAGAAAAGGTATTTAACTCAATAAGCAATATTTTGTACTTGCTTTTAAAACAAATTACTGTAAAGCTCATGATTTTATTGTAGTCCTACTAAACACACCATCTTCTTGCACAGACAGTGGAAGGAAGTCTGTGGTAGTCCTCTGCCAGCAAGGGATACTCAGCCTGACTGCCAGCTGTGCCAAAAAGAAAGGCAAAACTTTAAATCTCCTTAATTTCCTCTCTTTTTGTGTGGCAAAACCCCATCTTCTGTGACACCCCGTCACCCATCAGCATGCTCTTATACCTACATGAAGTTTCATCTGCATGTCAGAATCAATGAGGTAACTTCCACCACTTTCAGCAGCCTCTGGATATATCCAAAACTTACACAGCGAGTTTCACATTTTCCCAGACAGAGATCTCCTGGCATGTAAGTGTCTGTTGGGAAATGTAAAAGGTAAAATATTTACTTAATTGTTCAAAAGGTTCAAAAAAACTGGCTGTGAACTTCAGAAAACTAGAGACCACCACTAGTTCTGTTTATAGCTCCTAGGTCCACAGAATCTTGTCTGATCTTAAAAATGAGCTTGTTTGCCACCACCAAACCACAGAAATCTGAGTATGATGCACAGATCTCAATAAATTCAAAAGTGAACATTTCCAGTACATTTTGAAGTGTCCTCTGCAGGCTAACAGAAAGAAAGAGATCTCTCTTAAGGGCTGTATCTAATTCAAGTTGTTTATGAAACCAAGTACTACCAGCTCCAGCTCAGCTAGGTGCTGTAACTGACTTTAGTGCTCTTACAACACAATTCAAATTCAAATCAGAGCTCAAGTAGAGTGGGCACATCTTCTTTGATACTCTAATATAAAAGTAATCCTCAGTGGGGATTAAAAAACCTGTATACACTTCATGCAGAAGGAAAACTCCTCTTACCTATATTAAGTAGAAAACTTTGTAAGGAGACCCTGTATGTGGCCATATTTCTTCACTCTGTGAACAAAGATGTAGAAAGAAGAAAGCAGGGGAAAGTCACAATAGACTCATCAGGAACAGCAGGAGAACCGAGACAGTTTTGAGCTAGTTTCATACAATCATTTCTTTTTTAATTGCTTTGATCTTTTGGAAAGTCTATGTTGTGCACTGAAAAGCTGTGAGACAGACCACTCTCATTACTGCATGTATTTAGCAGCTGTACTGGAGCTGAAATAGATAAGCCCTGTTTTTGTGTGGACTTTATTACAGAAGAGCATGAAAAGGAGAAAGGTAGAACGTTTTTATTAAAACAATAGATTTTGTGTTTTATGCTGTACTGTGAATATGTTATTTTCCTTACTCTAGTATTGCAATTGATCAGGAATGTGGGCTGTTTGGGGGTATAAGAGCAGGGATGGGAAAGGAATATAAAAGCTGTGCTGTGCTGGTCCAGTAGTACTTTCACACTAACATAACAACATCAGTTGGTCACTGTAACTGGTACAGGGAGAAGCACTTCTGATTGCTGTGCAACCTCTGTAGTGGCATGGGAGGATGCTTGGTTAAGCAGCTTGATTGAGGGTATTTCAGAGGAGGGGAGCGAGTTAGTCTGTGTCAGCTCCAGACTTACATAATTTACCAGAACTAATAGCAGTCACAGCATTTTACTGCTTGTTTGCTCTGCCCTCTGCTATATCCCGGGCTTCATCTTTCCCTGAATTAACATTGTATGACAGGAAGGAAAAGGTGCTGCCTAATAGGTAGAGCACTGTTTATTGTAGGAAAAAGGAAGGCAGACCCAGACTCTAATTCATCTGCATTGTTCAATGAATGTTTAATAGAAAACTGCAGAGCTGTTCCTTTGAACAGAGACTAGGCCCATAACTGCTTCAGGATTCTGTTTTTCCTGTGTTCTCTCTCTCTCATTTTGAAGATATGGCACCACGCAGAACGCAGTCAACTTCCCAAGAGCCAGGAGCTGTCAAGCACATGGTGGTCAGGGCACTCTTAGCAGACCAGGGCATCTGATGAGCATATTGGGCATATCAGGAACACAGGAGACAAACAGCAAATTTCCATTACACAGTGAGAGAGAAGTCTGAAGAAGTCTGCAGCGATGAGAATGAATTCTGGCATATTCATAGAAGAGCGCTTTTGGCACTGACAGCACCAAAAGGTCAAAAGCTCTGGAGTTTGCTGACAGGTAACTAGGTTTCAGGACTGTGGTTTTGGCCACATCCTCCTGAATTCTGCTTGTGCACCTTAGACAACTCTCTTTCATGTGGTATGTAACCCTTTTCTCCTTCATCTTTCTTTGGTGTCTACTCTCTCCTTTCATTCTGAAAGAATCATTGTGGACTGCCTGGAAAACACTTGGGCATGGCTGAAGGGACAGTAAGTACTCAGGTTGTTGCAAGGGAACATTCTATAAAATTTCTCTCGTGGCAGCTGTATGCCCACAGTAGGCAGCTTAATTTTATGAGTGATCTGCCCTAGAAGTTTATTATTTTGAGCAATGGATTTGCCGCAATATCAATAAAAAACTCAACATTTGAGCAGAGGTATCAGGCAGACAATAATTTGTCAGGACTCATCATAATAGGTTTAGGGTGCTATCAGTATTGAAAACCTTTTTCCCTGCTACGCTGGAGAGAAGGCATTCTTGCATAACCAGAAAAAATGTTGTTTTCAAATGTTCATCACTGACTGAAAGAATACATTCAACATAATTTTATGAGATTTTACAGACCAAAAAAAAACGCAGCTGATGCAGATTTTTTGCTGGAATCCCAACCATTTAACTTCATATAGACCCTCCAAACACATGGTTCCTGGCCAAAACCACAGAGAGCACATGAACCAGGCTTAACAAGCAAAAATTATGAAGGATCCTATTTCTTTCTTTAGGAAATAAATTAATAAGCCAAGAAAACAGCCCAGCAGGTCACAAGAGAGCAGATCCTGGAAGAGTTGCCACCTGTCAGCAGATGTCTTAGCTTCCAGTTAAAACTTGTAGTGTATGTGCAAGTCAGCATTTGGTAAGATAGCCTGGAGAACACCTCATTCTCTGTCAGCAATTAGATCACTTGATTAGCACAAGTAATTTAGCAAGAGCACTTAAAAGGATTAAGAAAACACTTAAAGGAGACTTAGATCAGGAGAAGAAAAAGAACTATAGTGTTATGTGGCTTTTAGACAAAATCCTGAAGGTGTGTTAGCCTGAAGGGGCTAGAGTGTGGAGCGTGCTCACCTTGCAGGCCAAATAAATGGCATAAAGAGAACAATCCCACAGGGATCAGATACTCTACTGCCTCAAGAATCTGGGAGCACTAAAGGGGAATATTGCCAGATAGTAATATAGAAGGATAGGCTTTGCAAGCCGGGCTATCTGTGTTATTTTGCAATGACAACCTTTTCTTATCTCTTGTTTGACTGGGGTGGGACTGACTGTGGGATACTCTCATTGGGCTCATGTTAGAAATGTTTCAAAACAAGGAGTGAGATGTTTTCATTAGCTCAAGTGTTTGTAAGGAGCTTTGCTCTTTTATCTCTCAATAAGCCACGCCCTGGCAAAGAGTTTTGTCACAAGCCTTGTTGTGGATGTGACAATGCAAACTGGAAGGTGCTTTGTACAGAAGGTTGTGGAGAGGTGTGGTTTTCCTGCCAGATGAAGTGTGGGAGTGGACTTCCCCTTGCCTCAGGGAGACATGGAATGGAGGTCTGCTCTCCACATGGCTGGCTTTAAGGTGTTCCTACTATTTCACAGGCATTTACACAAAGAACAGACTCTGAGATAGAAACATTATGACCGGTCCAGATTATAAGAGAATAATCATATTCATCATGGTTATTCATAATTCTTTTGTCAGAATTAATGGTGATAATTCCAGGTTTGCAAAGGTAATTAAAGCTACACAGAATTACAGAGTCACAGAATTATTGAGGCTGGAAAAAACCTCTAAGATCATCAAGTCCAGCCTATGACCTAATATCCCCACATCAGCTAGACCAGAGCACTAAGTGCCACATCCAGTCAATACTTAAAAGCTTCCAGGGATGAGGACTCCACCACCACCCTGGGCAGTCCATGCCAGTGTCTGATCACCCCTTCCATGAGGAAGGGCTTCCTAACATCCAACCTAAACCTCCTGTGGCACAGCTTCAGGCCCTGCCCTCTCTTCTTCTCACTAGTTGCCTGGGAGAAAAGCTCAACCCCTACCTGTCTACTACTTCCCTTCCGGTAGGTATAGAGAGTGATAAGTCCCCCTGAGTCTCCTCGTCTCCAGGCTAAACAACCCCAGCTCCCTCAGCCTGTCTTCATCAGACTTTCCTTACAGTCCCTTCAGCATAGCTAGGCCTTGGTTCTCTTGCCTTCTTGTTCTGTTTGGCAAAATGGGATTAGCAATATTAATTTGCTCCAAACATGCTAAGTATGCTTTGCTTTTTGCACAGCCAGGCAGTTCCTGGGTGGCTGAAGGCACTGAGCCCTCACTGCACCACATGCAAAATGCAAAGGGACAACTGGCTAACAGGCAGCCCCTTAGGTCCTGTTGCTGAATTCTTTCCATGCACTGCAGCAATCCTAGACACAAAC
This sequence comes from Upupa epops, assembly GCA_013397515.1. Classification (NCBI taxonomy): domain Eukaryota; kingdom Metazoa; phylum Chordata; class Aves; order Bucerotiformes; family Upupidae; genus Upupa; species Upupa epops. Next base: position 607,519 of record VZRI01009411.1, on the reverse strand, counting down.
TCTTGCATAATATTTGTAAGGCTAGAATGCAAGGCACAATCTAATCCAGGAAGGAACAGAGAGGAATAGTTCTTTGTATACAACTTGTCTTGGTTAATGTTTCACAAAAACAGAAGGAAGAAATTAAGTCAGTCAGACTAAATCGAACTGGGAAGAACTTTTTCATGTCCTGTTATTAAAAGGGGAAAATTAAAAAGTATCCTTTTCACAAACTGGTAAAATTATATGGCAATTTAATGTTCATTACTGGACTCAAACCAACTTGTATTGTAATAAACTTCATAAAGTAGTCCTTCTGGAATTTTGACACTGTTTTAATTAACAAACTCATCACGCATTTTGGTCATTTGTTTCTGGTTTGTATATCAGGAAAACGGGCTTCATCTCAAGTTGCATAACTGATGGTTGTTGTGTATAATGATTTGTAGCTAAAACAAGTAGCGGGTAGCTCCAGTCTGTTATTACTGTAAATCAAATTATTTCGGCTTGCACTTCTCTTGTTTTTCATGTCTGTATTTGGATTGAGATTTTGTTCTGTGCTTTTTTTCCATAGTAATTTCTGAAAGATAAGTTTGGAGAAGAGTATGAAACAATAACCCAACTGTTTACAGCTAGAAAGACATTGTGCCAGGGGGTTCCAACTGGATCTTAGGAAAATCTTCTTCACAGAAAGAGTGGGGAGGCCTTGGAACAGGCTGCCCAGGGAAGGGATGCAGGCACCATCCCTGGAGGGGTTCAACAAACAGGTAGATATGGTGTTTTGGGAGATGATTTAGTGGTTAAGGGTTGTAGGGTACATGATTGGATTTGATGATCTTGAAGGTCTTTTCCAACCCTGATGATTCGGTGATTGGTGATAAACCTAGAGGAGACATTCACATGCACTTAGACTGCACAATAACTGCAGTTTGCAAAATCAGGACAGGAATTGTTAAGCTTGTTTATAAAAATCTTCAGTGACTAGTGCAAGTTTATAAATACCTCCTGCTCCGAAGCTGTGATGTTTGCTGACAGAGGTTACTCAAAATCTGCAATATTAGGGAGATTTTGTTTATCTTCTGAGCTTTCGGGAACCTAATAACAACAGCCTTTGTAAACAACACAGCAGTGCTTATGCAGTGCTAAAGTGTAAGAGAGAATTTCAGACAAACACCCCAATCACAGAATTGCATAATCATAGAATTGTTTTGGTTGGAAAATACCTTTAAGATCATCAAGTTCAACCATTAACCTAGCACTGACAGGCCACCACTAAACCATGTCCCTCATCACCACACCTCCATGTCTTTTCAATCCCTCCAGGGGTGGAGACTCTTGCCACTGTTCCAGGCAGCATGTTCCACTGGTTGACAACCATTTCAGGGAATAAGTTGTTCCTCATGTCCAACCCAAACCTCTCCTGGCACAAGTTGAGTCTGTTTTCTCTCATCCTGTCATTGGGAGAAGAGACCAAGCCTCCACCTGGTAAGTCACCAGGTAGTTGTAAAGAATGAAATCACAGAACCACAGAATGTGATAGGGATTTGAAGGGGCCTTGAAAGTTCATCCTCCTGCCAGAGCAGGATCCCCTAGATCCAGTCACACAAGAACATGTCCAGGTGGGTTTTAAACATCTCTAGAGAATGAGACTTCACAACCTCCCTGGGCAGACTGTTCCAGTGCTCTGTCACCCTCGCCATGAAAAAGTTTCTTCTCATATTTATGTAGAACTTCCTATGTTCCAGCTGGCACCTGTTGCCCTGCGTCCTATCACTAGATGGCACTGAGAAGAGCCTGGCTCTGTCCTCCTGACAACTGCCCTTTCCATATTTATAAACATTAATGAGGTTACCCCTCAGTCTCCTTTTTGCAATCTAAAGAGACCTGGCTCCCTTATCCTTTCCTCATCAGGGAGATGCTCCACTCCTTTCATCATCTTTGTCACTCTGTGCTGGACTCTCAAGCAGTTCTGTGTCCTTACGGATCTGAATAGTCTGTTCACAAATTCCCCCTGCTTCTATCTCCTTACAACCCCACTATGACAGGGCTGATCAGACTGCAAAAGGTTTCTTAGGGAGACTATTTCCATTTTCATTTGTCACAGAAGCCCTTCAGATGTAGTAGCTAATTCAAACTCCTCAGTTCACCCTTTCTGAAGCAGTATGTGTGGACACATGGCATTAGACTGTGTATATTTGTTTTGTGTCTATGTTTCAACATATGTATGGGGACACAATGACAGAAGAAAATAGACCTATCAATCAGTACCACATAGGAAGGGAAAGCAGTTTTCTCAGAGGTGCAAGACAAAAAAATCTATCACTAATGCTATGCATGCTCCTAGGCAAAGTGACCCGGGTTTGTTTGTTTGAGTACTGTTTGTTTGATTAGAGTAGTGGATATCCAGTACTTATTGGAGTACTGGATAGAGAAGGAAGATGGTTTCCCCAGCAACTGTGCCTCCAGAAAAAGCTTTTGGCTTGTTCTTTTGCTTGTGTGCTTTGCTGCATGTAACCAAACCGTTTCACTGGTAGGAAACAGATACTTAGCCTAGTGATCTCCAGTGTGGGTCGTGTTTGCATTAGCAGCTGTGGGAGTTCAGGAGTCAAAACCAAAATTTCTGTAAGAAGCAGTGATTCCAGCTCCACTCAGGTTGGTGCAAGCTGACTGAGTGAGCCACAGTCTGATCCAGAAGGACTGAATTCCTGTTTCCCTTAATCAGAGAACCCAGCCCATGGGCTCAAAAGGGCACCATGTTGCCTACTAAGAGCTATGGTCTGAGTTTAAGGGGAAGGAAATGCAAGGCCAAATGCATTGGGTGTTTTTGGTTGCAGTTTAAGTTAGTCTGGGTAGTTTGTTGTAACTGTTCTAGAGTAACACTGTGAGACAATGTAGGAGATAGAGTTTTGAGTTGAGTATTTGGGTCACAGGTGATTGTACACTAAAATACTGAATATCAATTCAGATAAAGAGTGGGAGAACTTGAGAGTATCTAAATATGGTACAAATTACCTACTTTTAGCTTTATTCATCTAGGCTACTGATGACCAGCAGAATTCTCTGATTTTAAAGATTTGGTGTGTGTCTAGAATAAAATGTTAATATAGAATGAAACAAACGACACGGTCTGTAATTGTAAATTGATGGAGCCAATTCTAAATTTGTCTCTTGCAAACACATTGCAGATCTGTTGAGCTGCTTGGCTAGTCAGGTGAGGGGCCACGGTTTCAAATGTTGTAACTTTGGGTACACAAATTTGGTATGGATTTATTAGTAATAGCAGATACAACTATCTTCAGTCTGTTAAGCTAGTTCTTTCAAACACAGCTCTGGTCAATATATTGTTAATCTGTAGGCTGAGGTATTGATTTCTACTTACATGTTTATACAATCATAGCAATTAAACTATTAAGATTCAGTAACATGCCCCACCCTGAAGATGGATAATTTATCACCAAAGGATTTGAGATTCTGGTTTCTAATGCATCCAAAGACAATTAAGTTGAAAAGTTTACTATTGATCTTTAAAAATAAATGAAAAAATCAAAACCTGATTCTGTGTTCAGGGTGTCCCAAGCTGCCTCTAGCCATACTATGAAGAAGGACAGATGTCACCAATGGAGTGAAATGGGGGTGCATGTGTATCATGGTGTTTTCTGCAAAGAACATGACGGTCTTCTGGACAAACATTTGGCCTCTGTAACCACCTTCTTGTAATAGTAAGCTTAATGAAGAGAGAAGAAAATGAGGAATTCTCGGGGAAAACATACTAGTTCAATTACCTATTCATCACTGAAAAAGGGAAGAGTGTCTGTGTAGTGCACCTCATTGTATCATGATTGCAAAAAAACACTTCAAATGCCTCAAACTGTAGGTAATTCATTTATGTGCAAATACTTGAACCAAGTATCCATTTTATCCATTGCATAGATGAGTTACGTTGCAAAGGACTCTGTATCCTTCTGGAATGACGATGAGAGGCTGGGGAGAGGGTGGATGTCCTAAAGTATTTAACAATCAACCAAACAGATGAATACAGAACTGTTTATCACTTATTTTGGATAATATGTTTTTCAGTTGGCCTCCCACTCCCAAATATGCTTTTTTTGGGTGGTGATCTGCTTTTGCTTTATTTGCTTTAGAGTTAGAAGAAACAAATTTTGCTGCCAGGAACAACTGATTGCTGAAGGTCTTTCCACTCCTTATTGTTAGAATGAGAGGTGGCAAGGTCTTTTTCTCAAAAGTAGTTTATCTCTCTCTGACGATGATAACTTCTGAAATTCATTCCATCTAGCACGAAGACCACTGTGTAAAGATGCACTGTGCTCTGCTTCCTTTTTGAAAACATTTTCTGCCCTCCATAATCAAGAAGACAATAGGGTGGAATGAATTGGTGGGATTAAGTTCACTAGTCCCTCGTATTTCATCAGCCAGTGAAGTCAGAGTTGTCCTCTGGATCTTTAACGCAGCAGGGTACAGTTAACCCCTTCTCATAATCTCCCTTGTGTTGAAGCAATGCACATGGTGTCCTGCAAGAATAGTTGAGACAAATTAACATGTCTACAACAAAGTCTGTGGCCCAATATCTGGTGGGATAGCAATTTTATGGTGGTACTAATGCCCTCACCTTTCTCGCGCTAAAGCAAATCAAAGTCTTTGTCAAGACAGAAGTCTAATTCCAAGTCTAAGTCTATAGAAGTAAAATACCTGGTAAAATTAACATTGTTGACTTGTGAAATGTTCAGGGCTGTGATTAAATAAAGTTCAGGTTGGTTAATTGATGCTTGATTGACCTGGAATAGACAGCCCTGTCTCTGTATAGGCTAAATTGTTACTAAAGTTGTTGTGTATATTCTTTTTTCCCTGTTCAATTCACTGCACATTAAGAATCTCATCGTTTGCTCTTACTGTTTTTTGTTTACCATAGACTTAATATGATTACTGACATTTCAGGGCTGCAGATCTCAAAGCCTTTGTTCTGTAGTCCAGTTAAAACCTTCGTGGTAGATTTTCTCTTCTGTTTGTGTTGTAACAGAGTTAGTCATGTATGGCTGAATGCATCTCCTTTCAGGTTAAATGCAACTCATACCACGTCAAGGAACTGATTAGCATCCCTAGTGGGGTAAAAAATGAGGAATTCAACTCTTTAATAGAATACACTGCAATACAATAAAATCTTTTCTCCACATCAGTAGCTGAATTCTTTACAAACACTGCATATTTGTTTGTCCCATTTAAAAGAAGTTAATTGTATGTGCTTATGCTTCACTGGCCTACTAAGCATTGTTATCTTGCAGTTCACTGGCCTGCAGTTGTACGTTACTCTACAACATTAATGGTAAAGTTTTGTTCAGTGAGCACGGACCTTTACAACATTTGCACGCCATGTCCTAACAATTGCCTTACATCACACAGAGCAAAGGTGGAACACTGCTGGCTGGGGTGTGCATTACATACGATCATGATGTTCTGCAAGAAGGGCCAAGACAAATTAAACATCTGTAATTAATGCCTTGGTGTCTGTGGCCCAGTGTATGATGGTATGCCCATTTTACGTTTGCTCTGAAGCCCTAATCTTTCCAATCTTTTCCACAGCTACATGTACCGATGGTCAGAAGTAAGCCATAAGGTGCATACTGGTGTGTATGCCCTGTGTAGGCCCTATCTATATCTGGCATCTTGTCTAAATTTCTATGCAAGTATCTTTGAGACTGTGTTAACACCTTCAACATCCCTGGAAAAGCTTAGGAGATCAAGACTGGTACAGAAAAAAAATCTGTGCCAGAGACAGTTTCAGTAACTCAGCTGTAGAGATGAGAGAGTGCCAAGCTTGAAAACATACTCTGGCACTGCTTAATTTTTTATCTTTCTCGTTGGTCTGACAGGCAGATTAGGGAATTACTTTACCCCAAAAGAATTCAGTCTTCTCCACCAGCTTATGGGTGGATTCAGAGAGCAAGGGGACCATGGTCCCCATGATTTTCTCATTCTTTACCTTTTCTGGTTACTTCTGATTAATTAGTGAGCTCTACCAATTCTATAACTTTTTCCCAGGGAGGGTGATGGGGCGCTGCATGGGGCTGCCTGGGGGGTTTGTGGAGTCTCCTTTTCTGGAGACATTTTAAACCTGCCTGGCCCTGGTCAGGATGTCCTGCTGTGGCAGGGGGACTGGACTAGAAGATCTTTCGAGGTCCCTTCCAATCCCTGATGATTCTATGATTCTGTGTGTGTGTAGCATACACAATGTGGTGGTTAGTTAAAGTGAAAAGATAAGCTACAGTTACAAGGATAGCAATGTATCTCTTAGTACTCAAACATAAATTTGGGCTTATGTTTTGTGGCTACTTCAAGCCATGCTGATGATAGAACTTAGTATTTTTATGATTAAGTAGACCCTGGGAAGAGTAAACACAAGGTTTTGAATACCTCCTTGGTACTTCTGAAAAGAGGGAATGATTCCTCCTGCTCTGTAGAGTATTAATGTTTGAGCATAACCTGTTCTTTCTCTGAAATTTTCTAACAGTGTTGTGCAGAGCTGACATTTCAAGCCCATAGAATTTAGAAAGGTTATTCTAAATCTTTATCAACAACTCGGACAGTTTTTATCGAGATAAGGTCATTTGTATTATACTGTCTAATTTCCCCTCCATCTTTCTATGAATTAGAAGATGAAGATATTATAGTGGTATACTTCCTTTACATTCTGGACTGATTTTTGCAATCACCTTAGAGGATAGAGAGTCTAACAGAGTAACAAACAAAAGAAAAGGAAGGCAAAGCTTCTGTGAATCTCTCATAGCATATTAGTCCACAGCCATAACAAAGTAAAGCAAGTGTTTAAACTTAGGTGAAGCTATATGAGTAAGTTTATAAAACCTTGAAGTAGTTAATATATCTAAACATCAAAATCTTAAGCAACAAGCACAACTAAGGGTCTTCTATTTATTTGTGAAATACATACCAAATAGCTTCCCCTGCAATTTTAGGGGGAGAAAACCAGAAAATGTTACTCTCTTTGAATAAATTTACAACTAGATAAAGGATCTAGTACTGGTAATTTAACCATTTGCCTACTGTGGAACTATTACAAATTCTGTTCAGTTTTTCCCCCAAAGCTTACATGAAAGTGCTTTTCATCTGGCTTAGTTTCCTCATTATTGCTATTCCTACTATTCCCTAACTGTACTCTTTCTCCGTTGAAATCATAGCAAGAACTATGGTTTTATGGATGTACTGATACCTAAAAGTTGCCTTGGGTATCAATCCTGGCTACCATTTCTTGGCTTTTCTGTCTTTAGTTTTGTACAGCACCTTCCCATAGCCTTTTCCTGTAACAGGATGTTTAACTTGATCCCCAGGAGTCTGGGAGTTCTCTCTCTTTGTTTCCCAGATAGTTAGAGGAATGAGTAATGAAGCAAACCTTAGGGCTTACAGCTCACATGGAAAGCTGACTAATAATGTAAGTTTGATCCCATGTAATAACTGGCAGGTCTGAGAAGCTGTGAAGCATTCATCAGGTACAGGCAGAGGGATAGTGCCAGGCTTTTCCAGAGGGACATGGTTCTGCAGGGTAGCAAATGAAGTATGTGTCTCATTCCTGCTTCTACTTGGTTCCTTCCAAAGTAATTATTTGCCCATTGCTGATAGACTGGGTTACCAAGGTTGAAGTATTGCGGTACAGCCTGTGTTTTTCAGTTTTCACAAGAGCGTGAGAGTGTACAGAAGTTGTTTCCTGACTGTTTAGAGGTCTGAAGGGATGTATTGTTGAATCTTATGTTAACTTCTGCACGTCAGAAAGCAAGAAACAGTGAGAGGTGCTGCATGGCATTAAAAGAGTAGCTAAGGAGAAGTACATGAAAGTCCTTTAACAAATTCAGTCTTTTGTTTTTGCCAGGTCTGTTTTATAGACTTTGAGATAAGGCTAGACTAAGCATGCATGTAGTGGGCTCTGCCAGAGTTTTCACTTGAGGAAGGCTCACAAGATCTGCCCTGTAACAACTATGAGTGAATATTGCAATCAGCTCAGCCAGGACACAGTGATTCACTAGAATGTGCTCAGTTCAAAGAACTCCATTCAGAACTTGTCAGCTGAAGAATTCTTGAATAAAAAAAAATAGAGAAATCTGCTAAGTTGGGCAAGAAAAATAAGGATTATCAGAAAAATATCCCTCACATGTATTGATTTTTCTTTTGTCACTTAGGGTTTAAGTGGAATTCAGCACTTGTTTAGTCAAATCATAGGATTTCATATGACCTTTAGATTTTCTTATCCACAAGCCAACTCAGGAAACACAGCTCTTCAGAGAGCAGCCTCTCAAACTGCACTAGTCAAATCAAGAGATCACATCTTGGGAATTTTAGGTGAGAGATTCTCTCCTAATTTAGATTGTTTGCAAACGTTTAAACATACTGAAAGAATCCTAAATATTCTACTTAAGATTTACTGGAATATATGATTCATAATTAAAAGAATGTATTTCTTAAGACATTTAGATGGAAAATTAAAGTGTAAATTCATAACCTTGCCAGTAAAGTCATTCTCTGTCACAACCTGTACATTCCACTTCTCTAAACTACTAGTGAACACTCTAGCTGCAGAAGCAGCACAAACATTGTGCTCCCTAGTTTGTACTTCTTGCAGCATGTAGTATGTCAGTATCTGCACTGTCAGGTTCTGATTCAGATTAGATGGCCACAGATTTGGCACTAAGACAAATATGTTTAAATCTCACCCAGCCAGCAGAAGTGAGGAAGTCTCTGCAGGTTGAGGAATGAATACAGCCCTTTCTTTAGCCAGGTTGTTTTGGAGTTAGAGGTTTTCACTAAAATTACTGGCATAATCCCTGTTGCAAATAGTCTCTGCTTCCTCTCTGTACTGGTAAGGTACTACTCCCAGTGTATAAACAAATGGTGATTCATTAGCACAATGACACAGAACAACAGATGACCTTGCCTATGAATGGGTTATTCTTCTACTTCAGTTATGTGATGAAAAACTTCCCTCTTGCACTCTTCTCTTCACTTTTACTTGAATATACTCCTTATTATTCAGAATTCTCTTCTAAAAAGAACAGTTGTCCCTGGGGGTCAAGAGGGGAAAGATCTTTACTTGTACAAAGCACAGAGGAACACAGCTCCACTGAGTTATCGGGCAGCCTTCTTGTTATCAGTGCCTCTATTTACTGTTTTACATTGAACCATACTTTCTTTCTAGCAGTTCATATCCTCCTGACATGCAAGCATAAATCCTACATGAGCAATCTTATTCCTTGTATAGAGATCTCATTGAAAGGTGGAGACTGGGTAAATGTAGATTCTGGGTTAAAACGTCGAGATTGTTCACTGGAAAATCCATTACAATAAATCTGTTCTGTCAGTGTTTAGAGAGCAGTTGGCATGTTTCAGTTTTCTTATTCTGCAGCCCATCTGAACACAGAGAAGCCTTGTTCTGGACTTGCTACCCTCACAAGATCTTCACGTTTGTTAAAATGCTTCAATATACAGATTTCCTGAGGAGCTTCCACAAAGTTGTACTTAAGATGTTTTTTTTCTGGAACTTTGTTGATTAGATAAATCTTATAATCTCACATGTAAGTTATCCTTTTGGCACTTGGCCATTTGTCCCTGCTCCATATCAGTGTTAAACAGTTGAGTTGGCTGACTTTTAAGTGGAAGAGCTGTCAGTGAAAAGACTATGGTGGAAGCTGGCAATTGCTACAGAGTTGTTCCTAGAAATTCAACGTCTGATATCAACAATATCTTTGTAGTTCTAAACAGTCCCTTTGGCAAAGGGCTGTGTGCTAAGTCATTTCCAAAGCATGGGTTTGCACACCTAAGCTGTTTATATACTGCTTAGTTTTGAGGTGAGAAGAGTCACTGATATTCTTCAAATGTTTAATAACTTTCTGCAAAAGAACAAATGTACTTCTGAGTTCCTTGTGGATAAAACAAAAGTAACAGACTGTCAAGGGTTTATCCTGAGACGAAATTAACCAATTAATGTGATTAATGTGCTAATGGGCTGAAACAAAATCAAAACAAGGAGAGTTCAAAAAAACATGCATAAAGTGCAGGCAAAACCAAAACTAACTCGATTTGGGGAAAAAAACAATAAGAGGCATTTAATTCACCCCACATAAAAACCCCCCATAAAAACCCCACATAAAGAATTCATCACACATAAAAACTCCAGACAAAGAGATATGGAGATTATTCACATGTTCTGACCAAGCTGTATTCTCCAGCCCCTCAAAGGAAAAAGACAGTAGTTCTTGCTCCTTGAGGAAATATGGAATCCATTCAGTCCATGCACAGCATCAGCAGGCGTTTTAAAGTCCAGTTCTCTGTTCCAAGGCGGTTCTTGATTTCCAGCGTGCCAATTCCTACAGCAACAAATGAGGGAAGAATTCTGTCCATTTCAGCAAACCGTGTATCTTAGATGAAACCTACCATCCGCTGATCTTTGAGTGTTAAGGAAAGAATAGGAAATTGAACTGGTAGGTTTTCTTTCTTTTTCCCTTAAGCTGCCATTTTGTGTTCTGTTGCAAAGAAGCTCCTGCAAAAGGGAAACATGCTCTAACGAGCATGAACTTGAGTCATAGCTTCACTTTAAATAGGGTTGGGATTTACAGTAATTTGACATTTGCTGTGTTTCCAGATCAAATACAAATATGAAATGTTGTGAGATACTAAAGAAGATTGACCTTAGGTGTGTCAACCAGATCAGCTACATTTTTGAGGTTTCACAGTGCTCACCCAACTCCTGCTTACAGCTAAGCAATGCTTACTGCATGCATTCCTTAAGGTAACTTGTGCAATACTCAAACTCTTCCTTTGCTTTTCAAATATTCTGCACTTCCTCCAATGTCTATGACCCACTCCTTCAGACACCAAACCCATGTTTTCATCCCTTTTAAACTTACACTTTCATCACTTTTTTCTGTGGATCAAATATTCACTGACTTCAGCTGAGGATTCCATTGCTTGTAGAATCAGCAGACTATGCAAACTCCAAATGCCAACCATGATACAGATACACTGAAAAACTTCAGGAGATGTGCATGACTGGATAGATGATACTTTGAGGGTGTTCTGGGTTAGGGAGAGTGTGACAGAGCAATGGCCAGCATTTATCCATCCTTTTACCTTCTCCCATGACAGAATACAGGACATTGCAAGACAGAGTATTTGTGGCTCTGCCAAGCATCTAGGAAGAAAATTCCTGATACTTACAACACCCATCTTCTGCAAAACAAACATTTATGTAAAAACAAGAAATGTGCTGGGACAAAACAGATTATTGTGACAAAAGAATTGGAAAAATCTTAAGTAGTGTAAATATAGAATCAGCTCTGTGGTGGAATAATAGGTGTCATTCTAGGATGATGAACAGCTACTCAGGGTGCTGCTTACGCTCACAAAAATTAGAAGTAACTTGTACTGTGTTTGTCATATCCAAAAGGAGATCAAAGTATATGCTTGGATGTATTCCAATCAGCAGTAAAATCATTACAGTTCTTTTTCCAGCAAATCCAGTCAATATGTCGATCAAACAGCTTAACACTCCTACGACAGCAGATGACAAAGATACATTTGATGAGTTCTATCAACAGCTTGAAGTGACATTCATTAAAAATGAAGGAAAGCTATCACCCTTGCTACTAGGGACCTAACTGTGAAAGTTTGGCTGTCAGATGTATAAGCTCTCTTAAGGAAGTTCTGGGATATGACTACTTGTCTTGGTTTATTGAATGAAAGAGGCATCTGTTTGGATTTCGTGGCTTTCATGTTCATTCATTTTTCACTTAACGCCTAAATGGAATGCACAGGATGCTTGTACAGATGGGTATGGAATCATGACTGAGAGCTAAGTGATACTTAAGGGTGAACATACAGCAAGCAAAGAACATCGTGAGTCTGAAGATCAATTAGAATGTCAAAAGACAGATATTCAGCAGCTCATTGCTTCTTGTCTAGAGTAAGAAAATTCTGTGTGATATCTATCCAGAAAAGGTTGGCGGCATTGGCATGGAGCAGTTAACCCCAAAGGGCTGTGGAATAAAACTCCCAAGTACAAGTAACACAACCTGCTAAGTCAGTACTGGGCTCTAAACATCTGTAAAGAGCAGCAAGCAAACATTTCATTGCACATGTGAAGCAGTGACATAGGCTGCCCAGAATATTTTAAGCTGCATAGAGAATTTGCTTTGTGAGAAGCTCTGAAAGGATTTGCAAACTAAAAAGGAATGCCCCGTCCCACTCTCCCCCACAAACCTAGGCAACAAGTCAGATGTGCGGGATGAGATAACAAGGCAAGCTACAGTGCTAAATCATAGCAAATGCTGGAGTTACAGAAAACCACCAGTGAAAAACATATTAAGGACTTCAATGTGGGAGGGAATGAAATGCCTGTATACTGACTCAGTTACAATACATAGGACGCAAGCAAACATTGCTTAGTGATCAATTGCAGAAGCAACAGATAGGATCAGTTATCTGGAAGCTTTTCTGTCTAACCACAAAAAAATTCAGAGGGGAGTGGAGGCAGAATTTCATTTCAGCTGTAACTTCTCACAGAGAAAAGTATGAGAAACCCTAGGAACACTGAGAAAAGTACAAAGGTTCAACAGGTGAAAAGCTTGAGTTTTTTTAATACTGGCTCAGAGAAGCAAATTGCGTAAAACTATGTCTGGTCACAGAAAGGCAATTGAAATGTGTAGGCTATGTGCATTGTGTAGATAGAAAAGAGTAGAAGTGCTTGCTAGAAATATTGAAATATAGAATTGGTCTCCTATAAGAAATCAGGAGCATCTTCCATGTCTTGCTGCTTAAGGCATAAAGAAGAGAAAGAATGTGAGATTAACAAAGAAGGGAATGGCTGTGTTTTATACAGATGGGAACAAGTAGAATGTCATGGGAAGGTGTGGTGTACCATACTGCACTCTGTATTTTGACAAGGTGTTCTCAGAAAGGCTTCTAAAAATTCTGTCAGTGTTCCCTGACAAATCCGTTGCTTCTTCTTGTTACTGATCAGAGTTAACCTGTTATGAATTCTCCACAATTTCTTGTGAGCCCCTCAGTGACTTACTTGAAATGCCACCTTACAAACTGCTGTGTCTTCTTTGAGCAAGGTACAGTGAAATAGAACATATAATGGTCTGTAACAAATAAATGTAAGAAAAGCAACCAACTACAACTTTGGCAATTTGGAACACTTAAAGATTAGTAATTGTTCTGTTTAAGACATTTTCCAACACATTTAGAGTCTAAAGTAATGAATAAAAGCAGATAAAAGTTTATTCTTCACCTAATTTTCTTCACATTGTCCATGGATCAATACTTGTTAGCATAGCCTGTGTTCCAGGTGTATCTTATAAAACATCAGTGAAAGCACTGCCATTAGCTGTATCTGCACATAATTTACATTGATCTCACTCCAAATTAGTTTGGCTGATACTAGAAGCAAGTATTAATGTTATCAGTGTGTAGTATCCACCTTTTGGCAACTGTCCTCCATGAAAAGATCAGGTTAGTTGTATGCTCCATAACACTCATGAAGCAGTACTGAAAGACAACCAGTAGTTAGCCTTAAGAGGCATAAATCTTCTATAATTTGAGATCTTTGCAATCCAGTTATTCTGTACTTTTTACCTCCTTGCTTTCACAGCCCTTCTGTATTGCCCACTTGTACTTTTCTGAGTCATGCCTCCAGTAACTGAAAACGAGTTTTGCTTATTTGATGGAAAACTTAGACAGATTGAAACACAGCACATTGTGTCTCTGCTCTCTGCTGCTTTTATGTCCAAACTTTGAACAACAGTCACACATTTTATCATGTTCATTACATTTTATTGCCACACAGTTCATTTCTTAGAGACTTATTACTTCAGGAGGAAATGTTGGTTATCTGACAGTCTGTGCCATTTGCAAATACTAGGTTGCAAAATACTGTATGCAAAGTGCAAGGAACCACAGTGACATCTGCACTCAGAACAGCAGATTAGGTAGGATAACTGGACTTTTTGTGTATTTCCCCTTTTCTTCCCTCCCCAAAATACCACCCCCAGAGAACTGCCTATTCCACTTGTGACTCTTGACCATTCGCCTTTCCTGTCTTTTACACATTTAGTTGCACGTTTCCCTGCTTCTGATGCACAGCGTGATCAAATTACACTGGTCAGTATGTAATCAAGAAAATGCTGGACTTTGTTTTGTACGTTTCTCTTAAAGATGACCTCATATTCACTGCTTATGGTCTGATTTTGATTATTTCATTTTTTAAAAAGTCAAACTGTTTTCATTCTTTAAGGAATAAATGTGAAGTTTGGTATTCTCCCTTCCAGTCCTGGCTTTCTGCATTGTAAGTTCACGGTTTTGTGCTGATATTACAGAAAGAGTTGGAGGAGGCTTCCTGGTCTCTAGAACCTAATGCAGAAGATGAATTCTCTGCCTCTTCCTCTCCGATTTACATTTTTTCCAGTCTGTAAAATACAATGCAGTCATGCAGTCATGCCACTGCTGTTCAGCCTCTTCACTTGCCTGTTTCGTAGGGATGAAACCCAACTGCTTTTTCTGGATTTATTCTGAAACAAATACAAACAGCACAAGAACAGAAAAGGAAAAGAAAGATGCGTTTTAATGAGCAGATCAAGTCCATAAAATGATGACTTGAGGTTTATCCAAAGGACACTTTCTTTTACCCAGCCATACTTTTTGCTCCTTGTTGCTGCCATGATTGATTAGTGAAACAATCCATGTAATTATTCACCAACCGCAGACCATCTGGAGTTAGGAATTTGCAGCCTCTTTCTAGAAATGTATCTGTACTGGGTTTGCTGCACACTTTAGAGCATAGTACTTAATCACCACATGTGGGAGGTGTTAACTAGGGAATTGCCTTTCTAGCCTAACTACATTATCACTTATATTGTGCTGTAAATGTCTATAATATTTAAGATGCTTTACAAAGGGTTAGAAGTGCAACACACATAACAGCTCGTAACCCAAAGAGCGTGGAGTTGAAGTGCACAAGTGGGTACCATAAAATAAAAGGCAAATGATGAGGGGAGAGCGGCTGCTAGAGAGATAAAGGAACAGATGCTAAATTTTTTGGAGAAGGAGGAGGAGGTGAGTGAGTGAAGAGGAGGGAAGCTGTTCCCATGTGAAAGATGATCTAAAATGGGGAGTGGGTGAAGGAAACAATTTGTAGTTTCCTACAAGTATCTCTGCATTCCTATCTGGAAGTGTTTGTGCTTTTGAAAGCACAGCTAAATTTGACAGGAAGAATAAACCTTTTAAACACTAGCAAAAAAAGAAGCAAAAAAAGCTTTGCCCATTGCATGTTCTAGACATACTGTGCATTACAAAAGTAAATCTGTCACCAAAAGAATACACATCTCACAATGAGAATCTCCCCAAAAACTCATCAGCTCATCATAAACTGCATCTCTTCTCCTCCAGAGACCAGGCAAAACAAACTGGTCCAACCAACCTGGCCAAACAACTTCAACAAGAAGGTCAACAGTCTGGTTTTGTGGATATGAGGCAGAAAGCCAGATTTATTCCTCAGCTGGGGATAACACAGTTGGGGCCACAGTCTGGCCATCTTATAGTTAAACCAGGGATTGCCCATATTTGTCACTGTGGTGCTTTGCATATGCCCAGTGATGACTGGAAACAGCACACCTTCATGGTATAGTCTTCTTGGCTGAGATTTGTGAAATGCATTATTTCAAGATCTAGCAGAAACAGCTCTATCCTTATTTTTGAAACTACAAATACATGTTCATAAGAAATTGTTAAATATGAAAAGACATTTATGTTTGGGATAATGTTTCCTAGCTGGGAGAACATCCATATTGCCTTATGGACTTGTTACCTTCTGCAGAGCTAGTTTCTACAGCTGTTATGAAATGTATAATGAAGCTATTGTCTATACAGTCTGAATTAACAAAAGCCATCTCATTATCTCATTTCTGTGCAATAGCTGGCCTTCCTTTCAAGGCACAACAACAACTTCATTTTAAAAAAAAGAGAAATAGATAGATTTGTTGCCTATGCAATTATCCTCCAAAGGGATGTCACACTGAAAACATATGGTCTGCATCTCTTTATGCTAATAAAAATTACAATGGCATGGCCTGTTCTTTGGCAGAAGCATATCCAAACTGATATCTCTATGATTAAGGTCTTCTGCTATAATCTATGCTTGATACTTACAGCAAATGGAGCTTGCCTTACTGCTGAGCCACTCTGTGGCATTGTTAGGGGGACCTAATTCATACCAGGTGTGCTAACAATTAAACAGTATAAATGGTCATGACCTAGTGCTGCAATTCATGCCCTGTTCAGACACTTGTACAGACGTCTGTGTAATTTGGTCCTGGCTGGAGACCAGGTGCCCACCAAAGCCACTCTATCACTCCCCCTTCTTAGGCAGGGGAAAAAAAACATATAAGGCTAGCCAGCCAAGGCAAGAGCAGTTTAATAAAGCTAAGGTCATACATGGAAGCAAAAGCAAGCAACAAAAATTATTCTTTACCACCCATCAGCAGGTGATGTTCAGCTGCTTCCCTGAAAAGCAGGGCTTAATGTACGTAGTGGTTAGGGTTAGGGTTTCATCCGGAGGATGAAAGCCATCAACAAATGCCTCATACTTCCTTCTTTTCCCTTGTTTTTATATCCAGGCTGATGCAATACAGTCTGGACTATCCCTTTGGTCAGTTTTGGTTAGCTGGGCTGGTTGACTGCTTAGACTACTGTTGAGGAGAATGTTGGAAAAGAAAGAAATAAACCTCAGTGCTGTGTGAGCCCTGGTCATCAGCAGCTGAATCACTGCTGTGTTATCAGCACCCTTCTAGCTACCACTACAAACTCAGCTCTAAGAGGCAATGTCACGGAGAGAACCAACTCCATCCCAGCCAAACGAAATACAGTGCAACAACAGCACCTAAGTAATTCAGAAACATTTTTAAGCAGCACCAAAGCCCCAGGATGCCTCCCCAACACACCTGACTTTGCCTGGCTTCTCACAAAAAATACCTGAGGAGTAGGAGCCACCAAACAGTCTGGAATACTCTATTGGGTTTTTAGCTACTATCCATATTTTGCCACACTGATTGTGTCTGGTTCCCTCATTCATTCACAATCATGCAGTTTTATCTTATCTTTCCAGCTTATAACATGTTTTTTTCCTCAAAAATCTCCAACCAAACTAGTTAAAAATAGTCATTAATATTAATCTGAGATGCCTGTGTTATCAGTCTTGATTCTGCACCACAGACAGTTACTTAGTGAGCTGATGCTTGTAACCAGCTGCATAGAGCAAATGAAGGGACAAGAAAATCAGGTGAGGAGTGATTCTTGTACTGATCCTGAAAGTAAAAAAGGTGAGAAGCAGTAAATATCACCAAAGTTGTCATACAGACTTAATGATGTTTTACATCCCATCACACTTATTCCCATTCTGTTTCTCAGAGCAGATAGGTGCTAGACTTAACTACAGTAAAATAATGTCAAAAAACAGAAGCATAACATTTTGATCTGGGGACTGAAGAGCTCTGAGTGGCATAAACTCTGGCCTCCTTCTAGACCAGAGATGAACCAGGAAGACCTTTTAGAGGAGTGAGATAAGAAGACAAACTATGATGTTACCAAATCAGCCTTCTGTCCACGTTTAAGTCAATGGGAGTTTCGTCACAGTCTTCAATAGAATCAGAATTTGCTTCTCACTACTTAAAGCTCTACAAAGTTAGCAGAAAAAGAGTCAAAACCAATTACTTGCTGTATAGTTTTTGAGATTGCGTATATAGTTGCTGTACCTCACTTAGCCACATCCTGACTGTATACTGGACAAGACTCAAACATGCATGAGGTTCTCCACTGCTTGGTACCTTGAGTTTGACTAAGTGGGAATCTTGACACATGGAATAGATAGAAATCTTGGTTTTCCCTTAGCTTGTCTCTAGGCTGGATGATCACCTGAGAATATCATGGCCTAGGAAAATCTCTGCCTTCAGAATGAAGTAGTTAGATACCAATACAGGGAGAAGCCCATGTACTTCCAATAGCAATTCAGCTTTTTTCCTGGAGATACTGCTGTTTCTTAAATGGTTCATTGTCTTAATTGTCACAGAAAGGTATTCATTCAACACACTAGAGAAGTTCTTTAACCAAGCCAAAGAGCAAATAGTAGACTGACATGCAGTAGAAAGTTAGTGGGAACCATCTGGTGATACCTTATCTTTCTCAGACCATTCTTCCTTTGTAATCTGTGCCATTTTTTCATTACGTTAGCATGGGCTCACCGTGAAAAGGAAAGAAGGGAAAAAGAAGGGTAAATGAAAAAAGGATGAGAGTCTTTGCCTCAGTCTGACAGGGAGGAGGAGTTCCACATCTGCTTCTTACTCCTACAGATTCTTTCTTTCCTAATGTGTTTAAAAGTCCCATATGCCAGGGAAATGGACCACTGCTGAGGTCATTACTGGGTTGAGTGTCTACTGAGTAGTAAGAAAAGTGATTTTATAATCTGCTCTACCAAATCTATGTTTTAGAGGAAACACATATTACAAGCAAATGAGGTAGTGATGGGGAAATGCCCTAATGTTTTCCAGAAGCATCCAGCACAGCCAAATCTCATTGATTTTACTTATACAGGAGAATTTCTCTTCCCAGGACCCAGTACTATCCTTGTGAAGAAAGAGTAGTTTGCAACCTGACCTGGAGTCAGTACCGCTCCTTTTGTGGAGACAATTAACTATATGGTCACCTTGGCAAGCTGCGATAAGGCTGTGTGACTACACTGTGTCTGTGCATCTCTTGTACGAGTCTGTTTTTCTGTGTTACGATAATCCAATCATGTCAGAGGTGATTTCATAAATAAGGGGACAAGGAATGTAAGGAAAGTTTTGGGTTTTTATTAATTGGGACATTTAGACTGCAATGGTCTGTGTTCAGTTCTGGTCTCCTCACTATAGGAAAGACATTGAGATGCTGGAATGTATCCAGAGGAGAGCTACCAAACTCATGAGGGGTTTAGAGAACAAGTTGTATGAGGCTGAGGGAGCTGGGCAGTTTTAGTTCGGAGAAGAGAAGGCTGAGGGGGGACCACGTTGCCCACTCCAACTACCTGAGGGCAGGTTGTAGAGAGGTGGGTGTTGGCCTCTTCGCCTTGGTGACTGATGACTGAAACAGGGGCAATGGTCTGAAGTTGAGGCAGGGGAGGTTTAGATTGGATCTTAGGAAGAAATTCTTTACAGAAAGAGTGGTGAGGCACTGGAACAACCATCCCAGGGAGGTGGTGGAGTCCCCATCCCTGGAGGTGTGGAAGAACCACATAGCCATGGTGCTTCACACCCTGCTAGAGTGGCAGCATGGAGTGTTAGTGTTTTACAGTCTCTCAGGAATTTAGGTTTTTTGTTGGAGTGGGGATGGTTGGACTCAGTGAGCTAGGAGCTCCTTTCCAACCATGTTTATTCTGTGATTCTGTGAAACCAAGAGCAGTAATCAAGTTAATTCATAAGCATCCCTTTGCTTAGGAGCTCCTTTCCAACCATGTTTCCAGTGATGAGGAAGCGAAGGCTCTCATTTTTGAATGACCCTGTAAGCCATAAATTTTCCAAAAGCACTAGGAACGTCAGGAAATACACGTTAGTCCTGGTGTACTGCATGCTCAAAATGTTAGCAGCCTTTCTAGCTAAAAAGTCTTGTAGTTGCTCTAATCAGACAGCAGAAGAGTTTTTAAACATGCATTCCCAGAGCAAGTTAAGCCTTGTTTCTGCTACGTGTCATTCTTTAAAGACAGCATCTGAATTACATATCTGAAGTATAGCGTCTGAACACTGTTTCGTTTACTCCGATCTTCAGCGTAGCAGCCTCCCCTGAATTTAATAAGGCTGCCTCAGAATAAGCAGTGACGAGAGTAATCTGAGTCAATGAAAAGCAATTTAATTTAGTTTATGGAAGAGGTACATTGTGTCCCTCCCCACCCCTGTCCCCCCCTGCATAGCAGATTAAATGAAAATCTTTCTTCTGTATTGAATGAATGCTTTCAGGACCGTGCATCGTGCTGTGATCTCTGTAAATTCTTGTGTAAATTTGTATATATTGGTCACCATGCATTTGGTCTAAGGGGCCAAGATGAGCTGAGCAGAAATGAATACACTTCTCTAGACATCTGTAAAGGCAATTATTTCATTCTCTGAAATACAAAAAATTAGAAGAAAATAGATGAAGCACAAACAGCATAAAAATGTGTGGCTGTGATAGTCTTTTTTTATTCTTTGCCGTTGAGGAACATCTTTCATCCCATATATAGGGCACACACTAGGAAATCTACTGCTGCACAGAGCTTTGCTCTTTGATGACATGGCACATTGACATAGACAACTGTCCAAAAATACAGAAAGGTTATGTCCTGTGCTGTTTTGAATTCCACACTGAGGCCAAGGGCCGGTATATGTGATACATCATATGTTGGTAATGTGGAAACCTATGACATCCCAGAGACATCCTGACCACTCAAGCCAGAGTGACCCCGTTAGGCCACAGAGGAAAACCTTGAAAAGATTTCTTTGTGCATCCAGAATCAGAGTAAAGGTAGATATATGAGGCATTTAATAGAAATACATCAAGTAAGTCTTTGAATCACTAATCAGCACAATGATGTCTCGGGCTGTACAGCACTATGCAGGCACATGGCACAGCACCAAGTCCTGTTCAGAGAGGAGGTCCCTAACAAAAACCAGCCTTTACCACAAGTACAGAAGCAGCGTGGTTTTGTCTCCTTTGAACTATAAATACACAGAAATTGCACCGGATTGTATGTTGCACTTTTATTTCATGTTTGTGTTTGAGCTCATCTTTCAGGTCTATTTCCTACATGTTGGTACTCAGGTGAAGATTTCTGCTAGAAGTTTGACTCTACGTGAGGTGCAGATGCTAAAATGAAATGCCTCTGTGGAGGTCAGCATTTGTTGTTCTCTGCTTCGGACTGCATATGTTAACATTTAACAGCAAAACTTAAGTGTGCAGGATGTAGCACTCTTACGAACTTTCGTTCTTCTGGCCTAGAGGGCATCTGTACTTCATTTCTTGCTACCAAGGCAACAGTTTAGCTTCAGGCAACAACTAATAAAGTAACTGTATATGCTAATAAGAGATCAGGCTCCTTCAGAAAATAAGACTGTCACCCCGTGATTAGTTGTAAGAATGAATTAATACCAGAACTGCAAAATCAAGCATAATCTCTCTAACACCACATTTACTTCTGTCTCTAATAAACTGAGTTCCTGTTTGAGAGATAAATTAAAAACCAACAAGCTTAACTCTTCTAGCAGTAGAAAAAAGGTCAGGAGGAAAGTGAGATTTATTCAAACAGATGTCTATACTTTTCTTCTAAGTAGGCTTAGAGGGACAATATATCATGACTGTATTCAATGTTTGTTCATCAGAAATTATCTCACAATTCAGAGTGCATCATCCCAGGTGTTGATAACATCTGTACATACGATAAACCACTAGTTTATTGTTTTATGATACCTACTTCTGTTTGGAGGTGTTGCAGAAGACATAAATTTCATGAACAGATATGGCTGGCCAGAATTCTCCATTCTTCTGTGACATCCGTGGATAAAACATGGTAAAAATCTGTACCATGTGCTGGGAAAAGGTAAATTAGTTAAATCAGTAATAATGGGCTAGAATATCATACTCCATGAATGCATGAAAACCATAGCTAGCTGTACTTTTCTGGGGAAAAACGTCCCAGCAGGTATTTACTGATGAAATGGGTTTGTGAGTCAGTCAGAGCTTTTATTGCTAGCGTGCCATAGAGCCGGCCTGCTCATGAGTCTGTTATGTTTGTTTTCAATTTTCTTTGTGAAGTTTGCCTTCTCAACCAGCGTTTGAGAGATGCTGTGGGCAGCCCTTAGGGAAGTGGGAGTACTGGGGGGAACAAAACAGCATTATGTGTTCAGTGAAGGCGGCAGAGGGCTGCTTGTTGTGGGCTGTGGAAGAATCCTGGTGCAGTGGCAAAACCCCAGGCAGTGTGGTGGAGGGGATTCTGAGCTAGTGCTGTGTGCTGACTGGATTCTGGAGACCGGAGGCTGGAAGGCCAAAGCACAGCAGGGCTGTGGGCTGTGCAAGGTCACAGTGTAACACAGAGAGCTGCAGGGGATGGGGCTTCCCTTGAAAGAAAGCCTTGAAGCCATTGCACAAAGTTTGATGGTACAGTCGTTTCCTAAGTGAGTGACTCTCTGGCCTCTTGAACAATAATTGCAGCACTGCCGCCTTCTCCTTCTTTACCCCATCTGCCGCTTCCTTTTGCATACTTGTGCCTGCACGTTCCATGGAATAAGGCTTTTGTGGCTTGCACTTTTCTCTTTCTCAAGTAGAGCTAAGGCAAAGTTGTAGCTGTCATAAAATGAAAGAACCCTGCTATATATGTCTGTACATATACATCCAGATAACGTTTTCTTTTTAGGCACTCTGTATGGAACTACTGCTAGCTACAACTAGCATTGAATTAATGGTTTCCATCCTCTCTTGCTTTTCTGTGTCTTCTTCAATAAAAGAGCAAATTCTTTCATAGACAAGCAATATTCTCATCAATAAAACAATTGGGACAACTCTTCAGTATGCTCAGCTCCTACTCTGATTTATTGGCTACTCTTAAAAACAAAAAAACAGGAAGGCAACTCTGGAGCTCTTTTCCCATGCAGTTTTATCTAAGAAACCTGAGTAGAACTTTGTAGGAGTAGGTAGACAAATATAATAAAACTTAATAGCACAGATACATCAGGGACAGATGATGCAGAGTGTGGGCTGAATGTTCATGCTCCTTTTCTTCTTTGTGGGAAACTCTTTAACAGTCACCAAATTGCAGAAAAGTACTAAGAAACTTCAACAGCAGAAGAGAGGAAGCCAACTTTGGAAAATATATTTGAAATTTATAGCTATGTTCAACCAGCATCACAGTCTGCACACTCATCCTAGGAGGCCTTTCAGAATAATCATCCATCTTAGCCTCTACAGAAGGATCCAAACCTTCAACAGCTGTTTTCCCCTCCATATTAAAGTCTGTGCTAATGTTTTCATCATGATTTTTATATGAGAACGTGTGTTCAGAAGATCAACTGCTCTTCTCACTGGGATTTCCCATGCAGAACCTTCTTTAGTTAATTCAGCTTACAAACATATATTCCAACTCTGTATCAGAAGCCTATCTCGCTTTGATTTGTGTTTCCTTCTGGTCAAAGAACTGTTCTAGCAGAAACATTCATTAAAGATTCCCACACCAAATACTATCAGATAGGACAGACACAGCTGTCAGACACAACTCTGTGGACCATACTATGTGACAAGACTTTTCAAATTCCTCCTGCTGTCCTTCTTAGAGTGGAGATACCTCATTTCAGAGTATTCCCTTCAGTCCCATGCGTGGCCGCTGCTGTGAGAAACAGAAAGCATCCCACTTCTCCTGAAATGAATTTAGGATTTAGGATTCTTAGGTTTGAATTGTTTAAAAATTCTCATAGTCTCTAAGTCCTACACAACATGTGAACAGGAAGCATGTGACTTTTATAATTTATAATGCCCTTTGGTCCCCCACAAAATGTGACTAAAGGAGAGAGCTCATCAAAACTACTGCCTGTGTTTTCTTCTACTTTACCTCGCAGTAATTAGATTAGTGGAATTTATCTTTTTTGTTAGAGCCATCTTTGTAGCCAAATCAGTGTTTCCATATACAACTGCTGTGAGTAACAATAAGCAATGATTCCATTAAACTTCCCTTGAAACGTTTGTTGGTAGCATTTCATATTAACCTCTGACAGCTTCATTAGTATTTCTTTTCATGTAGTTTTGACTTCTAATAAGTCAGAAGTGACACTCCTAAAATAAATCCATGGATTGTGAATGAAGTAAGTCTTTATTTGTCCTCTTTTGAGGAAACACAAAATTCCTTTGCTAAAGAAAACAATGCTTTCATTTCAGCAGAAAAAAAGCCCTCATCGCTCCAAAGAGAGGACATAAAGTTGAATATCTGGAGAAAGATGATTATTGAAATAAAGAGAGAAGGTCCTGGTTCAGAAGCCAATGTTTTTCACATGTTCTGCCGAGGAGGCTTGGCCTGGGAGTTTGTTAGTTATCTCTATGCCAAGACTCTGGACAGTAGGTGTATGCTGTGAGGTTTACAATGTGTTTACACATAATTTTTTAACTGAAAGGGAATTATATTCCTCATGTAACTCTTTATGCATATATTACTCTTATTATATGATAACAAGTCTGTTGGTTTGGGGTTTTTTTCCAAGAATTAAAATTTCCTGTGATGTTAAGCAGGATGATAAGGCTTTGGCCAGCCTGATCTAGAGGGATGGTGTCCCTACCCAGAGGGGTTGGAACTGGATGATCCTGTGGTCTCTTCCAATCCTGACTCATTCTGTGATTCTATAAGTTCTTCTCAGTGAGGGTGACAGGGCACTGGGGGGTGGGAGATGGGCTGCCCAGGAGATTTGTCAGGTCTCCCTCTCTGGAGACATTTGAAACCCTCCTGGACTTGGTCTAGGTGATCCTGCTGTGGCAGAGGGGTTGGACTAGATGATCTTTCAAGGTCCCTTCCAATCCCTAGTAATTCTATGATTCTATGATTCTAATTGTTCTGTCTTTTAGCATCATTGGCTGGTTCAGAACTGGACCAGTGCTGAGAAGTCCTGTTCAGAGATGAGTGTTGAATTCTGCATGTGAAGGCTTTAGTAATTCCACTTCTACTGTTTTGCATGCAGATAGAATATTGCTAGAGAAATGAAAATTTGACATTTGTATCCTCATGTAAACAGAATAATTTATTCTTCCAATCAAAGTAACCTACTTTGGTTACTTTTAAAGCATTTCCTCATTATTTTCAGCATCTGATTGTGGTGAGCTTTTTCTTTACCAACAGGATTTTAGATCCACTCAAATTTACTCAATCCTGACCTTAGAAAATCCCATTTCTGCCTAGAAAGTTTAATTTCTGAAAATAAAGGTTGACTGCCAGTAGAACCCATTGGCAAATCTTAACAGATGGCAGTACATGCTGCAATTTTATAAAACTCATGCTCATGCACATACAATTTCTTCTGTGTGGTTGTTGGGTTCTGTGCAATTTAGTATGAATATTAGAGTATCACAGTATTGTTTTGGTTGGAAGAGTCTTTTAAGATCACCAAGTCAAACCACTGACCCAGCACTGCCAGGTCACCACTAAATTATCTCTCAGCACGTCATCTGTATGTCTTTTAAATATCTCTAGTTTTGGTGACTCCACCACCTCCCTGGGAAGCTGGTTGACAATCCTTTCAGAGAACTTTTTTTTTCTAATATCCAATCTGAGCCTCTGGTTCAACTTGCAGCCATTTCTTCTCATCGTGTCACTTGCTGCTTGGGAGAACAGACCATGTTCCACCTCACCACAGTCTCCTTTCAGGTAGAAGTAGAGAGTGATAAGATCCTCCTTTTTCTCACACTAAACCACTCCAGTTCCCTCAGCTGGTCTTCATAGGACTTGGCTTCAGACCCTTCACCAGCTTCATTGCTCTTCTCTGGATATGCTCCAGCACCTCAATGTCCTTCTTGTATTCAGATGCCCAAAACTGGTAACAGAATTCAAGGTGTGGACTTACCAGTGCTGAGTATGGGGGGAATATATATGGTGTATGATTAGTTCTGCCTAAAAAGAAGAGCTTGTCTGGACTACCATTGTAACACAAATGCATGTTTTCTTACATGTGCCTGAACCTTGGACAAAATTCCCTTATGCCTGATATTCAATAAAATCCTTCCTGACACGGCCCTAGTGATAGGGTTTGACGTATCTCTGAGATAATTCATGAATATGAGCTGATCCTGTTGCAAAGGTCATTTATCCAGAGATAAATATACAGATGGACAGAAGCATCTGTGGAAAATTTGATCAGCAAGAGAGCAAGTAAAGACCAAGGGACTGAGTTATTTGTGCTTTTTAAGGAATGTGACTTGTTCTGTGCCAGTATGATTCTGTCATGTTCCGTGTCCCCAAGACAAGGCTGGGGTAGTGTAAAATTACCTTGTGTGGCCTCTGAAAAGATTCTTTTGCAAGAGCTCTTCTACTTCGTTAGTTGGCAAGATCACAGTCTACCAGGTATTGTGGTAGCTGGACCAGAACGACCGTGTTTCACTCGCTTTTGTTCTTTGGGAAAGATTTCTGGCTGGCCACAGAAAGAGTTGGATCTGACTTGCCAAGCTAAAATACAACCAGTTTTAAACTCTAGAGGAAGCTTGGGTGGAATTCCAAAATATTCTCAATTCAGCACAGCCAACTGTGTCAAACATTTTTGTTTCACAAAATATGAGAGAACACTGAATACTGGTTGAGAATAGCATGAAAAGTCTAATTGTACAGAGGATAAAAGGTTTAAAGTGTTTAAATAACCCCTGCACAAACAAAATAGTTGCTGACTACCACAGAAGAGTTAATTACAGCTTGCTTTCTAGTAAGTAAGACCTTTTTAATACTTGCAGGTGTCCAGAAGATTCTTTTGTGTCAGCTAGCCATAAGGGGTAACATGATCCTCCAGCATTTTCTTTTGAGTGGAAGTAGACACAGTTTGTAAGGTAATAGAGAAGATTAATAACTAGATCTTTTTTGAAAAGAAAACAAACACCATACTGAAATGCCTTTCAGCTTTTTAGAGGTTCAAACTGGGCTCCAGCAGGGCTCTAATCTGCCTTTGAACTTCAACTGAAACACTCAGAGACACTCTCTATGTTTGATCATCGCTATACAGCAGGGTTTCAGCCCCATCCTGTTGGAAATCCCCATGCCCTGCTGCTCTCCATCTGCCAAGGTCAGAGACAGGATCCTCACTGCCAGATACAGTAATCAACCTTCTCTTGGTACCTGTCAGTAAAAGGTGGCTACCAACTGTTTCTTGAGACTGAATGAAACCAGTAGTCCTGCTTTCTTTTGGGCTTTAATGCCTTATATCAATAGTTTTCTTTTTATTAAAAAGGCTTCTATGAGAATGTACATAAAAAATTCAGAAAGCTTGAAGTAAGGAAGAGACATCAAATATTTGGTGTCTTAGTGTCACGATAAGGACAATAATGGCCAATGCATTCAGAGGCCACTCTGAGCTTTTGTTGCTCTACTTGTGGCCCCATTAAATTATCAGGGAGGGAGGACGACACGGATGGGGGACGAGGACAGCTGAGTTCCCTTTGCTATATCCTCACTCACAATTTTGGAGTGAGAAGGGGTTGGGTAGAAGAGGCTCTCCTCCCCCTTAATTACACTTTTTATGCTGAGGTATATCTGAGTGATCTTGCTCTTGTAGACATTTCTGACCACAGAAAACTCTTCTTCAATCTTTAGATATCAAATGTTCATAGAAAATGGGTTAATGACACTAACTAATAGTGCCAGTACACTTTGATGCAAATATTTATTGAGATGCAGCATTGCTCAATTGGATTATAAAACTCAGCTTGAGAGCCTTCTATCAGCAAATGGACTGATGTTGAAATTGTGGATGAAAAAAATGCTAAAGTAATTTTACCAGTCATCAAGCACTTCTAGGAAGTGATCACATAATAAAAACTCTCAGCAGTGCTAGGATAGCCATCCTGCCTAACAGTGCAGAAATGATTACATTTCTTCCTTATGAAAAGTGCAAACTGAAATCCAAAACCAGTGATCCTCATTTACTTTGGGAGTCTGCTGTCCTTCTGCTTTGATTCTTTTATGGCTTTTGTTCAGACAAGATGCTAATTCTCTTGTCTTGCCTATAAAGTACATCTTGAAATACAGGTGCTTGCTGGAGCACTTCATAAAATGCACCGTTTTAATTATTAAGCTAGACCTACACATGGAAATGCTGTGTGTATACACATGGCCATTGTGAAATGCTTCAATACAGATATGCCCTGTGATCAGTACCCCAGGTATATTCTCTGGTATAAATCTTCAGACAACTCTACAGCAGTGCTCACCTTTCAAAATGTTGTGATACCATCTAAAGTTGGGATAACTTTTGAGTAACTAGGACCTGACCCACAGAAAGCAGCTAAACAAAGAGCCATGCAAAGGTCTAGTTGTTTATTGTAAGTACAATGATCTGTAAATTACAACATCAGAAAGCAGTCACGGAGACTCCAGTTTATCTTCTGGTCTTAGAATTTTCCCCAACTGATTGATACTGGAACCAAAGCATAAGTTCTATAAAAACCTCTACTCCTTTTCCAAAAACTTCCAGCCATGGAGACCACCACAGCCCTTGACAGTTTGTTCCAGAGCCCAGCTATCACCACTTACTTTGTTCTCCATCTAGACCACTTCATGTGTCACTTTTAGCCAGTTACACTCATGTCTCCTAATCCAAATGGCCTTTTACTCCTCATGTTGTTACTCATAGGGAGGGGTTAAAAGGCTTCTTAACCTTTTGCATTGTAAGCTAAAGAGGCTGAGCTATTAGGCTTCCCCTGACATATTAGCATTCTTTAGACAGTCTCAGGGCTCTCCTCTACATTTTTTCATAGTTTTCATTATTGTCCCTGAATTGCCAGTACCTGAATTGGAGTTAATCAGCCAGTAATTGCAGCAGGAGTGCAGACTGATTGGATTCTCCTTGTTTCCTATCTATTATTTTGCACCTAGTGATGCTTTTTAGAAAGGGACATTAGAAACATGAAGTTTTGTGTTTCTATCTGGAAGACTTCCTTCTTCCATATGTGCTGAAAGCTCTCAATGTGCCGGAACAACTGCTGTGGTGCTGCATGCCTTGTAAAATGAGCAGGGAGTCACAGGCTTTTGCAAATGGAAGCCACCAACACAGAAGGAGCCAGTTCTGTCATGTTTTACAGAAATGGTTGTTTTAGGGACTGGTGATTCATCTTTTTCATTTCCCATTATAAAGTCTGACAACAAATATGTATTAGGCACCCAAGGATCTGATAGAACTTTGATACAGTCTCACGCCAAGCACTGAATTACAATCATGTGAAAGGTCAATCTTGAAAGCAGACAGTAAAGAACCAGTGCTGGAGCTGGCCTTAGTTCACCCCAGCCTGTGAGGGGCAGCTGACCAGGTATGCCAGGTACAAACACCCAGTGTGCCTGCCATTCAGGGAACTTGCCAATTGATGCACCATGGGGTTGGCTGGGGTTGCCTTTCACCTCAGCCTCTCATGCATGAGGATCAGAATCATTTAGGTAGAAAAAGATTTGTAAGATCAAGTCCAACCATAACTCTAACACTACCAAGCCCACTGCTAATCCATGTCCTTAAGCTCCAGATCTATACGACTTTTAAATGAGATACCTAAACATGCATCTCATGTGCCCAAGCTTGCAGGCCAGTAATGCTAATGAGCATTTGAGAGCTATTGACTGATAAACCCTACGCATCTAGAAACAAGGACAACAAACCTGTGCTCTGCCATGTACTCGTAATTAGCACGGAGATGGGCTGTGCTGTTGTCTCAGAGCAGCCTATAGACCAGTCTGTGTCAAATTGTGCTGATGCTTTGCAAATTCAGAGCTTTTGGAAACATTCCCGATACTGGAGCAGAGCCTGTGGTTTGAAAGGATGCAGCGAGAAACTAAACAAAAGACGGAATAAAGTGGATTTTTGGTTTGGTTGGCTGGATTATTTTTGTTTGTTGATTGATTCATGGTTTTGGGGGTTTTTTGGAGCCCTTTTGCCTTAATTACCTTTTTATACCTCCCACAATGTGGTATCTTCACAAAGAGGATCTGTTAAGGATAAGACAGCGAAATTATGTGGCAGTTTAGACATCAGACAAAGCATGGAAATGAAAACCGCTTCTATTACTCATTAGGTAGCACATAGACACGCATGTCAACGAGGGATGGACAGTAAACATGTGAGTGTGGTTTTAACCAAGTTTCAGAACCTTACTTTTAAGACTTCGGTTGTTTTCCCTAGAAGCATGATTATTTTAGCAATATTTGGAAAATGTTAGCTTATGTTATTTTGGAAGAAGCTGTGGAAATAATCTGATGAATTTAGATGACAAAGTTGGAGTCCACTGTCCTTCTGCAGTTTGTCTGGTTTGAGATGATGGTCTAAGAAAAAGTTTCAAAAGCCCATGGAGATATAGCAGGACATCTAATCGCTGCAGCAGAAGTGACTAACATTGTAAATGAGGCTGAAATGAAAATCACAAGGATACATTCAGCCTCCTAAGAGGAGTACTCAGGAGCTGAAATTAATTCAAATAAATTGATCAGGTGGGAATTAATTAAAAAGAGAAAGAGATATAGATCATAGTTATGAGGGCTTATGTCTGTATAAGCAATTTAGACGTTTCTATTTCTCTTTTTAATAGGCAGGGAATGGGTGCAACTGGCAAGAGAATTGCAAAAAATGAAGTGATTTGGAAAAGGAGAGGGATAAAAAATGATTCTTCAACCTTTATCTCAGAAATTGGTAAAAATTCTGGAGAAGTGTCATTGTAAATAATATGAAAGGTCCAGAGCAGGTTTTTTCTTTTCTTGTGGACTTATGGATTTTAGAATTTTCTTTCATCCTTTCAGTTCTTGGTCATCCCATAAGCATTTTGGTTTGTAAGTTGAAGATTTTAATAATGAGGCTTCTCTTGAGTTTTGCAAAGATGGTCTTTGAGGAAATATTAACACTAATGCAAGTGTCTGACTGCAGTAAATGAAAGAAATGGTGATACATATTGTGGAGGCACATGGAGGTAGAGGAAGCATGTGAAGCAACAACCCTCCTTCTATATGACTAATTTCTCATTCCGATGCTACATGTCTTTTAAGAAAAGAGTAAATCTCATTCTCCCTTACCAAATCTGCAGCAAAATCAATGTGTTTACACATTTTTGCTGGCTTATGTGTGCTGAATGTGCCTGAATGACCTTTGTGACTTCTTTCTGTAAAGAAAGGCAGGCCTTTAGTTTTCACCTTGTAAACACATTCTGAGTGTGAATTTAGGTGAATGTTCGTGAAGTGAGTTTTGCCTGCATAGAGCAGAAGCAGGCTCTGCAAAGTTTGGTGTTAGGAAAAGCCAAAGCAGCCACAACTGCTGATGCAGAAATCTCGAGGTGATGTGTGCATTTTCTTTCCAGAAGGAGTGCTGAGGAATTGGAATGGCCTTCCCAGGGAGGCAGTTGAGTCACCATCCCTGAAGATATTTTAGAAGTGTGTAGCCATGGTGCTTCATGATAGGCTATAGTGGCAGGTGTGGAAGGGGTAATTTTGTGTTTCTCCATCTATTATGCATTTAGGTTTTTTGTTGGTGTGGGTATGGTTGGACTTGATGATCTAGGAGGTCCTTTCCAACCAGGATTATTCTATGATTCTGTGATTGGATTTACTCCTTTGGGGAAAGGCCTACAGTTCACCCCATTCCCTGTCTGCCATGGAGGGCTTCTTTGCCATGTGGAAATCTTTCTGGACATACTATTGAAGACTCTGCCTTCAGCTTACAAAAACAGTCCCTATTAAACCAAAATGTACACAATATGTGTAAGGATAAGGAGTCTGGGAACAAGAGTCCTGTAGTACCTTCAACATGCTAAATTTTTATTTGTTCCAGTTCAAATCACAGAGAAGCTGTGGTCTTTTTTTATCATTGATTTCTGGCCTTTGAAAAATGAGTGAACTTCTGCAGAAAACTGCCTGCATGCATAAACCCCATTAGCACTGCTCAGGTAAGTGCCTTGTTGGCAGCCTCACTGAGAGGGTCCAATGGCAACGCTGCAGTTTCAGTCTGACCATAGCTGTTCCACAGAAGCCTGTGCACATTGTGTTGTACTCACTTGATGAATGGCATTCCTCAGCACTTCCAAGCCAAACTGTACAAGATTCACTGAGCTTAGGTCTAAAAATGACACAAGTAAATAAAAGCAAATTCCACCACTGTACAAAATAAAGGCACTCAGAGTTATAACCCAGGTATAGAACAGTCCCAGATGTGTGTAAATTTGATTTCAGTTGGCTGTGACTGAGAAAGTTGATACAGTTTGGTGTGTTATGTTATTTTAGAAAACAAATGCAAGTTGTTTATCTAACTTTAAGCATCTCTAAAACTTGCCTACTGCAACCCATAATCCTTGGATATTTTTAGAGCAGTACTTTTAGACCAGACACCGTGAAAGTAACAGATTCTATGTAGCCTTCTGTGGTTTCCTAGCATAAAAATAATCTAAGACTAAACAAACAGTAAGGGGAAAAAAAACCCAAAACAAAACCACAGAACTATTTCTACGACTTGAAGAATTGTGTCATTTTGTTAAAAAAGGTTCATGCTTTCATTTTTGTTTGTTGTGCGGAAATTTTCTTAGCAAGGGTCATCTGAAACTGCTAGAACTATTGTACCATTTTGCCTATACAATATTAAAATATCCTTAAATAGTTACGTACATCTGCTTCTCACAGAGATCCATGAAAATCCCCAAATGGATCATTTATCCATCTTAGATTTTAAAAAGGCTGGACTTGCCCACTTGAATAACAAAAAGAATATCCAGCAAAATAGGATAAAATCTTACAAAAACACTCTCATTGTCAAAAACCTGGAGTTGCCATCAATAACTCTGTCATCATCGACATGAATCAACAATTGAGAATATTAAAATTCATGTTTTATACATTTCTGATCATCAGTCTTCCATGCTCTATTACATGTTTTTCCTTTCTTGAACTTTTCTTGCTCTTTCCTTCCTGCTTCACAGCTCTCAGAAATGATCCACTTATCACAACATGCACCTTCTCCGGTTTGTTTTTTCCCCAAACCCTGCCTTTCTACTACAAGTCTCTTGGCTCTGTGTCTTCCTATAATTGATTATCTATGAGGCTGATTTTTCATTTAGAAAAACAAAACAATGCTTCTGCTTGTAGTGGTTGTCCAAGATACCTTAAGAATATAAAACATGAAGGTCTCAAAAGAATATTAATTTAAAAATCCAAAGTTCAAGAATTCTCATGTTTTTCATCAACGTCTGTGTGATGGGCATTTTTGGCTCAGGTTTTGGTTATTCATAGTGCTACTGCGCTCAGAACCATTAAAGGTTATCAGGGGAGCAGCGCTACGAAGAAATGTTAAACCAAATGAAATGCTAGTGTTACATCAACTCTGGCACCTTGGAAAGCGTTTTTTTTTCCCACCACAGATTCCTGTTTGGAAATCTCCATCCTGCAGAAAAAAAACGGTGTGGAAAAAGAAGACAGTCTATGACAATGGAAAAAGCCTTCCAATCTAATCACCTTTATCTTTGGTGAATTTCAAAGTACCAAAGCCATAGATCAGAAGAACATAACAGTACAAAAGCAAATGCAGTAAATAGATGCTCCAAAATGGAAGTAGAAATTTCCCCCTAGAAAATAGGAAGTATGAAAAATATGTAGAACTGAGAAACTCTTTTATTATTGGTGTCTCACCATAGCCTATCTACATGGCATGATATGCATCTACAAATAACCTCATTTCTACTGCTACTGCATATTGCCTATTTGTGTGGAAATCTCCCCAAATTACTCATGGGTTTTCTCCTTCACTGTCCAAACCACATGTGATTTAATCTTTCATTATAATAGCATATGAAATGCAGTGAAACATTTTGATTTCAATTAAAATATGTGGAAAATGATTGTAAATCAGGTGTAACTACAAACTAAAGGTATATATGAAATCTTAGGTGGAGTGTTCCAATTTTTATATGGATACAACATGCTTATGATATAATTAGCAGAGAGACCCATAACTTGGTAGCCAATTAAGCTGCCAGTACTTCAGTACAGTGTCACAGATTCCAAAGAACTGTAAGGTGCTTGACAATCTACCAGTGTTCAAAAACCTGATGGAATATACTTAAACCATAAGGTAGTGAGTGGTTGTGCAGCACAGGCATGACCTTATTCCAGTGCTTACAATGCTGTGCACAACGTCAAAAGGCTTTTGATTTCGCTGGCACAAGTATTTTTCCTCATAATTAACTCCAGTAGCCACGTAAAAGCTTAGTTTGATTTACTCTGGCACAGGACCAGATTTAACTGAACAATTACACCCTTAGTTACCCATCGGGATTACAGCAGTGCAAAACATCAGCAGAATATGGTTCAGTCCTATACTCGTCAAGTATGATGCCCTGTATGACAACACAATGTATTGATTGAACAGAAAACATCAACAAAATGAAGCAATTCATCAGCGTAATTCTTGAAATAAAATTTGCAGTGTCCCTCTTCTCAACAACTCAATTGTGTGTCTTTTCTGTGGAGCAGACTCAGATTCTCCAAAGTGTTCAGGTGCAGAAAACCTCATGAAAACATACAGTGGGTCTCTAATCCAGAGAGGTCTTTCCTGAGATCTTCCTATTCATAGCCAAATGTCTACACATAAAATATTAGAAATGCAAAGAAAACACTTCCAGTAGTCATATTTTGATTATGCCTAACTGAAAAGATACCACTGTAAGTTTAATCTGTAGAACCGAAGTTCAGGTCTCGTCAGGGTACCATTTGGTTCACTATTTTTTCAACAAAATGTTCACATCGTCTTAGAATGGTTCTAGGCTGCAGAACGGGGATTCTTATATACTCTGCAATCCTGGTGAGGCATGCCAATGCCACTGTTAATGCTCTCACCCTTATGCAATGTATTACATTTAAATACAGAGGGACATAGAAATAGATTTGACATTTGGAATTCACATCCTTTGAGTCTTTCAAGGGGCACACAAAATTGTCCTAAAGCATTTATCACTGTTTATAAGATGAAAAATATGAGACACTGTTATGCTATGTTTTGTTTTAGTATTTGTGGATCTTCCAAAAAACAAGGAAGACAATTCTTCACAAAATCCATCCTCAGTGTCTTTTAATATTTGACCACATACTTTCAGTGGTACCAGCATTACCTGTCTTTGGCTGTGGGAGAGCAGGTCAGTTCCATGACATACCCTGCAGGACAAAGTGGCATCAAATTAGGAAGGAGATGGATGCAGAAATGCTTAGTCAAGGACCATATGCATTGCCAAAAAGTAATTAAGAATGGATGATAATTATTATCTCCTATCACTGAGTGATTATAATGGCCCTAAAACAAAGATTTTAAAAATCATATTCACTACATCTTTCCTTGGAGTGATGGTGATTTTGCTGCATAGATTTTACTGACTGTGGTAACAGTTAGAATTGTGTGTGAAGCTCTTCGAAGCAGTATTTTCCAGTCTCTCTTGAGATATGTCCAGACACATGTACTACAGAAATCTGGCTCTTTTTATGCAATTTTAGTGTTAAAATTTATCAGTCGGCCTTCTCCCAAACGCAGTGTGACTGACTGCTCTTTGATGCCTATAGACCGTGAGTAGACCACTCAAACAGTTAGCATGAAGAATTCCTTGGCCACAGATCCTTCAGTAAATACTATCTTGCTGTAAAATATGACTGTGCACACCAGTCTCCCATGGGCACCACACACAGTCTTCTTCGACTTTTCTGGGCCCTGACAAAAAGAAAGGCACATCCTCCTACAGTTCCCATATCTGAAGGATTAATGAGGGTGCGTAGATGCACACAAGCTGTGATTGATTGGGAGAAGCAGCATGGAATAATTGCCTGATTTTATAAGGACCAGGGTAGGGTAGGAGCTTGACTTTCACTCACAAATATTATTTCTATTCTGTTGGAAAATGTATTGCATTTTGAAATATACTGATGTGATAAAAAAAGGACAAACTGACCTCATTAAGAGGTAGCATGGTTGCTTTAATTAAGGAAAGGAGGTGACTAAAGATGTGTGACACATAGGCCTCTAAAATGATAGATGGTTCAGAGGAAGCATGTAGGCAGTGATTAACCATTTCTTACAGTACAAGGCTTCTTCACTAACATTATCGAGAGAATTCAAACCAAACAAAACACAAGGAGGTAGTTACAATATCACAGTATCACAGTAATGATAAGGTTGGAAAAGACCTTAAAGATCATCCAGTCCAACCTAAATCCAAACAAATCAAGTAAAGCTGGCATCTAACATCTAGATCATGCCACTCAGCACTTCATCCAGACTAACCTTGAACACCTCCAGGGACAGTGACTCAACCACCTCTGTGGGCAGCCCGTTCTAAAACCGGATCACTCTTTCAGTGAAAACCCTTTTCCTAATGTCAAGTCTAAACCTCCCCCCGATGGAGCTTAAGACTGTGACCCCTTGTCCTGTCTCCTGTGTCCAGGGAGAAAAGAATGACTCCCACCTTACTACAACCATCTTTTAGATAGTTATAGACAGCAATAAGGTCACCCCTGAGCCTCCTCTTTTCCAGGCTAAACAGACCCAGCTCCATCAGCCTCTCCTCATAGGGCTTACTTTCCAGCCCCTTTACCATTCTAGTTGCTCTAGTTGTGCAGGCAATGAAGAGTGGGTTGACACAGCTTGTTAACTCATGGCATTGTGAAGACAAAGGACTAAGAGTGCAGAAGTACTGAATGTTCCCATGTGAGACAGGTCACTCAGTGCCTATTAAAAGTTTATTCAGGTGCAGTTTGCAGCTTGGGAAGTTCTTAAAAGGCTGGTTAGGAGGGTGGTTGAATAATTAAAAGAATTTGTTTCGCACCTGTCCTTCTTGCATGTCTTCCCTAGATATGTGACAATGGCCACTGGCAAAGTGTAGACAGTGGAGCTGAGGGAGTCTGCAGTTGAATGCAGCTGCCTTTATGTCCCTCTTTTCTGAACTTTATGCTTTTTCTTAACACAAGCTGTTCATAACTCTAAAAAGGTAGTAATTTTCATGGCATTTTTGAGCTTTTCCTATCTGATGGGACTGTCATTTAGCCCAGCACATGGGTTCTCATTTTGCCTATACATTGACATTTGTGATGAGGTAGAGGGGCTGTACTGTCAAAGCACTCCTACCTTCGAGCAACTGTTGGATATTTACAGTTCTAGAGTAAGTCTTCTCTTAGAGTGAGACGTGTTTAATAGGAGGCAACTGACTCCAATCTAAAAAGCCCACCCACAGAAGGCTTACCCACCAAATGTTCTGCAGACACCATAATTTTTAAATCTGTGATATAAACTGGAGCAATTTTGTCATCACTTCTAATTCAAGAAGAGCTTCACAAAGTCTTCCTCTGATGGTAAGCTGCCAGTGATGGATACGTTTTCTAGTGCTCTAACTACATTAATGCAGTAGATGGAATATTCTTCCCCGCCTCTAAGGAGAGCATTTACACCTTGAAGAATTCAGTCACTTGGTGGTTAATAACAGTTTGGCAGTAGGCTGTAGCAGGCAGTAGTTTTTAGAATGAGCAATGGCAGAAAAACTGAAGGGAAACATGTTTTCACCTTGAAGGCTTCTGGTCCCTGCTAATTTAGGTACAGAAAATTAAATGTTGACTGACCATGAAAATGTATGGTACCCGCTAAATATCGGGTGCAGGCTGGACAGAAAATATGTTTAGTGCTTTCTTCCTGGAAGGCTGATTTTTAGTAAGCATGCATACTTAAATAAGAAAGTTAATTCCTTGGAAACATACACTTTAATGCCTTCCTCAAAGCTCTGAAAGCAGCTCTAGGTAGCTTTATTAGGTACAAGTTTCTGCAGTTTAACATGAACCCAGCAAGTGATAAATCTATGTATTTACATCAATTTTGCACGGCCATTGAGCATTAAGTGGATGCCAGTGACTATAACTCATTTGCTGCCCAATTTATATACGGCGTAAACGAAGTGTTTTACTGCATTTCTGTCACTACTGTATCTCTTATGCTTACATTTCACTGACTCCAGCGACATGCCAACAGGACAGTAGAGTGGAATTACAGCTGATACTCTGCCTTTGAGTGTGAAGACATAGTGTGTTAGAAGTCATGGAAGAAAATTGATGTTGTGATCACTAACTGTACACTACAGATTAATGAAGGCTGCAGGCAGGGGATTAAGCCCAGCAAAATCCTTTATGCAGTTTGATTGCAAACATACTTGTAAGCAAACTTCTCTAAGAGTACTCAAAGTTGAAGGTCAAGTTGTATGGCATTAGCAAGAATCTTTTCCCCCCCAGAATTTCAGAGGACTAAGATTTCTCTCAGTCTCTGGATGTAACAAGGGTACTGGTGACACTATGGACTTGTGAATGAAGCCTTCGTTGTTCCCAGTGCTGCTGTGATGTGGAGCAGAACATCACTTGTTTGGTCATTTTCTCCAGATTGACATTTTAGATTTCTTTTTTCCTCACTGATTTATCTGTGCAAATTCCTTATGAAGGAATCTTTACTTGCTGGAGTAACTTTTGCATGATTACTTGTCTGTATGACTTCCTAACCGATTAGTACTAATTACCAGAAGTGTACCAGAAGTGACAGAGGGATTGCTTTGGTTCTGTCTTGGCTGTGACTACCATAATCTCTGCACTCTGCATTGAATGTCCTACTCTCATCTTGTTGTTCAGGTGAGGCAAAACAGCTTGTGGTGTGGTAGCCCAATGATCAGTACTATTTTAGCTAATGTAGCAAACTTCTGAGGTTAGAAGATTTTTTATTAAAACAAAAAAAAAAGAGCTGAAGACTTTTACAAACTTCAGTCACTTTGAAGCAGTGCTGAGTTGGCAGAGTGGCCAGTCACCAGAGTAATAAACAACATAGAGTGAGAACAACAAAAATTCTGATAAAGCAAGTAAGATCCCACCTCAAACACTTGGCAAACCCTTCATTACTGATCTCATCAACTTCATTTCATAGAGTACCTGTTGCCACTAATCTAATTAATGATTGCTAATGGCAAATTACGGTGCATAAAGTAATCTACTGTTACAATCCCAACACAATTAGGAGGAACATCTCTTTGGTCTCTGTATCTGTAACATTTGCCACGGCTCACTGAAAATTATGCACATCAAAGCAAATAGTTCCTTAATGCTTCAATGCCGCTTTATAGAACCGTGCTCCCCGATGAAGATTTCTGTAATCATAGAACCAAGTTCTCTGATTTGCAGAACCAACTTTATCTGCACATCCCTGTGCAACTGTCATTCATTGCTCATCCTTCATAAATAGCATAAGCACCTCTATATTTACACAACCCACATCTCCTGTAGCACCAAAATATCTCCCAATTTATGGAGCTTCTGCAACAATTGCTCTTTATATGTTTTCAACTTCAGCAGTCCTTCTAAAATAATTAATAAGCTCTGTTACCTTTCCCAGGTAGTGCCAATAAAAAAATTACAGTTTGTTTATGAATCACTTACCTTGGCTGTGCTTGTTTATTTGTTATCATAGCCAGTCAACTAAATCATAAGAATTGTTTTTATTTTCCGATTAGGTAGTTGACACTTTTTATGCAAGGGTCTTGCAAATGAGCTCTGCTGTGAAAGATGGGGATATAATTACACTACTGTAACTATGGGGAGGCTAATAGTCACAGGCATCTAATTAGCATCCAGAAGTAGCTTGGATGCTTCAAAATAAGTAATTATCGCATGGCTTACTCCAAACAACATACATTCGTTTGTTAAAATTTCATTAGCAAATTGAAGATTAGTTTTGTACTTTTAAGGGAAGGTTAGGGTTGTCAGTCAGACCTGAGACAGGCAGGACGTTACTGTGTTGGCCAGTGATGTCTGAGAACAACACAATGGAACAGATTGTACCTGCAGCACAGAAGATGCCAGAAGCTACTCTCAGTGTAACTGAATACATAAACACAGGAATTCTTGAGTATATGGGAAAGGAGCAGCATAAATAGAATGTAGTTTACTGAGAGAGAAGGTAGAACATATCATGCAGACATCAAGTGTGAAAGAAACATTCTGTGGAATCTCTCAGGAAAAGAAAGGCAATTCAGCTTCCCGAGATGGCTCCAGTATGTGGTGTTAAACTTGGTTTATGGTACAGTGTTCTACACAGCTCTCTTCACCAGGAAAGCAGCTCAGCAGCATCTTAGGATCCAGCTGGACTGATTTAGGAATACCTGATCTGCAGTCACTCACGTTGTTTTTTACCTTGGCAGGTGTCTCTCTCATTTACAATAGTTGGCTGGAGATCAAACACCATAAACACACCGGAGTGGTGTGATTCCTGGACTTTGTGTCTGGTTTGGTTATATAGATTTTGCTGTCACCTCTGCACTTTTGTCATGCTGTGGCCCTCTGTCCCTTTGCCATGAGGAGACTCTGGACTTCAGAATTAACTTTGTCATGCCCCATTAAACATAGTTATTTCATCAGCCTTGTAGTGGTTTTACTGAGTCTGCTTGCTTGTATTTCTATGTAAGTCTTAATGGGATTGTTCTGTTCTTAACAGGGATTTAATGTCATGCAAAACACAGGTTTTGCAATATTAGGGACTCGTCAGAAGTGTGAGGATCACAGAGCACAGAATGTTAGGAATTGGAAGGGACCTTGAAAGATCATCCAATCCAGTTCCCCTACCAGATCAGGATCACCTAAATCCAGTAGCACAGGAGCATGTCCTAGTGGGTTTTAAACATCCCCAGAGAAGGACAGTCTCCCTGGGCAGCCTGTTTCAGTGATCTGTCACTCTTACTGTGAAGAAGTTTCTTATATTTATGTGGGTGAGACCAAGATTTCATGTTCATACACATAAACGCATGTGCATTTTCTACTTGCATCTACAATAATGGACGCAGTGAAATTAAAGCTATTTAATGGCTTCTTTTGGAAGGTGCCATCTGCTTCAGTGTAATATTTAACATTCAGGAGTCTATTTATAAACAGGAAGAGGTGTAGACTTCAAAGCTGGATTTGCTCATCCTAGCACTATGGCTACCACACAAGCTAAATATATATATATATTTAACGTGATACAGATCTACAGACCAAGCCCTGTATATTTAAGCAAAGAAAATGAGTGTGAAAGTGAAGGCATATACGCCCTCTTCCCCAAGCCTAAACTGGAAGCAATCAGTGGGCGATAATTCTTCTTATCACTCTACTTTCATTAAATAATCACCAGCATATGAAAATATATACAGAAGTAGAAATTGCTTAATTGCTTTGCTCTGATACAGATGTACTTATAAATAGCACAAGAATACCTACTGCATTGATCTAACAGCTTAGCTTTAGTCTTGTCACTAAAAATTGTTCTTTACTCATCAAAAAATGGTATTGTCTGTCCATGACATAAGTGCACATGCAATATTCAGATTTTACCCAGCGCCTGCCCGAGCCATGTAGACAAACACAGGCATCTGCAAGAGTGAAGGAAGAGTCCTGAGAGGTTTGTGGCTCTCTGATCTAACCCATGAAGCGAAGCGAAGCGAAGCAAAGCAAGCCAGGATTTGCTAGCTTTACACATGAAAGCAAGATAGGAAACCACTTAAAGCCAATACTTATCAGCCGAGCAGTTAGGGTTTGTATTATGTCTTTGTATTCAAACAATACAGAGCGAAGTTCAGTGAAGCAAGGACCTTTAAAGGACGCAGACACTGTGTTTGCTTTTTTACTTTGGGAAAGAGCCTGCCAAGTCATGAAGTCTTTAAAGCAGGTTAAGATGGCCACTGAAATAGCAGATTCTTTTTTAGAAGTAATGGTGATTGCTCAGAACCTACTTTTGTTTGTTTCTGCACCAGCTTTGAATCGCAAACCATAGCTATGAATTCATATTTCAAATACGATCCAGAGAAAAATTAGTGGCTTATGGGATAGGTTTACAAATAAAAAGTTGAATCTTCTCTAACCACGCTTTTGTGGTTGCCAGGTCTATCATATGCCAGCAGTATTGATTTCAGTGATCTCTACTCAGACAGAACTCCTAGATCTATTTGAAAAATGTAAACTCTCTTTGTTACAAATTTAAATAGATTGCAGTTGTGGAAAAACATCATTTTGATACTCCCACAAATAAACTGGAGATGAATTCTTGATCTACGTGCAAACACTGTACTTTGTGTGACAGAGAATATGGAAGTACAACTACTCAAATTGTAAGAGGATCTATTTTCAGAACTTATGTTTGACGTTCTGAGCTGACATTGGAAAGTCATTTTGACATTTCGCATTGAGAAGCTGTATTCACTCCCTGCCATGGTTGGCTTACAATTACATCAACATGTACTACATTTTCCCTCAGGAGGCAAGGCACAGAGCAGACCTTCTGCTCCAAACCTCCTCCTCTTTAGACCCATGAATTTGGGCCTTTGTGTGCATTTGGGGCAGTAAATGACATAGAAGTTCTTTGCTAAAATAGTGTATTTTCATGGGTGTTTCATCAAAAACTCTGTAGGATGTTTAATGAAAAGTTTAAAGGGGAGAGGAGGAGAAGGCTATAAACTCACTAGTGCCTGTGCTTGTTTTGAATATCAGTTGATTGCAAGCCAGAGAAGAACAGAACTGTGTTCCTAGTAGTTCAGATGTTAAGAAATTCAGAATTTAATCTTCAAGATGAGGTAGCCTATCCTCACTCAACATACTGTCTGTCCTAACTGAACCACGGTATTTGACAAGGAACAGATCTAGCTGTAAGCTATTTTCTTCAGTGTAAAAACCAACTATGTATCTTAAAGGCAATTGTGACACAATTGAAGTCTATAAAATCATTGCTGAAGGCATGGAATATCTCCACCAAGCCAAGAAAAACAAAACACCCATAGTCTGAAACTCTTCAGGCTTGCTCTCCTTGCATTTGACAGTGCAGGTTATTTATTTACCTACTGGTTTATATTCTAGAGTCATGTGGGGGGGGTATATTTATAAGAACATACTTACCTGTTTACAAAACCTGGAAGTTATTTATTGCCACTACAATGTGCATACAGAACGATGAGCTCCTGCTTAGTGACTCATAGGTTTCATTCTGCAAGGTGCACAAAAGAGGAACAGTGTCCTTCCCCACTGAATCACTGGAAGGGGATACTTTTTTTTTACTGTCTTGGAATTTGTTCAGGATGTAGCAGAATGCAATAGGAAGACATTACGATCCATTAATGGACATACTCAGGTTAAGGTTTATGAAGTCTGCAGACATAAGGCTGAGAAATAAACCTTTGGACAGGCTGTGTTTTATTTGTCTGGTGAGAGATGCTAGTGAGACAAGGTAGGTGGTTGACTGGATTGTAACAAATAATTTTGGAAGAAGATTTGAGTCTGTGAGGTGAGAACTGGATACAAAAAATTCCTGAAGAACATTCTGCA
Organism: Upupa epops; assembly: GCA_013397515.1. NCBI lineage: Eukaryota > Metazoa > Chordata > Aves > Bucerotiformes > Upupidae > Upupa > Upupa epops. The sequence continues at coordinate 564,387 of VZRI01009411.1, read as the reverse complement.
TACTGCACAGAATTATGGGGTAGGGTGAGAAAAGGCTAGGAAGGCTTATGGAGAGGCAAGAAAGAAAATGTTGATTGAGGTTGGATAAGACATTTGTACTGCCTTTGCTTTGTCATTGCTAGAACACTGAAAAGACAGACTGTTTAGACTTGAAACACCTATAGTAGAAAGAAAACAAGTGCATGGATGTATAGTTTAACAAAATAGTCTACAGAAGGCAGATAACCCCCCCCCTTCAATTCCCCTGGCCAAGTGGCAAACAGGATTCCTTCTAACTAACCATTGTAAATGCACAACTGGTGGAAATTCTGTTCTTTCCATGAAAATATTTAGACTACTGGATTCAGCAGTGGAAACTTTGGATCCAGCCTCTTTATTTGGGTACAGAAAAGAATCTTTTAAAATACCTAGAAAACAAATACATCCTGAGTTTTAATAGCAAATGCACAGAAAGTACTTAAGTACAATAAATCTCAAGTGTCAGAGAACGAATTCATTTCAAGTTATGACATTTGGGGAAGGAGTCTTTATGCAGACTTGTCTTAGAAATTGCCCACTATGTACTTTTTTGCCTGGATTAATATAAAATTACTAGACTAGGTGAGCAAGAGGATATCTTGATTTCTTATAGTGCAATGTCTTCAAGTAGATGTGTGCTTTAGTATTTTTAAGTATTTGGGAATCTGTGACTCTAGTGAGATTTTTGAAACTGCTGGACCATCCAATTAATACCAAAATCAATAAAAATAAGAGGGATTGTTTTCTGCAGATCTTAATGTTATGACTCTGGAAATACCTAAAACCAGACTAAAGGCTGATGCAAATTACCAAAACACTATAAATTGGTCATGATTCCTGCTACAGTTTATCAATTATTATTGTTTGGTCATGATCCTATTGTCTCTAGATTTAAGCCTGAGGTATCAACATCCACAGAAATATAATGCATCATCTTACTTGATTCAGTCCTTTTCAAATGCTGTATGAAATCTCTTCACCTTTCCAAAGCTCAGGAAAAACCTCTGGCACCAGCAGACAAGGAGTTTACCCAGTTCATTAGTCCAGGATTGTTATTGAACTTTAGCATGGAGAGCAATTAATTCATCCATCTCAACTGCGGGCTTAAACTAGGGACAATCAGATCAACTTCATGGGCAGAAAACTCAGTTTCCTGAGAGCAAAAGGAAGAAATTGGTACTCTCATAAAATTGGTGCCAGCGTTCTGAAGTGCTACAGGCAGAGCAATCCACTCTCCCTTCCAGTCTTGACGTATACTTAAGTATCACACATGGGTAGAGATCTTTGAAAAGGTTTTCCTAATTTGTTTGTACCAGTCTTTTCTTTTTTAATTTACACTTGAGCACCAGGCAGATATCACAGAAGTGTTATAGTTGGAAGTAACGATCAACTCCTCTCATTTCCTCAGGGATTACCCTTCCAGGGTCTATGTACAGCAAGCATGTGTCATTCCTGTCCATAATCACTTTTCCTTTCATCCATCCAGCTGGTTGGCTGGTGGCAATTTAAAATGAGCACTAAGAAGAAATCTCATGTACAAAGAGAGCCAGAGTAGGGATGAAATCTGAAATACAAGCAAAATGATGGATCATTATGGCCATCACTTACTTCTTTTTTTAAAATGAAATCACTTGCAAATTGAGTCTGACATAATAGGTCCAATCTTACCTTCCTTACTTATCCCACAGATGCAAAATGTGAAATCTGAGTAGCAATAAAAGGAAAGAGAAAGAGAGAACAGTTAAGTTCTAGGTGAAATGCTGTGCAGTGTTTTGGCCAGCCTTTAGCTGAAGTAGATGCCTGTGGGCCTTCTACAGAACAATGTGCATTTCTGAACTCTGCACTGGGATTTATAAACTTACGCATATGTTTCAAAATAATGTAATGAATGAGCGTATTTCTGAACCAAATTAAGCAACAAACATGTTGCCTTGGTACAATATTATTTGCTCCATCATGCAATGTGTACAGCTCTTGCTTTTAGTTTGTTTGATCAGTTTGACAGTCCTAGCCTGGGAGTAGACTGTAGCAGATGCACATTTAATTTTGTTTTATAGCTGCACACTCCTTGATATCCAATTGTTGAATCTCCATTAAAACCTCCTGATTCCTAAAGTTATAATACCATCTGATCCTGACAATTAGTTTTGCGAACACTGACCCTTGAAGTCCCATCCTTTCTGGCTGCCAAGTCCCTGTTCTTTACAAAATATTGACAAAACACTGGTGCTACTGAGTGTATATTTAATTTTTGACTGATTTTACTGCTGCAGGAGATCACTGGCAACTGCTAGAACACACTCTTGCTTTCCCAAACTTTGTGTTTATTTCCCTGAAGATCTTGCCATCTGCTGTGCTCAGCTGCCCAAATAAGTAAAATTTTCCATGTCTTACAATTTTTTTCCCGAAAACATTATCTGTTCCCTCCGTTTCTCCAGTTTTCGTCAGGTTCCTTATGATCAGTTCATGTCTGTATAACATGTGTCATAACAGACCACGTTACCACAAACAGTATTGATTTTGGCAGTAGGATGGAGGTTACTGAAATAACTTTGAGTAAGTAGCATTCCAGATATTATCTAGGGGTCAGCCAACAGAAATGTGGACAACAGATCCATATATAATGTTCTCTGTGCAGTGTGTATTTGGTTGGCCTTACTTAGAATTTACACCTCATTTGTTCCAACTTGCTCAGTGTTGCCAACCCCAAGTGTTCAAAATCATGACACTGGCTTGAAAGCCACAATGCTTTAAGCAATAGTACATTTAGAATATCTTAACCCAGAGTACTTGCCCTTTCAGGCATTTTCCTGTGTCTGGCAGGGAATGTGCTTTCTTGTTGGGAGAGCAGAAGTGAGAGCAGATAAGCACCCAAAAATATTGTAATTCTCTCTGAGCTGAGAAAACAGCAGATAGCTCACTTTTGAGACCTGCTGGCTGAGCTACTCTTGATTTGAACCAGCATAAGCAAATGAGAATGCTGCATAAATAACACAAAGCGACTGTCTGAAGCCAAAGCAAGTTATGTTTTCACCTGTTAGAACTTCCATGGTCACTGCCCCTCCCAGAAACAAGTAAACAAAAGCATCTGGAGATGAAAGGGCATGCTGTGCAATAAAATAGAAAACTGAAGCGGCGAAGACATTCATGCTGCCAGACTGGTTGGTGCTCACAACTGTTTATGTTTGTGCCCATCACCTCTACTGCTCTACAACATCACAAGTCCAGTCTGAACACACCTTGGGTCAGCCTGAGCCTCGCAAGAAGACATTGCCTTATCAAATGGGAATTGTGTGAAGTACTCTCTTCCTTTGCCTTGAAATTGTTTGGAAATACAAATGTGGAGAAAGAAAAAAAAAAAAGACCCCAAAAGCTTTAATGCTTCACAGTCAGCTGTCTGAAAACTAGAACTGGGACACCGATTTCCTGTGAATATTAACTCGGAGTCTATTTTGTCTATAGCTTCACCAAGCAAGCTCGTCTCTCATTCCTATGCCCAAGTCCTCATTTAATTTTCTCACTTAGGTGATTTCTAGTGGGATGTGAGTGGGAGGTTGAGGGAAAGAGCAGAATGAAGAATGAATGAGTGTTGCTTGCATGTGGATCCTGGGGACTCCCATAAAATCTAAAAAAGAAACAGTGGAGGAGGATGTGGCTGGCTGCTGAAATGCTCTGTGGGCTACATCCTGCCTGTGGCTAGGCCAGAACTTGCACAGCCTTTTTGTTAGTTTTATTGTGTGTGCACTAGGTCCTCAGATGACGCTTACCACAACGGCATATGGAGCTAATAGAAAAGGAGAGACCATGCCTTGACACCACATCCATGCTGTCAGTACGCACACACCACGCATGCTTGCTTTGATATTTATCTGCTCTCTGCAGAGAGGAAGCTAATGTGCACTGGCGTGATGTTACATGGATGAACTCTCACTGTGGCAAGCATGTTCGGATTTTTTTCTCCAACACAATCTCAGTCTTCATCCTACAGTGCTGGGTTTTTTTCCCAGTCGGGTAAAACTTTTCTGCAATGTTCTTTATATCGCTTCCCGTAGTTCAGCAGAGTGTTAAATAACCTCTTGGCATTTGCTTTAGTTCTGTCATATTCTGTTTACAAATTCAAAAGGACCTAACATAAATAGCTGTCAACACTTACATATTACTGTGATTCACTGCCTTCACCACAAGAATTTGGGTACAGCGGCAGAAAGAGCATCAGTGCAAAATTCTTATCTCCAGAGCCATTGCAGTGGTTCATCTCTCTCTCAGTGTGCACAGTGAATTTAGCTGCCCTACTTGAGAAACAACTACACAGTTGCCGGAACAGGACCTCAAAATGGTACCTCAGGGTTAGTGTGGGGGCCTCAGTTACCCTGAGAGAATGGCTGACATTGTTTCTGCACTGCTACAATCATCCACATTTCAAAACTCATGTGAACAGAGGAAAGAGGGAGAAAAGAGAAAAACAGAGGAGAAATCAGCAACGTCAAATAGTGTTTATACACCTTTTTCTGAAACTTTTATTTTTGGTTTAATCATAGGTCAAAATCTTCTAAAATCTCTTTGACCTTTTTTTGAGGGGGGGCGGGGAGGGATCAATTCTAAGAGAATCTTGCTAAGCAATTTTCAGGCATGAGAAGTTTCACTTTAAGGAAAGACTCTGGGGTCTTTTGTGTGTTGTAGTTACTAAACTTGCAGCATTGATAGCTGCTGCCTACCTGTGGTCCTGTGGCCTGTGACATCTCGAACCTCTCATGTGAAAAGCCATCGGCAGTCAGCAGATGTTGCAGACTGTGATTTAAATGATATCTGCTGTGCCATGGGAAAGGAGAAGCAGAGACTTGATGATCCACTCTTGCATAATCATGTGGTGGGCAAATATGTGTCTGGCATGTATTACATTTTACAGTAGCACTAAGCTCTTCTCGATTCCTGAAATCAACAGAAACACAAGAGGAGAGTCTGTGTTTCAAAATGATGAACAATTAGCTTATTTGTGGCTACAGGAGATCTGTGTGGGCAGGACTTTGATGTCCCCACATGGTTCAGACCAGTCTTACAGTCTGGAAATGCAAACCCAGAACCTCAGTTAGACATCTGAGCTACAGGTTCTGGCTTCTCTGACACCACCATGTTACTTTCCTTTGGTGCTGCCTGAATTGCACAAGGACTGTTCTAGGAAGTAAAAATATTCTGGGAGACATACTTAGCTCTTGTGGAAGTTTGTGGAGCTTCTCTGAAATAAATGGACTAATTGAGGGGTAAAGTAAAACCACTGGCTTTAGTGGCTGAATGGACCGAGTGTTGTCTTCCCCTTTTTTTTTAATCAAATCATAAACAAGGTGCATTTTAGGGCCCAGTTCTGTCTAAAATATTCCATCTAGCTATTCCAATTAATGAAATTCATCTGGAAATCAAACGGACAACTGGATAAAGTTCAGCAGAGTAGTGATGGGCTAAGGGCAATGATTTTCACCAGTGTCATTCGAAAGATACGCTGTTATGTCAGTGCCATTAAGCAGTGTCAGGAGAGAGATTAAGCTTCTAAGATAAACAATTCTGTGCTTTCATGCATGGAATGTTTTACTTGCCTACAGGTACTCAGTGTAGAGTATGAAAAAAGCCTTGCACAGTCAGCAGGCTGGATTGATACGTTTTCTGGCATGAAATGCCATAAAGACCTTTGTGAACTAATTGGAGGTGGCAGGATGGCATGGGGCATCCAGCATTCAAATACACGATTCCTAGGAATGAGAAGCTGCCATGGATTCAAGCTGTTTGGGTGGAAACCAATTTTTCATGCAAACTGACAAGGAATGAGCTATGGAAACTGTCTCACTGCTTTGCTGCTGCGTGGTCTGGGTGACCAGTGCTCCATGGTCAATCTCCACCAGTAGGGCTGAAGCTTCTGGCAATGGTTGCTGAGGGGGAGTTTTTCTCTCTGTCTTGCAGGGATTTTGATTTTCAGAGAGCTAAGACTGTCTGACAGACCTGTAATTATGCTCGGCTTTACTGTGGCTCATACAAATTAAACGATGACAATGTGCAGGTATATCAGAAGAAATTCAGACTTCAGAACCTCAGCAACTCGGTCTTTCTTGGTCAATGCAGGGGTGAGCAATGTGACTTTGGGGAGTTGCTGCCCTTTTGTTCTCTAACTGTAACTAGAGAACTGTCACTGTGTTTTTTTTACTGGAATAATGTTCTTAATTTTTAGGTTATTAAAATGAACTCATTAAAAAACCCCACCCTAACCAAAATGTGCTAATAAGACTTACATTTTATGGGAAGTTTGGTTTAGTTGCCCCAGAAGCCACACTCTCTTCCACTTGTACACATACTGTTGTGTACTTTGTATATTCCAAGTGAATCCAAGGAAGATAATTTTAAGACCGGGTGTTTGATGCTTCCAGCAAAATTTCTAAGCACTGTGCATTTCCAGCTGTGTTTTGCATTGGGCTGTTTTGTAGCCACTGAAGCCCTCAGATGTGTCTGGTCTAACTTTCAGCTGAAGGCCAATGGTTTCTACGCAGAGTTCAGTACCTTACAGCTGCAGCAGACAGCATCTTTTTATAAATATCCAGACTTGATTCACAAGCTCCAAGTGTCACAGGACAAGCAACTCCAATGGTTAATTGCCCACACTGTTAAAAATGTGCATCTTGTCTCCAGTTTGAATTTTGCTGAGTCCAGCTCTCAGGCTTTGCATCTTTGAATGTGAAATGTGAAACTCTCCTGTTGTTGATTACTTCTATTGCTTCTCTGCAAAAGGAAAGGAAATGATTCTCCGTGGTTGGTGAGTAGGGTTGACAGAAGGGTATTAGCATTCCTGCCCTTCTGCTTCAGCAATTATGAAAGATGCCAAGCACTGGTTTTTAAAGCTCTAAAAGGATGGGCCTTAGCAGAAAGTGTCAGGAGTAAAAGGAGGCACTCTGAATTAGAGCAAATATATGCTTTTATTCTAATACAAAGTCAGTGACAAGCTAGGAAGTGTCTGTTTACTGCTAAATACCAAAAAATGATAAACTTCTTCCTTTGGGAACTCAGCATACTCTTAGCAGAAAGTCAATGTGAATTTTTAATCATTAATCCTCTATTATCTTCATATAATGTTCACATTATATAATAATATATATATGAATAATATGCAAAATATACTGAACTTCAGAGTAAAAGTCTGTCCCTAGTGAGCCAGCAAGCTTATTCCTCCCTTTTCTGCTAGTACTTATTTCATTGGCCTGACTGACTAACTTTAGCCAGTGTCTCTGCCGTGTCTCCCCATCAGTCTTTTGATTATTGCCAAATCTTAGCATTTTATGGAGTGATAGTGTACAGCTTGTCTGAGAAACCTTGGTGCAGATGGAAGCTGGCTGCTATGTGTGATACTGTTGGCAGAATAGAGCAGTATTAGCAATTTCTTGTCTTTTGTTTTTAATGGGAAGGCAATAGATCTAGTGAGCTCACCTCTGACTGACATAGACAGATTTTACCCTACTGTGTTTGGGTAGACAGAAGCCAGAGGAAGCTTAAAGTCATTCAAAGTACACACTATAATGTGGAGAAATTGGGGGCCACTTGCTGTAATGGGGTTTAAGAATCGCCAGGATGCTTTGGAAAGTGTTTCTGGATTCTGTGAGAATATGTGTTGTAAATGCTGTCAAATGGCTTCTTCTTGGGAAAAAGTCACTGGAAAGTGTCACAGCATGGACTGATCCATCCCTCCCTAAAACTGCCTGCCATGGGCTACAGCAGAACTAAGACGATGAGAGAAAAAGGGAGGGAGAGAGAAAGGAAAGGAGAAGGAAAGAGAAGGGAAGGAGGAGTGGGGGGAGGGAGAAGGGAAGTGGGTGGCACCAGCTCTCATTAGGTATTACAGAGGTTCTTCCAGGAGGAAGGGAATGTGTCTGGTACTGCAGGGTGCAATGCACATTAAGAGGAAACGTGCTGTTATTGAATTTCTCTGCAATATTGTTCCAGTTTCTTCTGAAATGAGGGGGAGGGGGAATAAAAAATCTGCTATGAAAAGAGAAAAGAAGAAAGGAAAACAAAGGAGAAACATTTTGAGGACACAAAAATGAAAGGAGGTGAACTAATCATTCCCCACAGCTTATTCTCCATCTGAGCCCATGAATATGCACATGGATATCTGAGCAAACATTATCGCTGACACAGATTCCCTTCCACAGCGTATCTGTGTTGCCATGCACATGAATAATTGAATTAGTAAGGCAGAAGGTCTGGTTCCCATATTTTACATGCATCTATATTTTATCTGTGGCCATGCTTTGCACTCTAATTATGTGGTGCTGGAAACATCCATTTGTCTTGTTTCTTTCCAGTCTGAACAAGGCCTTTCTTCCAGATGACCCAATGACTAAAAGAAACTGGAGCAAGAAAAAAAGATGTCTCAAATTAAATCTGGATGTGACAGAAGCAAAAGAAAGGATTTTACTGAAGTGACAGAGGCTAGGTCATCTGCGATCTGCTAGGATCTCAGTGTATATCTGCATAGCAGCAATCACTTTCTTATCAGCTGCCCCTTTCTCTTTGATTTAAGTTTCATCGCTAAAATAGAGGGATGAGATGGCATGACTCCATCCTCTAGCACCCTGTTTCCTAGCTGGGAGGAACATGACACAAGCACATGGTGCTAACACTCTCTCATTCTTGTGTTTGGCACCAGTCACAGTGTCAGGGCTGCTCATGGCCTTCAAGTCTTTACGGACTGATGTAGTGCAATAGCATCCATGTCCTCCACTGGTAGAGCTGTGATCAGTCCTCTGTCAGTTGATGTATTAAAGTGGAAAACTCCTGAGAAAGTGGCAGGACATATATTTTCTGGACTAACTGATTTTAGAAGTCTCACCAATCCCACTCTGAGGTCAGGTTAAGTCCTTGTTAACTTCAAACATTGAGTAAAATAATTTTTGCCAGTTATTAGCAGAATGCACTACAGAGCAGAAGGCCAGCACTGTACTACTTAAATACCACTTAAGCCATATCTGAAGATTTTAATGGGACTTATTTGGTATCTGATCTTGGCCTGGCCTTGGCACAAGGGTTATTTTCACCTGAAATGAACTGCTGAGGGGCTGACAACATCCTTTGGAAGACAACCAGCCACAAGTCATTACTCTCGGGATAGCTGAGTACTCCAGGAGAGTTAGAGAAATATTTCCTTCTTAGGCAGAAAGCAGTGTCATATACAGCAACTAGCACAAGTGCTGGGAATTCTGGCTCTGCTAAGAAAGCAAGAGTAGCTGAAAAATATTTACTTACACTCAGTAAGCAACACCTTCATAGTTTTGAACTATGTTAATGTCTGTTCCTTGCTTACGGTTTAAATTATTTTCCCAAACCATTAAAGTCAAGATGATGAAATCGTCCCATCGTTTAGAGCACATCTATTTATAGAATGGATGTGCCCAGTACCAATAAGGTTCTTCTAAAAGTAAAGTATCTGTATCCTTTTAAACTGTGTTCCTCAGTCCTGTGCACTTAATTGTCATCATCTAGAGCCATAGCATCCCCTGTGTAGCACTTTTTTAGCTATTCATGAGATTTATGTATCTGTTGCTGTGCTGAATGCCGTTCTCTGAGTAAGCACAGAGCACTGAAACTTTCTTTTGAGGAGTGAGGGAGGAGGAGGAAAGATTAAGCAGCTCATGTGCTTCTTACATAAAACTTGAGAAGCTTAAAAGCAGTTTGATTACAATTTGATTGAAAGGATGTTCTGTGGCATGCCTGCGGCTGATGTTTTTAAATGACATAGGTGCATGGGGGAGAAGGGGTGAGTTGTCAATATTCCTAAAATGTTTTTAAGGGTATTAACACTTAGTCTTCTAATCTGCCTTACAGAAAAGCCTTGTGAGACCAGTAGAGCACTGCTACCATGAAAGAGTTCTCTTTGCAGCACTTGGTGAAGTCAGCAGCACTGACTGCATCCTTAGTTGAGAATGTTTGTAGTCAGTGGGAAGCTTGGTTCTGCCTATACGTTAGGGCTGCTCTTCCTCATCCTGGAAATATAAAATGGGTTTTGAGGCAGTGTAAGTGTAACTTACAACCATTATAAAGCAGCTTTGCATCTTATAGCAGTTTAAAGCCTTGAGGCAAGTGAGAATCTGGATTCCCAATGTATAAATTATGGCCAGACTGGCTGAAAATTAATTGCAGATTTTTATATTTTGTAATGCTACCAACGAAGCCAACTCGAATAAATCAGTTACATTTAATTCAATAGCAATTGTATTCATTAGAGCTCCTTAAACCATATGGTAATCTCCAGGTTTTGCATTTTGCTTTGTAAATACTTGGGTAATTTACAGACACACATTCAGAGATCAGCTTCTTCTGTCCTTTTTTTCCATTCCAAAGTTCCTGGGAAAAAAACACAGCACCACAGCAGGTCAGTGTGGAAAACACATTCTAGCTCATTGTCTGTTTTCTTATTCACTATGTGTCTGTAAATAATACATCACAAGACACTTCATATTCTGAGAGGTTTTGGCAATTACATGGAAAGTTTCAGTGCGTGTTCCTTGGATATTAACTTATTGTGATGAATTATCTCACCCCTAACACCAGATATGGTCCGTTTGGTACCACTGAACTCTCAGTTGGCACTGATGGCACTTGAATAAATCATTTACTCCGGGATGTGTTCCATGCATGTTACCTTTAAAGCAGCAGAGATTTAATCTGTACTGTTTTCTGGCCATGAAGGCAGCAGAAATAAATAATAAATCATGGCATCCTTATGAAAACAAATAAGGCTCTACTCTTGCAAAAACCATTTCACACATTTCTCTTTGTTCTCGTGTCTCTGACAACAGCTTTTCTCCTGCTAAAGGAGGTAGAAAAGCTTCCTGGGTATTAAACACACTGAGTATCTTGTCTTACTTCAGGATCTCTTGAGCTGCTCTTGCCACTGGTGGCATTCAATACCACAGCAAAGTGAAATTAGCTGTGTAATAGGTACTTAAAATACAAAATGAGTGCATATCTTGTAATTTTACTGTTCCCATCTTTCTAAACAGGCTGTCATGATGTTTGCTACTGCAACAACATCTTAAAAATCCTGCGAGCTTTCCTTCCACCCCTTCCTTGATTTATACTTTCTGGAAGATTTTAATATTGGCTGGGATAACCTCTTTAGGCCCATTGTGAAGTCTGGATTCTCCCATTAAATCTAGTCTCCCATTAAAAAGCAATGTCTCATTAAGAACCAAAGCCTCCATGATGAACTCTCCGGGAGCAAATGACTAATTCTTGATAGGAGGACTGTGGTTTTAAGCGGTTGCCAGAATCCTGAGAACAGTTCGATGCTGGAAGCTGCTCCCAAGGGACCTTTCTTGCAGTTTCACGAAGTACCGGTGTAGGCGAAGCAAACGAGGTGTATATATGCTCCTTGTCGCTCAGCTGAGGCTTGGGGATGTGCACACCAGTAGGGGGAGATGAGGGGATGTCTTTCCTCTTCTGGGAATCTTGACACTGGTGCCTGGCTACAGATAGATTCGTTTCTTTTACACTAAGGCATTTCCACTGCACAGACTCGCACTGTTCATCTGAAGCTATAAATTTAATCACATTTAGGCAAATCAGTGCCGTACACTACTGGAAACATCATTTGGGTTACATCTGCTGCTTGCACCAGTAAATTTACAGGGACAAGCGACTCCCGCAGGTTGAGTTTTAAAACAATATACGTTTATCCATGCTGTTGGACTCTGAAGGAGCTACTGGCCCTGCAGCTGGATGCAACAGGGCAACTGGGACTGCGGCCCAGCTGTGCAGGAGCTAAGGTTTGGCTTATTTCCTCTAATAGCAGATGTGTCAGGCAACTCCACCAGTTGCTCTTGGCAGTCTGCAGTACTATTTGGCTGTAGTTATGTTTCTGTCTCTCTTGCTTTTCATTCTTGTTTGTTTAGTCTTGATCCCTCATTCCTGTCTTCTTTGTTCTATGCTCCTGAACGTCACCTTGTTCCAGCCCTGACTTATCTAATAGAGATTCTTTGGTTTCAAACTTGAGGCTCTGTGACTTTCATGTAACTGTTCTTCACTTTGGTATGACTCTGCATCTCTGATGTCCTGATTAATCCTCATGATGGCTTCAGTATTTGTCTCCAAGCTTAATTCTAATGTGGTCTTCAACTTTGAACCTAGTAGAGCAGCCCAGTGAAAGTACATACCTCTTAAACTGAAACTGCAGTGGAAGCAACTTGCATTAGCTTGCTTCTTGGCACTACTAGAAAAAGCACATATGTGGAAGACTCTTGCATAATTTCTCTTGAGGCTGCATGCTGCTAGAAATTACAGACAATGCTTGTGAATCACTTCTACACCAGAGACTTCATCTGAATGCAAATACTCAGTCACAGCCTTAGATGACCACAGTTACACTTCTTTTGTACTGAACCCTGTTGTAAGGAGGGCAGTTTTGGCATGTAGTACAACTGTTTCCAGGTTCAAGATAGTTTTCTTCTGCATGTGCTCTTTTCTTTTACTATCTGTTGACTTTTCAAATGCCAATCAAGTCCTGTATAAGTGCTTATGGCATGATTTGTTACTGTTTTCAATGTTTATTCAGCATCTTGGAATTTGAAGCTAATCTGCTTTCCTTCTCTAGTCTTCCAGATGCCATTGCTTGCATTTTATTCCAACACCATTCATTTTAGTATCATCCATTTCATGGTTCTCTCTAGAATCAACTATTTTGCTTTGCTTTCTAAACCAAGCACAGTATCATTAACAGCGTGTATATATTCTGCTAAAACTTAAGGACCAAATCCAGAACCTGTATAAATATTGAGCTATTTATAGCTAACAGCAAACTCTAACAGATGTATGCAAGGGGAAAACATGTAAAGCCTCAGAGAGGCTGACAATACCACAGGTTAAGTGTCCTTAATGGATGTGTGAAGGCCACACATGCAGAAAGGAGAGGATGGATCATGTGGCTATATTTTACCATCTGAACTTTCCATCCCTTTGCAAACATAGCCAGAGAGCATTTGGATGATACAAAGCCTGCTACAGGCCCTTTATCTAGTTTCTTCTTGTGTGCCGAGGTAGAATAAGTGTGGGAAATAATTTGTCAAGAAAGCCCTCAGACAGTGTACTTGAAGGTGACCTAAACTGATATATTGCCCTTTTACAGGGTCTCTACACTGGGGTAAATTTTCTGTCTTGTATGTGATGGAACCAAACTGCATGTGGAGTACTGATAAATTACATTGCATCTCCAATTGCAAATATATTTTGGACAGATGTAGATGAATGCAGTCCTTGTGGAGGTTTTAGGTGCTTGTACTCAGCATTGTGAGTGTGGGCTGAAACACTGATGCTACTGTGGAGCATCTCCTGAAGATGCACTGTCAACCCAGACATAGTTGCTTTAATGCTGTGGACATCTACGTTACTGAGATTATGGCCTAGGCAATAAGCTTAGATTCATGGATGTTTAAGCATCCCTGGTATTTTTTATATTGAAGGGAAGTAAACAGAAGCAATGATGAATCTTCCTTAGAAGAAATATCAGGAAAATAATTAGTCAAAGCAGCAAAAATACCTGGACTAACCTCATTCCATAGTCCTTAAGAGCACTCCTTAACTCCCCTTCACTTCTGAGATACTGTGAAATTTAGATTTATTCAATGTGAAGCCAGAACTTCCAAGGGGCTAAAATCTAATGCAGAAAGGACAGACTCCCTGTAGCTAGAACAGTTTTTCCTCTAATGATTAAAGTTTTAAATGCTATCTCTTACAATCAGTACATTAAACAGTATCTTAATTGGTTGAGTCAGTGAGCAAATGTATGGCTACATTTCTAGAAGATATATTTTTTTGCTAATCTTGCTCATTTTTCATAGGACCTGTGATGTAGTTGGAATCTGCTAGTCTGTACGTCTTTCATTAAACTCTAGTTTAAAATTACTGCCTTCTCATTGTATGGGCACTTATTCCTCCTTCCACTTCATTCAGATGCTGGTTTCTGGAACTGCTGGGTGCTTGAAAGAATTGCCATGTCTCAAGTAAAATGGAATAGAACTGCTGATCTGAGGCAAAGATGTGGGGACTGACCTATTGTGGACTTGAAAATAAAAAATCTCCTCCAGCTTTCACAGACCTCGTCTCCAAAATCTGTGATCAGAAGTGACTACACTTCAGAAGATCGCAGCTTCCTATGTATCATGCTGGGCTTCTGTTCTGCTAGGGGATGAAATAGCTAATGATGCTACTAGAGATTGATGATGCAAGAGGTCAAGTATGTTACAATTTTCTCAGAATCCATGGACTCTGTTCTTTCTATTCAAAGATGTGATCCTTAATGCTCTCCTCCTACTGTTCAATGAAAAAAAAAAATCCATCAGGAATCAGATCCCATGAAAAGGAAATGTCTCTAATAGTAGAGGAGGGTTTTGTGAGACCACCTGTGTAGACGGGGGGATGGGACACGTTTAAGTAATAACAAGTAGTTATACAACCTTACTACTAAAAACAATCTAAAATACAGAATTTGTCTAATCTGTTACCATTATAAAAGAACAAAGACAGCGTTCAGTGATTTCTCTCCCTTCCTTTCCTTCTCTCACAACAAGGGTAAGGAATTTGCAAATGCTCCCGGAGAAGGTCATGGGGTTAAGATTGCACCGCACAATGACAGAGTAGACATGAGTTCTTCTCCCCATGATCTCAGTATTTGCATATCATACCCTGCAGGTGTGGCACAATACATGGCATTTGTCAGTGGTAGTGGCCTTCATCTTAGGAAAGCTTACCTGAAACCTCCTAAAGAAGAAATTACCTGAAATGGGGATTCTGCCTCAGGAAGGAAGACTAAATGCATTCAACGAATGCATAATCAAGGCCCTCCACAAGATAAAATACTTTCCCTAGGCTCGGCAGCTTACTATAATTGAAAACAAAGGAAAACTGCTAGAAAGAGTTGAAGCAAGCTTTCAGAATTAAAACGTGCGGGAGTTGTGACACTGTATGTCATAGCAGTAACAATAATCATACTTTCTTGTTAAAAATCAGTGCTGATGTCTTGTCCTGTGACTAATGGGGGAGGCAAGCATAAGGTGGAGAGACCCAGAGTCGATATGACTGCAGCCTATCAAGAAGAATCCAAGTGACTCATGCATACAGCCTGCAGTCAATGAAGGCGAGATCCAAACTATTCCTCTGCATCTCGTGAAGTCATGGCCTACAAGGTGTAGGCAATACCTTAATCTACTGACCATACTCTGTTCCTAACATGCTGCTTCTCCTTCTGTGTCCAAGCACAGAGTGCTGCTAAGCAGCACTTCCCAGCAATGGGGATGAATATGTATGGGTTTTTTCCAGCCAGACTTCCGTGTGCTTGGTACTTGTGAAGTACATCTAACATATGGGGAGCCTTCTGCATGCTTGTCATGGGCTTCAGGATTTATTGTTAGGGCATATATAAAGCACCCTTGCTTGAGTACTAGCTCTGTTCCTTATCCTTGTGTTACCATTGTTAGAGGAATGATGGGAACTTTGTTACCCAGATAGCTTGCACTTGGACAGAAGGATGGTCACACCACATGAACTAACCATGACTGTCTGAATAAGCAGAGAGCTCACACTGCTGTGCTGAATGGCAGTTACATACAGTGTCTTCCCATGTTCAGTGAAAGCCCCACAAGGATGGCCAAAAAACATCCCCTCAAAATGTCAGACAAATCAAAGGGGAGAATACATGTCATAGTAGCCACCTTCCTGTCTCTGTGGCTTTCTGAAAGCAATAGTACCTGCTGAGCAAGCAACTTGCACATCACCCTGGAGGGAAATGGGAAGCAAGGTTAGGTGTCTGTTGATTCTTGGCTCATGAACACAGAGGTTATTCAACAACAACTCTGTAAACATCCTTCTTCCAGGAGAGGTGTGTCCCGTTTTCCTCTTTAATTAAAACTCACAGTGTTAAACCAAACCGGAACAACTCAGCCTTTTTCTGGAAATTAGTCACGAAATTAGTCAGGAATAGCTCCTCCTGAACAACTACATGTATAAACAAGCCCTAAACAATATTTATGTTGTCTGGAGCTATGGAGAACACCTTCGCACATGTAAATAACTTTCCAGTGCCCAAGCAATACTAAGTAAGAGTTATGGTCTTCCAGCTGGGGACGACGAGCTCTTTGCACCCCACGTCCAACCATCGCGTTAGTCCTCGCTGGGCAGTTCAAGGAGATGACGGGGCTGAGCGGGTCCCGGCAGCGGGATGCGCCCCGCACCAGCCCTTTGAGAGAGCTGACCTGCGCCGGATGCTCTGGGCAAGCAAGACACACGTTGCGAGGGTCCGAGAGATTTTGTCTCTCAGCCACAACTCGTAGCCCCTTCTGCGGGGATGCGCCGTCCGCCCCAGCTGCAGAGGAGTGTGTAAGCAGATTCTCTTCCGTGCCTGTGCCGGGGGTGCATGACCGCGCCGGGGACGCTCTCCTCTGTGGTTCAGCGGCTGGAGCGGTTCCCCCGGTGACCGTGAGTGACAAGCGGCAGTCGCCTCCACTCCGCCTCGTCTCTCCGTGCCGCGCCGCGCCTC